>JAHFWL010000483.1:0-148580 GCA_021292165.1 Shinisaurus crocodilurus
TCTTTCTTCTTCTTCTTCTTTTCTTCTTCTTCTTCTTCTCTTCTTCTTCTTCTTCTTCTTCTTCTTCTTCTCTCTTCTTCTTCTTCTTCTTCTCTTCTTCTTCTCTTCTTCTTCTTCTTCTTTTCTTCTTCTTCTTCTTCTTCTTCTCTCTTCTCTTCTTCTTTCGTCTTCTTTTCTTCTTCTCTTCTTCTTCTTCTATACTACCGCCCCACAGCTGAAGCTCTCTGGGGGTTCACAAACAATTTACAATAAAACTACATAGAAACATGGTTCGGATGCATTTTCAAAGCACAAGAAAGGAAATGTAACAGTGAATGCAGACAGTTTCTAAGATCATTCAAAGATTGTTTTAGACCTCTGGACCACTCTCTGGTTGTTTCCTTTTTTCAGAGGAACACCTTGGCCACAGGTAACCAGCACAGCGTGCTTAAGGCTATTGAATTGAAGTCACTGACTTGAAGTGCACTCGACTCTGTGTTGGATGGCGGTCTTTTGTTTTCATTCAATCACATTCAACCAGTTGTGTGACATGTAGCTAAACCACCACACTGGCAGTTACGCGGTCTGTATCTCTCGCTTGCTCTCTTCTGCTAGGTTGCCGAGGAGCAAGCAGCAGGCTCATCCTTTGTCGCATTTTGTTTGTGTGGATGCTGCAGATATTTAGTAGGTGTGGTATTGATCCAAATACATCTTTATTTATTTATATCAGTATATTTGGCCCTGTCAAGAGGCTGATTAAACTAGTAATCAGGACTGTCGGGGGATGAAAGGGATAAGGGGCACCTCCAGCCAAAGTTTAGTAGTACCCTTAACTCCCATCAATTACATTGGCAGAGTTCATCATCACATTCTTAAATCTCTCCCAGCGAAATGGAAGGGGATTAAAACTAACTTTGCCTTGTTTGCGCCAGCAGTGGAGGCCGGTGGCACCAGTATCAGTGGGGTAGCCACTCCGGGTTTCAGTCTGAACTTTAAAGGAACTATCCATGGTGCTGGACCTATTCTGGGGGTTAGGGTTCAGCACCGTGGATAGCTCCTTTAAAGTTCAGACTGAAACCCAGAGTGGATACACAGTGCCCCACTGCCACTGGTGTCACAAGCCTCCAGTGGGCTGCACTCAAGGAATGTAAACCACTTCAGGGCTGGATCTGGATTTGAAGGCAACAGCAGGGATGTTGAAGAGACCTTGGTCCCGAGTCATGAGTCTTTGGACCCGAGT
Source organism: Shinisaurus crocodilurus (assembly GCA_021292165.1). Taxonomy (NCBI): domain Eukaryota; kingdom Metazoa; phylum Chordata; class Lepidosauria; order Squamata; family Shinisauridae; genus Shinisaurus; species Shinisaurus crocodilurus. The sequence goes on from JAHFWL010000483.1 coordinate 1,220, forward strand.
CTCAAGTCGAGTCTCGAGTCTGAGGCCTAAAATGGTGACTCGAGTCCCGAGTCACTCCCAAAGCGGCGGCCCATGGAGGGAGCGTGAGGGTCTCTGCAAAAGAAGAAGAGCTGCCCTTCCTCCCACGGAGACCCTCCCGCTCCCTCCATGGGCTGCCGCCGCCACTGCCGCTCTGAGCGGCGCGGAGCATTCTCCGTGCCGCTCGAGTCGCCACCGCCGCCTCGCTGCTGCTGCCTCGCCACCGCTGCCCGCCCGCCGCTGCCGCTCGCTCACCTCACCTCTGCTGCACACCGCCTCACGCCGCCGCCCTCACCTTGCTGCTGCCCGCACGCTGCTGCCCACACTGCCGTTGCTGCCTTCACCTCCGCCGGCGCCACCGTCGCATGCCGCCTCACGTCGCTGCCGCATGCCGCCTCACCTCACCTCCGCTGCTGTCGCACGCCGCCTCACGCCGCCGCCACGCCGCACGCCACACGCACGCCGCCTCACGCCGCCGCCGCCATCACTCTGTTTTTGGTGGGGGGAACCACGGCAACAGGGCTGTTTAAGCCCTGTTGCCCTGGTTCCCCCCGCCAAAAACAGAGCGACGGCAGCGTGAGGCGGCATGAGGCGGCGTGCGACAGTGGCGGCAGCGAGGTGAGGTGGCAATGGCGTGCGGCGTGCAACGGCGACAAGGTGAGTTGAGGTGAGCGGCGGCGGGCGGTGGTGGCAGAGTAGGCTCGAGTCCCGAGTCGAGTCTCGAGTCCCATTAAAAATATTGGGACTTGAGTCTGACTCAAGTCAGAGGGGGGACTCAGTCCGACTCATGAGTCGAGTCCCCAAGTCCGAGTCCCCATCCCTGGGCAACAGTGCTCTGATGAAGCTTCCATTTAAATTTCCCACAATACCCTGGAGAGATGCTACATTGGGGGCATTGTGGGAAATAAAAATGGTCAGGGGACCATCAGCGCTCATCGGATTGGAGCACTAGTTAAAGGGGTTGTTCCAGAGCAGGCATCAGTGATGGGCCATGTTTGGCAGCTGTTCAGGAGTGCCATGTGTTGATGCAGGGCCTGGGCACATAGCACACCACAACTACAATCCTAGGCAAATGTATTTAAAAGTCAGTCTCATTGACATCAATTGATTATGGGCCCAAACATATTACTTTAAATCCATATCTAGCAGCTATGTCTCCCCCCCCATTTTTACTCTAGAGTAGGTGCAGGGAGACTGATCTACATATTAAAAGTCCTCCTCTCACCACCACGCTAGGGTCCCAATCCAGATCAGACTCCCTACACCTACTCCAGAGTAATTTAAAAATGCAGCTCATAGTTAATGTCCATTTTGGCCCTTATTTCCGAGTGCACATGGTTTGTGTAGGGCTGTAAAAATGTGATAAATCGGGTGGGCAGAAGGGAAATCTCCAGATGTTTTGGATTGGAACTCCCAGTTCCTGATCATGGGCCATGCTGGCAGGGTCTTATGGGAATTGGGAACTGAAGTCCAAAACATCTGGAGATTTACCTTCTGCCCACCCTGCGATAAATAAAGTGAATATGAATCATCCCACTGAAACACAGTCAAACACTCTGCTAAAACAGAAACAAATGCGGAAGCCCCAACTTCTACTGGCTTAACCCCAGCTGTCAAAAGCCAATGCAACTATATGTATTATAGTAGTTTTTAGAGCCACAGAAAAAGTCAAGCCATCATGGAGAATTCCACCAAGCCAGCGGGTAGGTGCCTCTGTATTTATGAAATCATCTCATCAGGTACTTCTTTCTCACCTCCTGCGATGCAAGAAACAGCTTGTTCTACACCAATGCTTGTCACTACAGGGGAGGACGATGAAACATCAGACACCTATATTAAAACATTTTTCTTCAATGACATCTCTTTTCAAACACAAAGAAAGGGATCCAGCTGGACTCCTTCCCTAGGAAGGGTCTAATGACAAGAGCTCTTCAGAAAAAATATATATATATTAAATAAATTTTGGTATTCATGTCCGTCCGTCCCCCATGTGAATTTCTGGAGTCTTTCCCATTCTCATTACACATAATCTCTCTCCCCTGCCAAAGTAGGTCATTTAGGAACGTGCTAGGGTTATTTCCTCCTGTCTTACATGAATTTCAGTTAAAGGGTAAGATACAGGGTGTTGGATCCAGATTTAGTCATACTTAGAGTAGACCCATTGAAATCAATGGGACTGAAATGAGTCATGTCTAACTCAAGTCTGATAGATTTCATGGGTCTACTCTAGGTATAACTGAATCTGGAACTTACCAGGTAGCGTCAAGGCTCTTCATCCCACAATCCTAAGCCAAGAACATTTGCACAGACACTGTTGAATTCCTTCAATTTGGGGGTCTGGATGCCAGATTTGGAAGGTTGTTTTTCTTTCTAACCCATTTTGGAGCCAGTGTGAAATGCCTGGAAGGGGCCTGGAAAGAGCTGCAATTGCTCAGGACTTCTCAAGGCCTCTAGGTTTCTCCCCCCACCCCTCCATGCCTGATGACATCATCAGTAGCTCAAAGGGGCCTCAGGAAGACCTCTTGGCCAAATGGTGTAAACTTTTGCAAGGCATGAATCATTGCCTTAGGGCACAATCCTATGCATGTTTAGACAGAAAAAAGTTCTACAGCTCCCAGCATCCCTAGGGGAATGCTGGGAGTTGTAGGACTTTGTTCTGTCTAAACATGCATAGGATTGTACCCTTAATGTATTTAAACCAGAAGATTATGAAATTGTAGGACTTTTTTTCTGTCTAAATGTGCACATGATTTCGCCTTTAATGTATTTAAACCAGAAGATTATGAAGAACCAGGATTTTAATATATGCATAACACAGATAAATGTTTTATTTGAATTAGCTTGCGTTTATAACAATGCAATCCTTATATAAAAATCTGGTTCTTTTATATCTACAAAGTGGGCCTTGCTGGACGCACGACCAACCAGACACAGGAACTGCCCCCCCCCCCATAGAGTACTTTGCTAATCTCACTTTGGTAAGTGTGGCTGGCCTAGTTCTATGGTGTGAGTTGGCTAGAACTACAAAATGTACTTTGAAAAAGATGTTTCACTGGTCAGCAATGGTGCCTGCTATGGTTTTTTGGTGGGGGGAGGCAGGGCTTGGCAGGCAGGGCTTAATGGATCGAGAGTGGGATCATTAGGAAAAAAATAACCCCGTAATTAACAAAACCCTATGGGATTGCTGACTGTTAGGCAGAAGCCTCTGAGGTCAGAGGCTTCTGCACAGCCTCCCTCCAGGCTGTTGCCAACATTGTGGTAGGAGATGATTTTCACCTCCCTGGCCTCCTAAAAGCCTGTCCTCACTAGATGGGTCCTGAGTTCATCTAGCTGGGCCATGCTGCTGGAGGCCTTTGAGGCTTTTTGATCTGGTGGATCCTCTCCTCTTCTCTCTCCTTCCAGTCCCGCTCACCATCATGTCCCCTCTCTCCCTCTCCATCCTCAGAAGAGGAGCGGCCGCAGAGCTTTCCATGGTGGGGTGGGGAAATCCCTGCTCAGATTCCGCCCATGAGGCTATGTAGCTGTGTCTATGGCCTGGGATGGAAATTCTGCCATACCCTAGAGCCCCGGGTTACAGCTTCCAAGGGACTGTAGAACTGCAGAACTGGTTTGAAACTGTAATAGTACCTGCTTAAATCAACGAGGTAATGTACCACTAGTTACAGTGGGAGGAAAGGGTTAATTGAACAATCCCCAGGGTGCATGTTTTGTTTGTAACCCATCCTCCCTACTTCCTCTTTCTCTCTCTCTTCCTCTCCAACATGATGGACACACCCATATGAATAAACAGACTGTAAGTAAAACGAATACATGTCTTTATTAGTTTTAAACCTTGTTGGACAATCCGTTTCCTTTTAAGAGCCTTTAGCAAGGGTTTAACAACCCACGTGGTGATAACCAGTTTCAATAACCAGGCTGTGCATAAGGGGGAAAACTCTGCTTCGGCCTAACCAGTATAGGACCCACTCCTTCCCATATCCTCCAACATTCTGTTAGTTAACTAAAGGCACAGTCGAACCCGGGAGGTGTCCAATCATCCAATGCAGGGCGGAAGGAGCACCAGAGGCGATCTTCGCCTCCCTTTCCTCCCGCCCTGCAGATTTCACTAGACAAGCACTTCAGAGCAGGAGGGAAGGAGGCTAGAGAGGCTCGGTAGACTCGTATCCCTCCCATCCCTGCCCACTGAACACCCCCTTTCCTCCTCCTGCAAGCAAGGTCACTTCTCCGACCTCAGAGGGTAGCCGGCACAGTTCTTTCCGCGCCAGCTGCGAGGGGGGGAGGGGAGGAGGGTCAGATCTCCAACTCCCTTCCAAGGTCAGAGTGCTGTCTCCGACCTTGGAAAGGTGGGGATCCAAACGATCTTATGTTCCCTGGGATGCTTAACAGCTCCCCAAAACAGCCACTAGCCATTATGGACCATTAAGAAGCTTTCAAGTTATACAATCACCTAAAAAGAAGGTAATTCCCTTACTATTTTGTTGTGAAAAGGGGGGGGGGAAAGACCTCCTTTTTAGCTTTTGTATAACTTGATAGCTGCAGGGGCTTTCTTTCTTTGTACTGTTCTTTGCCCCATAACAATGTAAAATATTAGAAATGCAATACTAAAACATACTGGACACGCAGTAAATTTCCAAAGAACCTTCGTGTATGCAAATAACCACGCTGAGTGTATGGAGAGCCGGATAATGATTTAGTGGCTACAGACACTCAGCAAAAGCACCTCTTACTTTAGAGGGAGGGAGGAGAGGGAGGGAGAACCCATTTCTCTTGCTTTAGAGTAATAGTTGCGTATAAATAAAAATGTGTGGCAGATCAATATCTTTCATCAGACAAGGTCATGGATGAGAATGCTTATCGATGCTTTTAAATCTATCAAGCTGATAATTAGATGCATTAATTGCGTGTGTAATTTCTTGTGTGTCACTCTTGCATTGATAGAGTCTCGAAGATAGGTATCATTTTTAAATAGCTGTGACCGGTTCTTATGTTCCCGTTGTTGCCACGCAAGGCTGCTCGCAGCAGAATGAGATGACAAGCAGGGCTGAAGATATGGGGTGCAGGCAGGGCTGTCGGCAGTGGAGCCTGGTGACTCCAGTATCAGCGGGGCTGTGTATCCGCTCCAGATTTCACTCTGAACATTTAAGGAGCTCTCCATGGTGCTGAACCTAAAAATATTGGGGGGGGGAAAATAGGGTTCAGCACCATGGATAGCTCCTTTAAAGTTTAGACTAAAATCCAGAAAGGATACACAGCCTCGCTGACATTGGAGCCACCAGTTCCCACTGAATGTAGGCTGGTCTCTGGAGAGCAATTTTAAATAGCATTTTACAAATGGGGTGCTGAAACAAAAAGTTGCAGTGTGGAGTGTGTCTGTTCATGGTTCCAGCTGCTTGGGATGACGCATCCAGGTGGAGGTTTTGAGCTTAGGTGCTGTATCAGAAGTGTAGGAAGCAAGCAAACCAGATACCTTGAAACCACAGGAACAGTTTTCAGGGATGCGGGTAGGCTACTAGCAGGACCTCTAGGTTTCTGAGGGCCCTTGGGCAAAACACTCTCAATGAGTCTACCTTCTCACTGCCATGGTCACCAGCTGCTATTGCTCCTCCTCCTCCTCCTCTTTCTCATCATTGCTACCCCTTGCGTGCTTGACAGGCAGAGAGCCAGTGAGCAAGTAGGCAGTGGCATCTGCTGCTCTTCCTTCTCACCACCACCACCACCACCACTGTCTGGGCCAGAGCGAGAGGCAGGTGAACAAGCAGGTTGCAAGGGCAAAGAGGAGGAGTGACTCTAGGGTTTTGTTTTTGCCAGTGGGCCCTCAGCTGATTTCCAGCCATGCCTACCCTCGATGCCAGCCCTGAGCATGACATTTGATGCGTAAACTGGGATTAGTTGAAAGTGAAACACATCTTACTGTTTTGAAGAAGTTTCTGATTTCTGTCCTGTCCTAGCTTGGCTCAAGGCAAGTCTGAATCAAGGCAGTGGCTCTTACTGCGAGGGCAGGGTCACTCTGAATAGAGAAGAGACACATTCTGCTGTGCAGGATCACAGCAAGCCTGATCAGTCAAAACGTTGAATAGAGCAGTGGCTGGAACATATGCAAGAAGAGCCGGTATCTCAGCAACATACTGAGGCCTTAGGAAGGTTAGTTGGCAGGTCCTGTTAACCCCACCCCCTCTGTTAACTCCACCCCCTCTGAGCTGCTATCTGTATTCCTTAAAGGACCATTGCCCAGGTCTGCAGCCACTGGCTGATATGGCATGGGGGCAGTGGAGGACTGCATCAGGGTAGGGGGATTCGCTCTGAGTTTGGTAAAGCCACATCTTCTGGCCTGGAAGGTCCTGAAGTAGTAGACAGTGGCTTGCCAGATGATGCCTCTTCTTGGTCTGATTCAGCATGACTCTTCTTAAGTTCTTCCCCATCTGAGTCTTCCTCTGAGCCAGAGCAGGGACTGAGGCCAGAGAATATGACAATTTGTTCCAAAATTCATTGCTAATTTTTGGGAGGCCATTCTCCCCTCTTCCTGACAGATTTTTCATCGAAATTGCAGTCTCGATACTTGTATGAAAAGGAGCATAGCCAACGCTAAGGCCTGATGCTGAAAATGAAGCAGCTTAACAGCTCTGATTAAGTCATTTGGGTGGCTTAATCTTACATATGGGCTGAAATGTCATTCTGTTTACTGGGTTGAACATTTTAAGCATATGGACACAGATACTTTATTGTTTCCTTAATGGTCAAGAGGAAAGAGTGTACAGCTTCTCCATGTGCGTGTTTTAGTGTGCAATTCAGTTTGGAATATGGATTAAAGCTGCCAGCTCTTTAGCTGGCCTCTGTGGGTGTGCCTGATCCACAAACATTAGCAGGTGATGATGATTGTCTCCATGCCATGAAGCTCTTCAGCTGCTAATTTCTGCAGATCAATCTACTGTTAACAGGCACAATAGGAGGCCAGGCCAGTGTTTTGAATCAGTTGGCAACTGTAATATGAACAAATTTTAGAATGTGAATATTTTCAGCTCTGGGCAATCTGATATGGACAATCTGAGAGCCAGTGTGGCGTATGTGTGTTGGACTGGGACTCAGGAGATCCGGGTTCTAGTCCCCACTCGGCCATGAAGCTCACTGGGTGACTTTGGGCCAGTCACTGACTCTCAGCCTAACCTACCTCACAGGGTTGTTGTGAGGATAAAATGGAGAGGAGGAGGAAGATCATGTAAGCCGCCTTGGGTTCCTCTCAGGACAAAAGGTGGGGTATAAATATAATAAATAAATAAATAAATAAATAAAATAAAAATATGAGTTGCTGGCTTAAAAAGCCAGGTCAGTGATAGTCAATGGTGACTGCCTGAAGCTTGTGTGTTCCTTAGCTGCGGCTGCAAAACATAAGTGGTGATAGCAGAAGCAGCTGCTGCTATGTATAAGTCATATGCATCCAGTAGAGCAAGCCAATGTCCTGGTGGCTGCATCATCATCATCATCATCATCATCATCATCATCATCATCATCATCATCATCATCATCTCCTCTGTTCCACCCAATAGCCAAACCTGTCTGGGCGGTTAACAACAATTTATGCAATACAATAAATACAAAACAATAAAAACAGCATAAAATTTCAATACAAAATTTAAAACAGTATTTAAAACAATTTGAGCAACTAAAACAAGTTCAATACAACTAGACCTGCTACAAGAAAAAACAGCTGACATAAGCCCTCCCATATGCCATTTAAGGCCATTAAATGCCACAGCATAGAGGGCAGTCTTAACCTGGTGCTGAAAGGATAGTAGAGTTGGCACCAGGTGGGCCTCGGTGGGGAGATCATTCCTTAATTGGGGGGCTGCCACTGAGAAGGCCCTCCCCCTTGTTGCCACCATCTGAGTCTCCCTTGGAGGTGGCACTATAAACTTTTGATAGCAAATCTGTGGGCTAAACTACACAATACTTTAAATACATAGTGGGAAGCATTACCTTTCTTTCTTTCTTTCTTTCTTTTTACTTACAAGTAAACATGCAGGGCCCTGATCCAGATCAGGACCACTGCACATGGGCAAACAACCCACTTGTTTGCCTAAATTCCCCCCCCCCACACTGCAGGAGCTAAAGAAAGAAAAAATGGGCACCCATGGAGACCTTTCTTTCTTTCTTAGTCCCACAAGAGGAGGGATTTAAGAAAAGAAGCAGCTGGGAGGGGAAGGTTTAAACCTTCCCTATCCACGTGCAGTGGTCCCAATCCAGACTGATGCCCCATGTACTTACATGTAAGTAAAAAAAAGAAAGAAAGGCTAAGCTGCATGGTACATTTTTAATGTATCCTAGAGTTTAGCCCTTAGTGCAGGAGTGCAGAACCTCAAACCTCGGGGTGAAATCTGACCTTCTGGAGTTCCCCAGGAGGCCACGCCCCCTCTCTTAGGCTTCTCCCCCTTTTTCTTGACCACTAATCTTTTTGTGGATTCTGGCTTTTGTGTAGTTCCCCCCCATCCATCCTAAAAGGTTGAAATGCCTCTCCTAAGGCTTAGTTACTGGCAGTAAGAACTTTGAGTTAGGATATGCTGGTATTTTGGCCCCGCCCCCTTTGCCCCACCCCTTTTGCCTTCAGCCCCTTCCACCAATGGAATGCAGTCAACAACAAGAGCTTCTCTGAATGGAACTCAGCCCCTGGGATAAAGGAGGTTCTACATGCCTGCCTTAGTGGAACCTCCAGAAGTTTGAAAGTGCTCTGGGAGGCCGGCATAGAGAAACACCTCCTAGATGAAAAATGCGATACTACATGGGTTAAGCAGCTATTCGAAATCATAGTAGAAAAAATCAGGGAGTCTTCCTTGGAGCTAGCACACAGATGGTACCTCACCTTGGTGAAACACCATCATATTAATAGCAATCTCTCACCCTGGAGTTGGAGAGGATGCCAGGAGTGAGGGTACCCTCATTTATATGTGGTGGACCTGCCCTTGTGCTACAATCTTTGGAGGTTGGTTTTTTGACATTATTTCAGATGTAATGCTGCAACCCATCCTCTTTGAACCTTGATCAGCACTTTTATCAGTTTTTCTAGGCCCCCAAAATAGAATCCTCCATAAGAACAGTAGTTTATTCATGCTAGCTGTGGCTAGAATGGAACTAGAACAATCTGCAGAAGGGCCACTTGAACGAGAACTGGTTCTTGAGCAGCAGGAATACAGCACTCGTGGGAACGCCAACACCCCACAGCAAACTAACTAGAAGAACAGTGAAAGCAGGTTTTAGTTTCATTGACATGGTTTCCAGTTCTTGGATATATTAATAACGGATCCCATGCCTTCCACCGATTTAATCTGTTTGCTACTCATTTTTCTTTTTGGGGGAAAGATTCCTGTATGTAATCCAAGTGATCTTAATGTTCATTAGAATCATATAGCACTTAAAATAGCACTTAATGCTTATCTGTATTGTCATCCTGGAGATTTGAAAAATGTATGAGAACAGAAACCAGCCAATGTGCAATGCACACATGATAAACATTTGTTGTGTTTGTGAATATTAATAAGATGTGTGTGTGTATATATATATATATATATGTATATAGGATTCCATCAGGGACTCACAGGTGCTTTGCAGAATTAGGCATATCTGAAGAGTGATATGACTGGAAAACTTTGCTTTCAGCCTGTGACAGCTGAAAAATCAGATAAGTAATGCCAGTAGAGGGTCATCCAGCTCTCGAGGACTATATTTAACAGAATAGGGGAGCTTGATGGATGCTACTCCACGATGACCTGGTTTGCGTGACATGATAGCCCACCATGGGCTAATTTACCTGTGGGGGCTGTCGTATTGTGCTGGACGTCTGCAGGTGCCATTTTTGCATGGTGCCTGTGGGCGCCCAGCTTGCCACGGCTTGCGAACCCAGAGTCAGGCAAATCCAGGCAGCAGGGGTTGTTTGCAGGTTAGATAATCCCTCAAATAACCCTAAAACAAGCCATGGGTTATTTGAGGGTTCCGTGGCCCTCAAACAACCCTTTCTGCCTAGGTTCCTACAACATGTCAAGCCACAGGAAGCCGGGCATCCGCAGGCGCCATGCAAAAATGTTGCCTGAATGTGCCCAGCATGACGTGGCAGCCCCTGTGGGTAAATCAAGCCATGGTGGGTTGTCGTGCCGTGCGAACCAGATTAGTATCTCAAAGGGGACACAATGTGGCCACACTTTGCATCTATCACTGTAACAGTCTTTCAGACCTAACCAGTGTCCGCCGGGTGATCCTCAGAAGTTTTAAATTTTTATATTAGGTTGGAACTAATGCACAACCTCAGTGGCTACTGATATTAGGAAAAGTTGCTTGGAACAGGGTGATTGGAAAGTAGAAGTGGCAGTGAGGTGCTTAACCCCTCCCTAACATATGTCACTTAGGGCAGCCAGGTGTCCTCTTCTGCAAAGGGCAGTCCTCTATTTGAAGCTCTGCCAGAGGATCATCCTCTGACTGACGGCGTCCTCTATTTGAAGGGCTCTCCTTTGCAATTCCAGTCTAAAGCGAATGAACCATAAGAACTGTTGTCCATCCACAGTTAGAACCTGGACAGTGAATTTAGGACATTTCATACATGACATGTGGCTTAAATTGCCTATGAACCCACCTTGCTCTATTTATATGGATGTGTAGAGGGGTTGGACAAGCCCTCTCAAACATTAAAGGAATGCTTGAGCAGGAAGCAAATGTTCTGAATTCAGGTCCATAATTCACAAAGTTCGGAGCAGCTTGGACACCCCCCCATTCCCATGTGGGCCCCTTCATGCATAAATGTATGGAAGAATAACCAGTGTCCCTGACCCAATGGGCTGATAGTGTTCTATGCATAAGCATGGGGAATTAATTGGAACAGAGAGGTTTCTGGGCTGCAACGTAATAGGGGCAAATGCCTGCTAACGGAATCCCCTGTGCAGGTATTTTTTACTCATAGTTTTCTGCAGGGGGACTGAATTGCACTTTCAGCTGAGCCTTTGTGAGAGATCCGGTTATATCGAAGAGTTTTTGCATTTTCAGTTCTTCATGTATGAGTCAACATCCGCTCAAGAGAACTTGAACCACTTCACTCCTTCCCCCAACCTAAGTGCTATCTTGATAGCATCTGGCACTAACCGCTGCACAATCAGTAGAAAACTGCAAGCATGGCAGCATGCTAAAGGGAAGGAAGGCTTGGGTTTTTGTTTTGTTTTGTTTTGTTTTAAAGGCCTAGATGTGCAGATATCTGGATAATCACTCATCTTTTTACATACACAAATAATAATTTACAAAACATTTAAAACATGAAACTCACTGGGTGACTTTGGGCCAGTCACTGACTCTCAGCCTAACCTAACTCACAGGGTTGTTGTGAGGATAAAATGGAGAGGAAGAGGAGGAGGATTATGTAAGCCACCTTGGGTTACTTGCAGGAAAAAGGCGGGGTATCAATATAATAAATAAATAAATAAAAACAGTTCCAGAACTACTCCAGGCATGGTGGCAGTGAAAGGGAAAGTACAGTGGCCATTCATGCATCACCCCACAAAAAGAGAAATGCATCATAAAAAAAAGGGCCAATTTACAAATGAGGACACTGATTTGCATAAAATTTGCACATTCATTTATGCTAATTTATATGCATAGATGCAAATTCTGAAATAATTATTATAATTTAAATAGAAATTTATCTCACCATAGTGGTGACCTGTGGGCCTGCCCAGTCTGCTGTCCTGGTGCTAACTGTTGACGGGCAACTTCAAGGCTCCTGTTCTCCCTTCTTAGAGTTCTTTATCTTTAAGCTTGACTTGGACTGGACATCCCTTCAAACAGAGCAGCCTTCCCCAACTTGAGCCCAACTAAAGCCCAACTTCCTCTGACACCCCTTCAGATAGAGCAGCCTTCCCCAACTTGGTACCCTCCAGATGTTTTGGACTTCAGTTCCCATCAGCCTCAGCTGGCATGGCCAATGGTCAGGAATGGTGGGTGTTGTCCAAAACATCTGAGGAGCACCAGGTTGGGGAAGGCTGAAACAGAGGATTGTCCTCTGATAGCCCTTCAAATAGAGGAAGTAAGACACATGGGAAATGTGCTACTTTTCATGTTCCAGACCAGTAGAGAGTGAGGCTTGTGATGGTCACACCAAATGCCCTCAGTTTTTGTAGCAATGAGGGTTGGGCTGTTGGGAACAAGTTTCAGCATTTTCCAAGTATTGCTTAAGGTGCTACAGAAGCTAGAAATTCAACCAGAGATCACACAAGAGAGAAACAAACAATCAAGAAGTACCATAACAAATGACAACTCTACAATTCCACCTCCATCTCTCTGGAAATTTCTCATCTGTACTCAGCCAAAGTCTGCAGACCAGATTGTTTAGAATCTGTGAAGGACTGCTAACCGGTCCTTTACTCAAGACCAGAGATCAAAGGTGCAAAACTGCCAGCCTTAGCTCTGCCGTCTTGACTTGATTCTCTCAGGGCCTTGCCCTTGGTCTATACACTGGATTTAGCACTGAGCCACAGAGGAACCACACACACCATGTGGGGTAAAACCAGGAAAGTTTATTTAAGGTAAACAGATTACAATAAAAGGTGGGGAATGAGGGAAGAGGGAGAAAAGGTGGGGAGACACTTTGGTATACACAGTAGAGCTACAAAATAACAAAAACTAGTTCCTTTACCATATAAATACCTAAGCATTTACTCCTTTTGCCTAGGGGTTGGTCTTCTCAGGGTTTGCCTCAGAAAAAAGCCCTACTCCCGCAAAAGCGTGCAGACAACAACAACCCAAACCAGAAGCAACAGCAGCAGTATAGATTCTTCCCCCCCACCCCTTCTTTCAGTAGCTCAGGTGTCTTTAGCCAATCAGGATGAACTTCATCTGGGCCAGGCAGGGGAGGGGTGGCTCTTTGCCGCATTTGCATGCAAATAGCTGTGGCACCGGCCATCAAAGACATGGGAGACTCTGCGGCCAGGAGCCATCAGAGAAACTACATACATTTTGCATTTCCCAGCCCCCAGCTGGGATTATACTTGTTTACGTGTGTGTGTGGTGCAGGAAACTCTGATGCTTTTTCTCCACAGAATCATTTTCATGGGCCCTCTGAGGACCAAACTTAAGATGTCCTGTGGGAGATGTGATCAGGATTCCTCCATGCCCTGTAACCAAATTGGCAGCACCATGCAGCTGTTTTGAATATTGGGGAAATCGCACTGAGAGGAAGGGAGTATCCAACACTTTCCTCCGGTGTGGTATCTGACTGTGTTTTCTCTTACAGAGGGAATAGCAGCTTCATTGGGTAGGGCAAGGTGGAGAGGATTTAGATGGCAAAGAGTTAAACCCCCCCCCCCCACTTCTCTCAAGGAAGAATGTGTTTGGCCACAGCATGAGGAACTTAATCAGGAGGGCTTTAAACTGAATCCAACAGGGGAGGGAGACATAAACTCGGGGGTACCAATGGAAGAAGGCCTCTATGCCACAATGGAGAGAACAGCTCCAGCGGTGCCCATTGATAGTCTACCACAAAATGTAGGGGGAAAGTCGGACTATAAAGCACATAGTCTTCAATGTCTCTATACTAATGCCCAGAGTATGGGCAATAAACAAGACGAACTTGAACTCTTGATACATGAGGGCAAGTATGACTTGATAGGGATAACTGAAACCTGGTGGGATGACTCCCATGACTGGAATACAGCAATTGAAGGGTATAACTTGTTCAAAAGGAACAGAAGCAACAGAAAGGGAGGTGGAGTTGCACTGTATGTTAAAAATACGTATCTCTGCACAGAGATACAGGAAGAGGTGCTTGGCAGCCCCATTGAGAGCATCTGGGTTAAAATAAAGGGGGCAAAGAATAAAACGAACATGGCGGTTGGAGTCTACTACCGACCACCCAATCAAGGAGAAGACGAGGATGGAACTTTTGAAAAGCAAATTGCCATTGTTTCAACGAGGCACGATGTGGTAGTAATGGGAGACTTCAATTTCCCTGATATCTGTTGGGAGACTTATTCAGCCAAACATGGCCCCTCCAAGAAATTCCTGAGCTGTGCTGCTGATAACTTCCTCCTACAGAAAGTGGAGGAAGGAACTAGAGGATCGGCTATCCTTGACCTGATTCTAACCAACAGAGACGAGTTAGTGGATAAAGTGGCAGTTTCGGGAACTCTGGGGGAAAGTGACCATGTTATACTTGAGTTCTTGATTCTAACGGAAGCAAAAGCTGAGTGTAGCCAAACACGTACCCTGGATTTTAGGAAAGCCAATTTTAACAAACTCAGAACAATGATTAGTAAGATCCCATGGCAAGTGACTCTCACGAGAAAGGGAGCCCAGGAGGGGTGGGAGTTTTTAAAAAAGGAAATTTTAAAGGCACAATTGCAAACAATTCCCACAAGGAAAAAAGGCAGAGGGCAACAGAAGAAGCCAATGTGGCTTCACAATAAACTCAAAGATGACCTGAAAACAAAAAAGGACACGTATAGGAAGTGGAAGGAAGGACAGGCTACAGGGGAAGAGTACAGGCAGGTAGCACAGAACTGCAGGAATAGTGTCAGGAAGGCTAAAGCTGAGAATGAGCTAAGGTTAGCGAGGAATGCTAAAAGCAACAAAAAAGCTTTCTTCAGATACATGCACAGTAAAAGACAGAAGAAAGAACTGGTGGTTCAACTACGCAATGAGGATGGCAAATTGATAACAGAAGACAAAGAAAAGGCAGAAGTGTTCAATTCCTACTTCGGCTCGGTCTTCTCCCAAAAGAGGGTCTATGACCCCCCTGGCAAACCTGAAGTGCAGACTGAAGGGGCAGAATTGCAGCTTGAGATTGATAGGCAAATGGTCAAGGAGCACCTGATTACTCTGAACGAGTTTAAATCTCCAGGGCCTGATGAGCTGCATCCTAGAGTAATAAAGGAACTGGCAGAAGAACTCTCAGAACCACTGTCTATTATCTTTGAGAAATCATGGAGACAGGTGAAGTGCCAGACGACTGGAGGAGGGCAAATGTTGTTCCCATCTTCAAAAAGGGCAAGAAGGAGGAACCTGGGAACTATAGGCCAGTCAGTATGACATCAATCCCCGGGAAGATTTTTGAGCAGATTATAAAGAAGTCAGTCTGCAAGCACCTTGAAAACAATGCAGTGATTACTAGAAGCCAGCATGGATTTGTCAAGAACAAATCCTGTCAGACTAATCTGATCTCATTTTTTGATCGGGTAACCTCCCTTGTGGACTGTGGGAATGCTGTGGACATTATATACCTGGACTTCAGCAAAGCTTTCGACAAAGTGCCTCATGATATCCTGATTAGTAAGCTAGCTAAGAGTGGGCTAGATGGAACAACTATCAGGTGGATCCACAATTGGCTACAGAATCGGACTCAAAGAGTGCTTATCAATGGTTCCTTCTCAAACTGGGGAGAGGTAACGAGCGGGGTACCACAGGGCTCGGTCCTGGGCCCGGTGCTCTTCAACATTTTTATTAATGACTTGGATGAGGAGGTACAGGGAATGCTTATCAAATTTGCAGATGACACAAAGTTGGGTGGAACAGCTAATACTCTGAAAGACAGAAACAAAATTCAAAGTGACCTCGATAGGCTGGAGCGCTGGGCCGAAAACAACAGAATGAAATTTAATAGGGATAAATGCCAAGTGCTGCACCTAGGGAGAGGAAACCAAATGCAGAGTTACAGAATGGGGGACACTTGGCTCAACAATACTACAAGTGAGAAGGATCTTGGAATTGTGGTAGATCACAAACTGAATATGAGCCAGCAATGCGATGTGGCTGCAAAGAAGGCAAATGCAATTTTGGGCTGTATTAATAGAAGTATAGCTTCCAAATCGCGGGAAGTGATAATTCCCCTTTACTCGGCACTGGTTAGGCCTCATCTTGAGTACTGCGTCCAGTTCTGGGCACCTCACTTTAAGAAGGACATAGACAAACTGGAGAGGGTTCAGAGGAGGGCAACAAGGATGATAAAGGGACTGGAAACAAGGCCCTATGAGGAGAGACTGAAAGAACTGGGCATGTTTAGCCTTCAGAAGAGGAGACTGAGGGGAGATATGATCGCACTCTTCCAGTATTTGAAGGGATGTCACACAGAGGAGGGCAAAGATCTCTTCTCGTTCATCCCAGTTTGCAGGACACGGAATAATGGGCTCAAGTTACAGGAACCTAGATTCCACCTAAACATCAGGAAAAATTTCCTGACTGTCAGAGCAATAAGACAATGGAATCAACTACCTAGGGAGGTTGTGGGCTCTCCCACTCTGGAGGCATTCAAGGTGCAGCTGGACAGACATCTGTCAGAGATGCTTTGACCTAGATTCCTGCATTGAGCAGGGGGTTGGACTCGATGGCCTTGTAGGCCCCTTCCAACTCTACTTTTCTATGAATCTATGATTCTATGATTCAACTTCGAAGCAGTCATGTGTGGGGCAATAAACGGGAAAAACAAAAATGAAGGAAGATCCTGATCACCGATCTCCCCTGACAGACTTGACCTTAAGAAAGGCTAGGTGCCAAATTCAGTTTGCTAAGATACTCTGAATGCTCCTCTAGCTCTCTTAGAAGGACTGGGCGGAATGCTACAGTTGCCATCTTCTAACCTGCTAAGAATTCTTGAACATTTCTGCTGCTGTAGTCGAGCTAAAGGCAGTTATGCATCCATGCACAGTTATACATTGATGACAAACAATGTCCATGATTGGCTGCCCCTTGAGCAATGACTAACTCATTTTTCTCTTGTCTTCTTTGAATCCATCTCAGAAAGTTGGTTTCTCTCTCTAAATGAGCTGGAAAGAGTTTTAAGGTGATACACAATGGGATCTACTGCTTCAGACTGCAAGAGAGTTACCCCCTCCCCATTTTTGTGGGATTCTCCATGGAAAAGCATCCTTTCTGTAAGAGAAAAACTGGCACATAGCAAACACAGGTTCTAGCACAGCGTCCCCAACACCTTTTGGGACTCATGGGCACATTTTGGAATTTGAGAAACTGCTGTGGGCATCACCACAAAATGGCTCCCTTAGAGGATGTGGCTAGTCACATAATGGCTCCCATGGGGGCCTGGCTAGTCAGCAAAGGAGTAGATGGGAGAGAAAGACCAAGGCTAGGGATGAGGAAGGGAAAGAAATAGTGAGGGCAAAGAGAGAGCAAAGGGGAAGGGTCTGTGTGGGCAGAAAAGGATTGGGTTAGTGGGGCCAGGAAGCAACTCTTTCCTTCTCTTGCTGCCCACCAAGAGCTGATCTGCAGCAGGTGAACAGAAATCAGAACCTGGTGCCCTAATGTTTTTCAAGGTTTCTATTAAAAATTAAGTTTTGTAGGGAGCAGGGAGTGGAGAGCTTCATGGATATCATTGGAGGTTCCCGTGAGTGCGTTGGGGACCCCTGTTCTAGCCGGTCACTAAGAACATCAGAGCCATACCAAGGGCCCAGCTAGTCCAGCATTCTGTTCACACAGTGGCCAAACAGCTGCCCATGGGAAACCCACAAGTAGGATGTAGATTTCATAGATTTCATAGATCATAGAGTTGGAAGGAGCCTACAAGGCTATCGAGTCCAACCCCCTGCTCAATGCAGGAAACTAGAGGAGGGGTCTCCCATCCAAGTAACAACCAGGCTTGACCCTGCTTAGCTTTCCACGCTCAGACAAGCTGAGCCAGCATAAGCCACAGTGAGTGCAACATCACCCTCTTGCCCATGTTCCCTGGCAACTGGTGTACATAGGCATACTGCCCTGATACTGGAGGAAACATATAGCCATCAGGACTAGTAGCCATTGATAGATCCATGAATTTGTCTAATCCCACTTTTAAAGCCATCCAAATTGGTGGTGAATTCCATAGTTTAATGATGTGCTGTGAGAAGAAGTCCTTTCTTTTATCTGTCCTGAATCTCCTACCAATCAGCTTCATGGGATGACCCCGAGTTCTAGTATTATGAGAGAGGGAGAAAAATGTCTCCCTGTCCACTTTCTCCACACCATGCATAATTTTGTACACCTCTATCATGTCTCCCCTTACTCACACTGTTTCCTAAGCTAAACCATCCCACAAGTTACTTCCTTTCCTCATAGGAGAGTTCCTCCAACCCCTTGATCATTTTATCTGCCTCTCTCCCTGCCATGCTAGAACCATTAAAAAAAATATGGTCCCTCACCCACAGTCTGAAATGGCACTGTCTGTTCTACCACATCAGAG
This sequence comes from Shinisaurus crocodilurus, assembly GCA_021292165.1. NCBI lineage: Eukaryota > Metazoa > Chordata > Lepidosauria > Squamata > Shinisauridae > Shinisaurus > Shinisaurus crocodilurus. Next base: position 19,422 of record JAHFWL010000483.1, read on the forward strand.
CTTTACCACCAGCCTCAGAGTGAGCCACAAGCCAATTAAGCTCTTGCTTTTAAAGTGATTTCTTCCAGCCAAACTAAATGACAATGCAGCTGTTGAAATCCTGTTAGTCTGGCCCAGCTGGTTTGTTCATTGGGGTGCCTGTATGCTCTAATATCTCTTTATAAAGTAAACCTCCCTCTTACACACTTTGATTGTTGTGCCTTTGGGTAACCAAACCCAAAATTGTATTTGTAAATAATTCCTTTCCTTCCTTCAAGCTGCTTTATGTGCAGTAGTTCTCTGCCAGCCAATCTTGCAGGGTTTGATTAGACAGACATACAGTTCATTGCAAGAACTCAGGTTCTTCCATTCAGCCAAGATATAAAAATTAGTGGGAAATGATCCAAAAATTCCTGCAGTTATTTGAGGTCATTTCTGCCAACAGGTGCAGCTCATGGCTTTATAAAACTTTCATTTAATGCATGATTGAACAATGTTGCTTGATATCTGGGAAAGATCTCTCTACCTGCTGTGCTTCATTTCAGCATCGAAAACTATCATTCAAGGAAAAAACCAATTTACCATTCCTTTTGACAATATATTGCTGCCATTTGCAAACATTATCACAGGGCTGTATACCCTTGGGGACCTTAAAATGTTTTTTTGGTCATTGATTCTCCCGAAAAGTCTTCTTTTAGATATCTTGCCACCAAACCCTATTTTGATTTCTCTTGTTGCCTGTATTGTGTAATTTAGATGTAGCATGCAATTTAGATGCCTGTCTTTAAATGTCACTGGGGACTATTGATATATAGAGAAATACAAATAATAGATATTCCTTTTACCTGGAAATATTTCTCGTAAAGGTTTAAATGGAATTAATTTAGGCTAGTTTAAGGACTGATGCATGCAATCAACCTACTTGTGTTGGTGCTTGCTTCCAAACACACCCCTGTGAATTTCCTTTAATTTTTTAACTGTAATTTCCTATAATTTTTCTCTCTCCAAACTGGGAGAATCGGCATCAAAATGGCAAATGTGGTTCAATGTAAGCAAGGGTAAAGTAATGCATGTTGGGGTGAAAAATCCCAACTTCAAGTATAATCTGCTGGGATCTGACCTAGCGGTGACTGACCAAGAAAGAGTTGTGGTTGTGGTGGACAGTTCGATGAAAATGTCAACCCTGTGTGCAGCTGCTGTGAAAAAGGCAAACTCTATGTTAGGCGTAATTAGGAAAGGAATTGAAAATAAAGCTGCCAATATCATATTGCCCTTATACAAATCTATAGTGGGACCGCACTTAGAATACTATGTACAGTTCTGGTCACCGCACCTAAAAAAGGACATTGTAAAGTTGGAAAAAGTGCAGAAAAGGGCAATTAAAATGATCAAGGGGCTGGAGCAGCTCTCCTGTAAGGAAAGTTACAGCAGCTGGGATTGTTTAGCTTAAAAAAAATGGGGAGGCATGATAGAGGTGTACAAAATCATGCAAGGTGTGGAGAAAGTGAACAGGGAGACATTTCCCCCCCCTCTCATAATACTAGAACCCAGGGTCATCCCATGAAGCTGATTGGTGGGAGATTCAGGACAGATAAAAGGAAGTACTTCTTCACACAGCGCATAGTTAAGCTATGGAATTCACTTCCATAAGATGTAGTGATGGCCATCAATTTGTACAGCTTTAAAAGGGGACTGGACAAATTCATGGAGGAGAAGGCTATCAATGGCTACTAGTCCTGATCAGCTATATGTTTCCTCCGGTATCAGAGCCAGTGTGCATACGTACTTCAGTAAGTGCTGGGGAACATGGGCAGGAAGGTGCTGTTCCACTCATGTCCTGCTTGTGGGTTTCCCGTGGGCAGCTGGTTGGCCACTGTGTGAACAGAATGCTGGACTAGATGTACCCTTGGTCTGATCTAGCATAGCTCTTCTTATGTTCTTATGGTGTTCAGTTCTGATGGAATGCTAGCCACAGATATCTAATTTTCAACCATCCCAGGAAACAAAGCTGGAGATGACAGCAAAACACTTTCTCAATCATGGATTTTTTTTTTCTTATCCAGGAAAGCACATGTGGATTTTCAGTTGTGGGGTGCTTCCAGACAGAGGGGTCCTGGTGCTAACAGCCAGTAAATATTGTGCAGCTATTCTGTCTCTCTCTTTTTCCCTTAATGGATTTTCTTTGGTAAGGAAAAAGATGGAAGAAATGGTTGGAAAACTCAGGAGGGTTACAAGTGGAAGACAATGTTGTCTGAAAACACCTCCCCCACCTCTTGGTAAAATTCTGACACAGGTCGATGGTGCCATAAAAGTCTTGTCTGGAAGCGCCCATAGTGTGACATTGTCCATACGTCAAGGCTTGAACCCAGAGTCTGCCCTGACTATTCTATCAGAGTTTACTTACCACTGATTTAACTTAAGAAAGGATGGCCCCAGCCCTCACATGCTGAGTCCTTGCATAGCAGGAATGTTGCTTTACTTCAATAGAAGTTTCATTTCATAGTGAGGATAAAACAATGGCTGCACAGTTGCCCATTGTCAAACTGATGCCTGGGTGTCATCCTGACCCCATTGAGGCAAATGCAGATGTCACTCATTGCTCATAAGTAATATAACTTGGATAGAAGTTAATAACATCCATTCTAATGTCACTCAAAAAGAGACTTCTCAGTTATAATACGTGGTTTCTCTTGAGTGAATTTACAGGGTATCTGTTGGGTGTCAATGCTGAGTCAATGATAAACTTACCCACAAAAGGGAGACCACAAATCTATTACGACAGAGTGAAGGCTTTCTGCTGAGCATTGAGTGCAGAGGTGGGTAGGTTTTCCCATGGTGTGGCTTAGCCACGAAAGCTATACAAATATAGGACACATGATTCATGTCTGCGTTCAGGGATTCTAGACATAACGTAAAATAGAGGAGTGGGTGGGTGGTGGAAAGGTCGGAAAATAAAAAAAAATCACTTCTCACTTCTTGGATGCTTCAACTATGAAACAACAGGGCTTCAAACACTGCATGACAAATGCCACTCACTGGTGCAGCTAGGGCTAGCTAGACCTTGGGACCAAAGCCCAGGGCTCCACAGTTCAGCTGCCCCACCAGGACCAACCAGAATGTGGCAGGTGATGAGGGCATCCGGGCTGCAGAAGCAAACTGCAGTTTATTCCTGTGGTCATGACTACATCAACGACAACCAACGTTTCAACGACAACCAACGTTTCAACCCATACTCACCCCTTGAGTGTGGGTTATCATGTTGTCTGAACCCAGCCAACGGGGTGGGGCTGCAGCCTGGGCCCAGAACTATTTCAGATTAAGGATGAACAAATGGGACATACGATGGATGTTCTTTACTGTAATCCAGTAAGTCTGAATCCAATAGAGTGCACCCATCTCTATCATGCTGAGTTGCTTCCAAAAATGACAGAATCCAAACATACCTGTTTCTTCTTTGACTGAAGAATTGTCCCCGTTTCTTAAGTTGACAGAACTCAGTCAATATGGACTCTCCTTTGTTGAGAGTCAGCTTGTGTGTGTGTGTGTGTGTGTGTGTGTGTGGTCATTTATCCTTGCCGACCTGTCAGTCACCTAGAATGAGAACTTGGTTCTGCTTTTTTCATTCCTTCTCTAATCTGAATGTCTTTTCTGGCTTCCTAATTGTTCTTCATGGGCTGTAAAGTCTGTATAATTTGCTTTAGTGGCAAACATTGGCTTTGATTTATATGGGTTCAATTATGCAGCATGCTATTCATTTCATTTTACATCCAGTCTGATGGAAGAAAACTCTCCATCAAAACGATGTACAGTGGTACTTTAAAAACAACAACCCAGAGCATTTACTGTTATTGCTTCCCTAGAGATGAGCTTTCTTATTTTTCCAAATCATTTACAAAACCTAATTTTTAACCCTGCCACTTGGGCAGGTTCAGCTGGAGACCATGATTCTCCCAGAGGCAAAGCAACTTCCACTCCTGTTGTTGTCTCCCCCTAAAGAATTCCCTCAGGACTTGTTGGTCATGTATTCCATAACAGATCAGATCAGAGAAAAATCTGCAGATCCCCTTCCCTTTCAGATAGCAGTATCTGGGCCCAATGAAGAATGTAGATGTATTTAGACTCTGTTCACTAGCTAAGTAAAGAGCCAGTGTGGTGTAGTGGCTAGACGGAGACTGGGTTCAAACAACATGATAACTCAAAGGTTGAGTATGGGTTGTGTGTGTTGTTGTTGAACTGTGGGTGGTTGTTGAAACGTGGGTCTCAAGCGTGGCGGCGACACCACCACACACAACCTTTTTATATTACTGCTGCCACCACTTTACTTTGTGACACACCCGTCTCTGCCCCCCCCCCACTCGTGGAAGCCCTCAGTTGTGTTTGTCGGGTGTTTTAGCCACCTTACTCCTTCATTTTATACAGCTCCCTTGCTCGAGCTACGGGCCTTTATACTCAGGCCCTACACCCAGGTCACTGTGTTCCCCTCAGGTATCCTGCTTGCCTCCCACCAGGATTCATGGAAGACACTCAGCCTCTTTCACTCAGGCTCCCTTTCCTGATCCCTCAGAGACACACCAGCAGTTGCCTGGGGCACTCCCCTCTCGTCACAGGCCTTTGGCCCCAGCAGCCTCGGGCTGACTAGGGTAATGACCTGAACACAGTTATTTCCCTCGCTGCCACCTTTCTTCTTTCTTCACCCTGTTTATTCTCTAATATGTGTGTGTTCCCTCCCTTAGTCACTCACTCTCACACTAAGGGTTAGCAGTCAAACAAAACAAGTTTATTTTCACAGATGGAAACTTAAGATACATTCACATGCTGGCTTAGCTTATAAACAGTTGGTGTCTTCCCACTCCAGGCTGAGGTAACTCCTCCAGCCTCCACTGTTGGTTCTTAGTCGCTCTCTACATGTCTTCCCTTTTCCACCCTCAACCCAGAATGACTGTTCCACAGCCTGTCACAGCTCTCTGCCCCCTTGCCAACATTCCGAGAGCTGTGATTGGCTCTGCACTGTCAGGAAGGGAGAGGCGGAACTCCAGCTGTCCACCACAGTGGGTTATTGTGTTGTCTGAACCCAGCCACACTAACAAACCATGGTTTGCTAACCACAAACAACCCTCAGTTCACAACCCAAAAACAAACCATGGGTTCTCTTCACATGGGTTGTTTGTGGTTAACAAACCATGGTTTGTTAGCGTGGCTGGGTTCGGACAACACGATTAACCCACATTTCAACAACAGCCCACGGTTCAACAGCAACCCACATTCAACCCATACTCAACCCTTGCGTGTAGGTTATCGTGTTGTCTGAACCCAGCCAATGTGTCACGGGAAGATCACCAGGGCTCTTCAGATTACCTTTCCTCAGTTATATACCAAATGCACAGAGAAAGGAAAGGGACCGCATTCATTAGTTCAGTGGCAATGTTGGCATGCCAGTTGGCCCCATCGCATACATTCTGTGAAACATGGGAAGCGGGTATCTACAGGCATAATGTGTGTGCGCGTAGAAGCCCCTTCTGTGCATTCTGCTGGATGTGTTTAAGGTGGGGCCAATGGGAGCACCAATGCCGGGAGCAGGGACAGCGGCTATGGTCCCACCTGCTTCTCCATGTGCTCCATACATGTGTGGGGGAAGATGGAGTCTGCTGAAGGCTAAAAGCATCTCTCAGGAATGGTCACTTGTGGTCTGAAATAGTGGACATCATGGTGAAACTTCTTTTTTTTTGCTACTCGCCTTAACGAAATTAACTTAATTAGAAGAGATCACTTCAGCAGATCTGGCTTGTCTTTCCCCTACATGGCAAACTGCACCTGCAAAAATCCCCCCTACTACACAGCAATTAAAAGTGCAGGGGTTTCTGGTCACCTCTGCTTGCCAGAGTGCCGGTTGCCAGTCCTCACAAACCAGACCTGGAGTTGCTGCCACCTTTCGATATGAAGAGGAGGTGGGCGTTGTTTGGGGGTCCACATAGAGGAGTCCCAGCTGCTTGTTTTGTCATCTAGCTCATGCAAATGCAAAATAGTACCAGCTCTGGCATTTGGGGGAATAATAGACATTTCTTCGTGCCAGATAAGATTCAACACTGCAGCAGTAAACTGGCTGTTGGCCATAAACATTATAGCTTTTTATGTGTGTACAGATCTGATAAAAAAATTAATCTGTATAAAGGGCAAGGTGAGTTTTAATGCAGCTTTGGGAAATGCATCATTCTGCTATTTCTTTCTTGGCACACACACTCCCCTGCACTGTCCATGTTGCTTATCTCATTAAAGCCACGGTAACTTGTGTGGTTCTTTTCACAGCAAGTAAATGAGGATGTTGGTGTTTGTTAGTTTTTTAAATCAGTATTTCCCTTGAAGTCTCCTTCTGTCATTCTGTTTTATAGGATCAACTTCTTACCAGTTTAGCACCTGGTGTAATGGCTACAACGGCAACTTTAAGAAAGCTGTACCTTTTTGTGCCAGTCAGGTAAAAACATAAGAAGAGCCCTGCTGGATCAGACCAAGGGTCTATCTAGTCCAGCATTCTGTTCACACAGTGGCCGACCAGATGTCCTTGGGAAACCCACAAGCAGGACATGAGTGCAACAGTACCCTCCTGCCCATGTTCCCCAGCAACTGGTGTACATAGGCCTCTGATACTAGAGGTCGCATATAGCCGATCAGGACTAGTAGCCATTGATAGCCTTCTTCTCCATGAATTTGTCCAATCCCCTTTTTAAAGCCCTCCAAATTGGTGGCCATCACTACATATTGTGGTAGCGAAGTCCATAGTTTAACCATGTGCTGTGTGAATTGTTCCAGCAGGCCTTTGGGGAATAAAATTGGACTTATGTGCTGTGTGAAGAAGTACTTCCTTTTACCTGTCCTGAATCTTCTACCGCTAAGCTTCATTGGGTGACTCTGGGTTATAGGATTATGAGAAAAGAAGAAAAACCTCTCCTATCCACTTTCTCCACACCATACATAACATTGTACACCTTTATCATGTATTCCCTTACTCATATTTTTTCTAAAAGCTACAGATGTTGCAACCTTTCCTCCTAAAAGAGCTGCTCCCTTGATTGTTTTGGTTGCTCCTTTCTGCACTTTTTCCAGCTCTACAACATCCTTTTTGAGGAGCTGTGACCAAAACTGTACACAATATTCCAAGTGTGGTCACACCATAGACCAGCGCAGTATGATATTGGCAATTTTTATTTTCAATTCCATTTCTAACTATGCCCAATATAGAATTTGCCTTTTTCACAGCAGCTGCACACTGGGTTGACATTTTCACTGAGCTGTCCACCAAATCCCCAATATCTTTTTTTGGGTCAGTCACCGCCAGTTTAGATCCCATCAATGTATATGTGAATTATGGATTTCTTTTGCCCCAACATACATAACTTTACACTTGCTTACACTGAGCTGCATTTGCCATTTTAATGGCCATTCCCCCAGTTTGGAGAGATCTTTTGGGAGGTGATCTCCAAAAAAGTTGGTGATCTGTGGTGTGGGGGGATAGTGGGGGTCACCCAAAAATTGGGCAGAGGGATCTTCTGTGAGCAGAACCCATCCTCTTATGGAGAGCAGATCCTGGATCAAACACCATATCTGAAAGACCGCATTCCCCCCTACGAGCCCGCCCATACTTTGAGATCTTCTGAGGAGGCCCTTCTCTTAGTTCCGCCACCATCCCTGGCACGCCTGGCAGGAACACAGCAGAGGGCCTTCTCGATGGTTGCTCCAACACTCTGGAACTCCCTTCCCAGGGAGGCTAGAATGGCACCCTCCATGGTATGTGTTCAAAGGCAGGCAAAAACTTTCTTGTTCCAGCAGGCCTTTGGGGAATAAAATTGGACCTATGAGAAAGCGATGGATTTGCACAGTTCTTATAGTTATTGTTGTTTTAGCTGTGATATTTTATATAATTTAAATACTATTTCTGATTTAATTATATTTTTAACTTTTGTATTTTTTCTATTTATATGTTTTAATTGTACAAATTTTAATGTTGTAAAGCCGCCTTGAGTCCCAGTATTGGGAAAAAGGCGAACTTATAAATAAATATACTACTACTACTACAACTACTACTACTACACAGGTCTTACATTGTTTCCAGGCCCAATTCAAGGTGCTGGTTCTTACCTCTGAAGCTCTAAAGAGTTTGGGGCTTCTCATATGAATCCACTTGCAGTTTATTATCTTCTTCTGATGCCCTGTTCTATGTTCCAACCCTAAGAGAGATAAGGTTGGCAAGAAAGCAGGACAGGGACTTTTCTGTGACAACACCCCAATTAAACTCCCACCTTAGGGAGGTCAGACTGGATCCATCACTGCTCAGTTTTAGGCAGATAGTGAAAACATTTCTGTTCTGTTGAGCTTTTACTAGTTTTTAATATGGAGATGATGCCCCTTTCTTGGTTTTTTTTAGTTCTGTTCTTAATTTTGGTCTTTCCTTGAATCTGTTTTAATGATTTGCTCTACACTGCCTTGGGCCCCCTGATAGACTTGATATTTAAATATTATTTAAATATATTTAAATAATATTTAAATATAATAGTATTTAAATAAACATTATAAAGCAGGAGCGGGAAACTTATGGCCCTCCAGATGTTTTGGCCTACAACTCTCATCAGCCCTAGCCAGCATAACTAATGATGAGGGGTCATGGGAGTTGTAGGTCAAAACACCTGGAGGGCCACAAGTTGCCCACCCATTATAAAAAATGCCTAATGAAGAAGGATGGCACAAAGCCAATGAGATAAGGGATGGTACCATATTTGCTACGAAATTGATAAAAGTGGTCTTCACCCTATCCAACCTGAGGCAATAGGCCTCTTTTGTGTGTGTGCACCTGTTTGGGTTCTATTTTGGCATGTGTATTAAGTGTATTAAGTTCATTCAGTTGACTAAGGTTTGACTGATTATGAGCCATTGACACGAAGTTTTTGGTAGAAGTCATATATAATATATCAGGTAGAACGTTTCTGGGGCAGGGGAATGCTACCTGCTGCTAAATAAAAGAGAAAACAACAGCTTGCCTCCAGAGGGCACTATGATCTTGCTGTACTGGTCACCACTGTAGTGTAAACTTACAATGTACCATTAAATGGCAATCATATTAGTCTTAGACAGCAGTTATGCATTTGCATTGTTTGGCTCTAGTCTTGATTACAACGTATGCCTTTTTGAGTATGTGTAATGCAGTGTAATAAATCACATTTCAGCTTTTTTTCCAGAATCTGCTATCTTTTGGTAAGAAGGGGAGATCTGGCTTTTCTACAATGATTTCTAAAATTAAATCAATCCAATTTTGACAAGAAGGGTGTTTTGGGACCGGGGCATTGCTCTCTGCTCTGTAAGGAGAGATGTCAGTGGATGCCACCTCCTTTTTGTATTGAGTTATTTGACTGCTTGAGACATTATTTTGTTGTCTATCAAAATAACTTGATTTGAGCAAGATACGAAGTGATTAATTGCACTTTGGCAGTATCTTACTTTTCCTCTTGTGGCCATCTTTATGAAGGCATGGGACTCAGGCTTCATCACTGATGCAGTAGCCAATTGGTTGATTGCCCAGTTATGTCAATGACCAAGTTGCCTCTGCCATTGTTTAAGTCTTTTTAGGTTTCTGGGAACCATATGGATGGGTTTCTGGTCTTTGTTACAGTATTGTAAATATACTCTATATGCATTGCCATTAGATAGACAATTTATAACTATGGCTAGAGTTTGGCCCTTTCAATAGCACTAATAACTATTCTTTTACCCAAATACCCATTTGTGAAGAGAGAGATTCTGGCTGATGTACACTTTCTGAAATTAGACAACCCTGTTAGCTCTCTTTTATCTCCAGCATGTCTTCAATTGACAATACACTTGATCATAGTAGATGTGATGGACAATATGTTCAGTACATTTTGGTTCAGATGGGTTTGGGGCTACCCATCCTTTTCTAAATTGGGAGATCCCATCTGTTAGCATCCCAAGTGATTCAGGAGAAGGAATTTTGATGGCAAAGGATGGTTGGTTTCACACATGTGTTTGCACTTGAACTATTTCATTGCCTCAAATTATTCCCATCAAACACTTGCAGGAATAGAAGGGATGGAAGGATATGCTCAACAAAAGTTAAAGTTTCACTTTCCTGCATCCTGGAAGGATATGATCTGAGATAAAGACACAAATTTCACCCACGTGAACAAAGATTAAATATTTAGATTCTCAAGGAATACAGATATTAGAATCCCTTCAAATGAACCAGTCTGGTTGACTACATGTCCCTTGCGCCACAAAGACAGCTGGCATTTATGAGCAGCTGATCTCATGTGTTCACAACAGATTGTGCGTGTCTGTTTTCTTTTATGTTTTTGCTTGCTGGGCATTTTATCAGAAAACAGAACCTAAAGAAGTTGAAAAACCTATGAATACATACATTTGCTTTACTGAGGCACTGAAAATCATATCATGTAGAATCAGATCCATCTGTAAACATTTGGCCTCCAGTCAGCTTCACCACGTGTGTGTGTGTACTTAATGTACACAGCAGTTAAAGACATTAACCTAGAAACTGAATTGCTGAAGACCATAGTTGAGTTAGACTGTAGAGCAGGGTGGGAAACCTGGGACTCTCCAAGTTTTGCCTAAGGTTGGAGACAGAGCCAGGTAACAGCTGGATTTTATATTTTCAAAAATAGGGTGGGCTGGATCAACCATTGCATGTTTCTTTGACCCAGCAGTCCTGGATGCAACCTGAAGTCCATATTGCATCAAGCAGAGCAGGGGTGGGCCACATGTGGCCACCCAGGGGGCATTTTGCTTCCAGAGTGTGGCTCTGCTGCCGCCGCTGCACTACTGAATACTCAGTGATTCTCCTGGGAGAGAAGGACCACACTCCCCATGCGTCTTGTATTTCAGCTGAATTACCAGTTCTACAGAGAAACAGGGCAGCAAGGATTGTGCACCCTGTTTCTCTGCAGAATTGTGCTCCCTTCAGCCTGCCAAACAGCTGTTTGGCAGACTTGGGGGAGCGCAATTCTTTTAGGAAACAGGGTGTGCACTCCCCACAGGACTTGTTTCCCAGCAGAATCACTGGGAATACAGCTGCCCAGGCACTTCCGGTTGCGGCCCGGCTATGTCCGGCTGCAGCTGCAGCTGGGGAAGCTGACTGGGGTCCAGCCTCAAGGAGCACCCCTTGAGACCATGGCTCAGTTGGAGGCTGTTTTCTCAACCCTCTTCCTTTTCAGAGGACCTGGGACTTCACAGAGAGGCAGGGCTTCAAGGAGGGGCTTCCACCAAGGCCTGAGTGGGCTAGATGGCATACCCTCTAACATTTCACAGATGAAAATAGGGACACACATGTGAATTTGTAAGAGGTATGGTTAAGCAACATGAAGGTGTGATCAAGAGGGTGTAGCCAGGCAACATGAGGGTGTGGCCAAGGGTATGGCCAGGCAACCAAAGGGCATGGTCTAGTACAAAAGTTATTAGAGGAAACACACAAAATCTTATATATTATAATTATTACATTATTATATTACATATTATTTTATAATATTTTATAAGTGGCTTTTGTAATATTTTTTTAACCTTACTTAAACCCTTAATTGTTGATATCGGGGTGTGTGTGTCAGTGCTTGCAGGCCAATCTCTTCCTTTTTGTTTTAAAATAGGATTGGCACAAATTCAACAGGTGAAGCTTACCCACCCACCCCACACCCCCAAACATGCAGCTTCAGAGAGAAGGGGAACTTTCTTGCATTTCCTTCTGACACTGGAAACTCACCTGTTAGAGGCACAGAGTCAGCTCTGTTAAGAAATAAAATCTTTGGCAATATAAAGATAGGAATCGTGATAAATTCCCTCATTCACCTCTCCGTTGGTCCAGGCTTTCACCCAGCTAATCCCTTTCCCACAGCAACGGGCAGCAAGTAGAGCATGCACGTGCATGTGAGCACACACACATCCTCACCTGGCCCTCCCAGTTTAGCAGTATCTGTTTCCTCCCTGCTTACTGTGGCTGTTCAAGCCTAAGCAGAGCTATCTTAAAGGGGCCATGGGCAAAATTGCAGCTAAGCTAAAACTGCAAGCTTAGCTGCAATTTTGCCCATGGCACCTTTAAGTAGCTTGCAGTTGCGGGAAGCTGGGGAATTCGGGACTCTGCATGGCAAAGTGAGAAGCAGTGATGACTTATGGGTTTTCGTGATGGTCCTGGCATTTTCAGGGCAATTGGAGACTATGGGTCTAATTCCTGATCACTGGCCTATAAAGTGCAGAAATTAAGTCCTTCTGCCACGGTTTGCCGAGGTTAGTCCAACCAGCAATGGGCCTCGATGTATCAAAAAAACTTCAAACCCCTTGCATAATTACATTTGAAAAATAAATGAAAAATAAATGAGTCTCTCTCTAAGTGACAATGCAGAGGATGACTGTAACAGACTCAATACATAAATAACATGCCCGAAACCCCAGAGTTTGCATTGAAGAGTCAAAGAAAGAGTCCTGGGCAGAGAATCACAAGTGACAGGAAGAACAAATTGGCTGACATTGGACATTCATTAAATAGTGTATGAGACAAGCTCTTATGCAATTCCTACTGGAGCAAGTGGAATATTGTATGTAATGATGCTATTCATGGAGAGGTTTTAGTTAAAATTTGATCATGTAGCCATATTGGCAAAGCCCCTTCAGGATACAATCCTATGCGTATTTAGGCAGCAAAAAGTCCTACAACTCCCAGCATTCCCCAGCCAGCATGGCAGGCTGGGGAATGCTGGGAGCTGTAGGACTTTTTCCTGTTTGAACATGCATAGGATTGCACCTTTAGGTGCATTTTGCATGGTGCATTTTGAAATGTTCCAGATATTGTTCTTTCAAGGCCCACCCACTAGGTGTGTGAATATTTGAGGGGTACATGAGAAATTGATATTTTTTAAAATGATCCAGCATTTCATTTAAATCACTGTTTCATTATTATGGATGCTTAAGAGCTGTAGTTCATTTGCTCAAAGCGGGTGCTCTTTCAAATTCTATCCAATAGACAAGTGGTCATTTATGTCAAATAAACTGCTCTTTCACTATACAAGATCCTTCAAGATTCTTTCACACACTTGAATTAGCAGAAAGAGACTTACAGTGCAACCCTATCAATGTCTACTCAAAAGTAAGTGTGATTGAGTTCAGTGGGGCTTATTCCCAGGTAAGTGAGTATAGGATCGCCACATTATTGTTAGGGTGCATAGCTGGCTGGGGCAAGCTGGGAGTTGTAGGCTTTTTTTCTGTCTAAACCTGCATAGGATTGCGCCTTTAGACAAATAACCATCGAAGAGTTTGAATTACAATTCTCTTTTCAGAAGAGAGCACAAATGCAAAATACTTGTTTGAATCTTTGTGTGGCATTACCCTTAGGCAAATTCTTTGCTCTAGTTTTCCATCTATAAAATATAGGAACAAATGATGGGCTATGATCCATCCATGGGTAGACTGATACCATCTCTTTGTGGTTGCTCTAGAAGTGTAAAAAGGCACAGTTTAGCAAAAGCTCCGCAGGATATATCTGTTGCTGGGCCGTACCATTTCAGATTGCTTCCTGACATCAAAGACTGCCTAGCATGTCTGGGAATAAGCTATCCTAGAACATTCATCCTGACATTTGTCTATAATTCATATACATTCATGCTATGTTGCCATAGCTGGGTATAAACACAAATCTGGTTGCCATACCTCCTACTTTACAGAGGACAGTCCTCTGTTTTGGAGAGCTGGCAGAGGACAGTCCTCTATTTGAAGATGTCCTTTATTTGAAGGGTTGTCCAGTCCGAATCTGGCTTAAAGTCAAAGAACCATAAGGAGCACAGGCCTTGAAGTTGCCCATCAACAGTGAGCACCTGGACAGCAGGCACACACCTTCACCTGGTCAGAGTCTTCCTCATTATGGTGAGGTATTGTATTTCCATTTCCATTTAAATTATAGTAATTATTTCTAAATTTGCATTTATCGACCTAGCCAGTGTGGCGTAGTGGTTAGAGTGTTGGACTGGGACTCAGGAGATCCGGGTTCTAGTCCCCGCTCGGCCATGAAACTCACTGGGTTACTTTGGGCCAGTCACGGTCTCTCAGCCTAACCTACATCACAGGGTTGTTGTGAGGATAAAATGGAGAGGATGATGATGATTATGTAAGCCGCCTTGGGTTCCTTGCAGGAAAAAAGGCGGGGTATAAATATAATAAATAAATAAATAAATAAATAAATATCTACCTATCTATCTAATCTCTTCTTCAGCAATGAAGCTGTTGAACTTGGCAGTTTATTCACAAATGCTTTGCTTAGTTTATTCTCAGAAGAGCCTCTGGACCATGTGATACAGTGGATAGTGTCAGACTTAGACTGCCAAGAGATGGGTCCATTCAGCTATGAAGCTCAACAGGTGACTGGCCCAAACTAACCATCTCCCTTAGCCTAACCAAACTCACAGGGTTGTTGTGAAAATACAATGAGGAGTGATGGGGGACACTGTGAACACCACCTGGAGCTCAGAGGAGAAAGGATGGGATTTTATAAATGCAACAAATAAAAATGCAACATCTACTGAAACCACCATGTGCAACGGTAGGGGAGCCACGTGTTCTACTTTACAGAGGACAATCCGCGTCTATTTGCAGTCCAAGGCCTGTTCAAAGATCAAGAACCATAAGAAGAGAAGGAGTGCAGGGGCCTAGACGCTGCCCATCAGCAGTTAGCTAGCACCTAAACAAAAGCTGATTGAGCAAGAAATTGGTCACAGTCTTCCCCACTATGGTGAGATGGATTGTGTTTCTATTTAAATCGTAGTAATTCTTCCTAAATTTGCATCTATACCTATAATTAGAGCATGCAGATGTCATGCAAATCTGTGTCCACTTGTTTGGTGATGCCGAAGTGGCTGACCCTACAGGCCCAGAGTTGTTATGCTTGGGCAATGTCCTGCAGTGTTATAATGGACCGTACAACTTGTGAACTGCAAGCTTTTCTACGCGAGGTATTTATTGTGCACTCGTCATTCCCTACTCATGGTTGTTTATGTGTTCTTAGATGATGTTGTGACCCTCCAGTTTTGCTTCTGCTTTTAAACAGCACTCTCAGCGAGCTTTTTTTTTAGAGCAGGGAAAATGCAGTATTATTTGTGAAAGCAAAAGAAAAAGCTTTTTCTACTTGTGTATTTGTGCTATTCCACTGTACCACAGTGCCACCTAGAGGCAGGGCCAGCCCAAGACATTTTGCTGTCTGAGGCGGACAAGATGGCACCCCCTCCCATTCCACCTACAAATGCTGACTGGTCTGGCACTTGCATCTTTCTTCAGTGCTGGCAATGGGGCTGCATGCCCCACCACACCTGAAGGCAGCCGCCGCGCTGAGGGGGTGCAAGGGAGGCCCACAGCGCTCTCCTCCTACACCTTGGCTACTGCCTCCCAAAATCTGTTGCCTGAGACGCCCACTTTGCTCTGCCTAATGGGAAGGCCAGCCCTGCCTAGGGGTTATGTCGCGGAAAAGCAGGAAAGGAAACGCTCGCCGTGTAGCGCTCAGATCTCAATCTGTGACAAAACCGTAAGCAGATACAGTGGATTAACAGCCCCGTGTAGAAAAGCCTTGCAAGATCACATTTGCGAATGCTTTCTCGTGTACCCCCCACCCCACAGGACCCAAACCCTCACCTGCAGTCTGAGCTGCAAACCACTCTGTCGCCCCAAGACCCCAGCATCTCATTCTTTTGCATGTGTTGATCCAGTTTTAGGCTTCAGTTGTGGAAACTCCCCATGTGATATCAGCCAACATGGCAGTTATTGACTACACAGAAGGGCCCTGTTCAACATAAAGACTTCCCTTGACATGAAGGGTATTTGTACTGGCCCCCTCGTTAATTAACATTTTAATGGGGACTAAAATGATGTGTTGCTATTGCTCTTTGTAAGCCTTGCTAAAAATACAGAGGCCAGCTGAAGTCTTTTACTATCCAAGTGCTTCCTGTAATACACACTCTTCAGACTTGAATAGAAGAGCATCTTAGAGCTACTGAGTGCCTTTCAATCTTCTGTGCCCCATTAATATGAAATTGCTGTTGAAGGGATGATACTGGGGGAGATAATTTTTTGTTACTGTCTGTTGTAGTTTTGGGCTTAGAAATTTATACAGAAGGGAATGACATCATTCTCTCTCTCTCTCTCTCTCGTTATTTCCTCCCTCTGGTGAAATATCCAACACCCCCATTCAGAGTAGGAAAAGTTACTTAAAAAAGAAAGAAAGAAGTTATTTGAAAACAAAGGACTGGATCAAAGAGAAGAGTGTTTACATGAAAGAACACATCAACTGAAGGAAAAGGATGAAAGCAAATGCCCTATTAAACAAGGAAACTGTTTTGCTTTAGTTCCAGAAAGCCTAGATAAACCCTATGAACATTTGCAGTGGACAAGAGTTTATATCAAGGCCAGGTGCCCTGCTGGCACCCTCCAGATGTTTTGGACTACAACTCCCATAAGCCTCAGCCAGCATGGCAAATGGTCAGGGATTATTGGGAGTTGTAGTCCAAGGCATCTGGACGGCACCAGTTCGCCTACCTCTGGTTTATATTATGAGCTTTGGTGTAGTCAGTATTTGTAACATAGGTTTTGAACTGGCCACCATTTTGTAAAGTACACCTGCTGGAGTGGCTTTCAGTCAAGGCTGCTCTCAGGTCCAGTTGCTCACAAACTTTAGGGGTGAGGTAGTTACTCTCCTCTCCTGCCCCTCAGGTGTCCTGCTGGTGCATATTACAGCCTGATTGGCTATGTGGAATAAAAGCAATCATGTAATATGAAGGCCTATTCACTATTTGGGCAACATACAGTGGCTAAAGGTTTTTTTGTTTCACTTTTGTTGTATTTCTTTAAATTAATTTTTAAAATGTAATTCTACCAGGCTACAGTGGGGGTAGAATGGCACAGGGCCAGCATTGCCAGTCCTGCTGAGAAGACAGCTTCATCAAACTTGCCTCGCAGGCAAAGGCTTTGCAACCATTCCATCAGGGTCACTCCATCAGCTCAGCTGAGAGAACAGCAATTCTTGGTTTCTCCTCTCCTTGAGCTGTTTCCATTCCAGTTGGTCATCATGATAAGACCAACAGCTCTGGCTACATTACACTTGGTCATTTTAAGAACCTTAAGAACAGGTGCCTAAGTTTTCTTGTTTTCTTCTGCCCTCCTCATTCTTTTTTCCTTGTGAGTCATGTCTTTTTAGATTGTAAGCCTGAGGGCAGGGCCTGTCTTGTTTTTATTGCTAAGAAAACTGCTCTGGGTCTGGGCATCTTTCTGCCTGAAGAACATATAAATGCTTTACATAAATAAATACATATTTTAAATAACTATTTTGTAAAGGCTCTTGCAAGGAGCTCTGATTTGTTGCAGCCCGATTCTTGCAAAGTTCTAATTGATTAATAAGCAATGAAGCTGTGAACACTTCACAGGAAACCAGCTGGTTGAAATTCCAAGCAAGGGACAGAGATGGATGATGTACTGGGTGTAGTAGTGTTTACTTTTTCGAATGGAATTGTGGCAAGGCAAAACAAACAAACATAAGTATCTGTTTCTGGCTTCCCTCTTGAATGCCCGCCCTTGGTGCCAACAGGAAATTATTCACCTGGTGAGATGCATCCCCTCTAATCAAAAGACATCTTTTTTCGCTGTGAAGAAAACTCTGCAGGTCATTTTGTCTCCTGGCAAAGAACATTCGCTTAGACACAGGAGGGCTGCTGGTTATGCAATCCTCTTATACAGTGTAGCGAGCATTTCACATCATGCACTCATGTTATGTGGCCTGGAAATAATTCAGTGGAAAAGGCTGGGCTTGTTTGTTCTACCCACAGATTTCTTCTCCCTGTTTAAAGAGCGAACGGCCCTGGGTTTACATCTGGTATGTAAGAGGTTATATAAAATTGTTTGTAAATCTGAATACTTCTCATGCGGTTTTCTGTTGTTGTCTTTTTATCAGTTCAAAACTGGTTTCTTTCATTGCCATGTCAGTCATGACACCTCCATCATCTGGGCGGAAATAAGGGATTACTTAGGGCAAAACTAGACATGACATTAAATGCAGCATTAAAAAAATTGTTAGTCTATACCAGGGGTAGGCAACGTGGTGCCTGTGGGTACCAATGCACCCCCGGACACCTTTTTGGGCTCCTGTCAAGGTGCCCTCCCCCCCACTTAAAAAAAACAACAAAATATTTTCTTACTGGCAGCTGGGATTGCTGTGAAATAGGTTTCCGTTGGTGCTGAAAACTGGGTTAAAAGGAGTTGTTTAGTGTGCTGATGCTCGGACCCCACCTCTGCCTTTTACTCTGTCTTTTGGGCAGGTTACTTGTCATTTGCCACACCTCCCATGGTATATATATATATTTATATTTATTACATTTATATCCCGCCTTTTTTCCTGCAAGGAACTCAAGGCGGCTTACATAATCCTCCTCCTCCTCTCCATTTTATCCTCACAACAACCCTGTGAGGTAGGTTAGGCTGAGAGTCAGTGACTGGCCCAAAGTCACCCAGTGAGTTTCATGGCCGAGTGGGGACTAGAACCCGGATCTCCTGAGTCCCAGTCCAATACTCTCAAATTGCTAAAGGTGCCCACGGTGAAATGGGGTTGCAAGTGATGGCCACCAGTTTGGATGGCTTTAAAAGGCGATTTGACAAATTCATGGAGGAGAAGGCTATCAATGGCTACTAGTCACAATGGCTATAAACTGCTTTCTGTATCAGAGGCCGTATACCTATGTACACCAGTTGCTGGGGAATTTGGGTGGGATGATGCTGTTGCGCTCATGCCCTGCTTGTGGATTTCCCATGGGCCGCTGGTGTGGATGGAAGGCTGGACTAGATGGACCTTTGGTCTGATCCAGCATGGCTCTTCTTATGTCCTTATGTTCACCAGTTAGAGGCTCTGTGACTATAAGAGCTTCATGCAAGGCAGAAACTTAACAGGTATAACTTTCTTCATTGCTGTATCTCCATAAAGTGGAAACGCTGCTGCAGATGCTAAGTGCACGGGGTCTATGTTATGGGAAAAATGGAAAGTGAAGTCAGCTTTGGGGTTGGATGGCAAGTAGAGTTGCTAATTGATCAGAAACACACACACAGAACAACAGCCTAGGCTGCTCCTGTACCATTAACAGAGGATTGGTATGCAGAAATAAGCCAGTGACATTTTTCATGGCAGGGCGAAGCATTATTATTACCTGCTCGTTGCTGCAGATCAAAGGGTCAGTTTCACAGACTAATGAGCATTGTCTATTAAATGGGGTGTTTTGCACTTGCTGTGATGTGTGTATTTGACTTCAGGTCTTGAAATACAATTCAGTTCCAGAAACAGTTTTATTCATGAGCAGTTTCCTGGCTTCTGTGTGATTATAGAAATAGTAAGCAGATGTGAATGTGGAGTACACACAATCTGGCCACGAATGCTGCCAGTTTATTTATTTCATTTCTATACCGCTGTACTGGGAGTCGCGGAAGAATGGCAAGGAGTACAGGAGTGTTGTACAGAGTTCTGCCTTTATGCTCTGGGTTTGCTTTAAGAAAGTACATAGGTTTGCTTTAAGAATCAGCAACCGGCCTTGATTACTTGGCTGCTTGCCAAGCTGATGCAATGAAGGAGCAACTCACCTGCGCGTGATCTGGCTGCTGGCCAGAGGGATGACACTGCAAACAGCACAGGTGCTACCAATGAAGCACGAGGTCTGCAATCCAAGAAACTTGGTGCTATTTAAGAAGAGCAAGTGCAGACGGAGCGATGGTTGTTGGCGGGAGTGCAGTGGTCGTTAGTGGCGGTTGGTCGGTTGCTCCGCAAGTGCCGTGTTTCTCGAATGAAACAGAGTGTTCGAGGATCGGGATATTTGTAAGAAGACCAAAACATTAGCGTTGAAAAAATGATCCTTCAACGCCAACTTCAGTGGACCGGTCATGCTGTTTGAATACCTGACTGCCGTCTCCCAAAGCAGTTACTTTATTCCCAACTCAAGGATGGAAAGCGGAATATCGGTGGTCAATATAAGAGGTTTAAAGATGTTCATAAGGCTAATCTAAAAAAATGCAACATAAACATCGAAAACTGGGAAGCTCTGGCCCATGAACGATCTAACTGGAGGTTGGCCTTTCACAAAGGTTCCATGGACTTTGAAGAAGCCCGAGTGCAAGGTGAAAGGGAGAAACGTGCTAAGCGAAAAGCACATCAAACGAATCCTTTACAGGACCATCTTCCATCTGGTAACCTGTGTCCTCACTGTGGGAAGCTGTGTGGATCTAGAATTGGCCTCCACAGTCAGTTACGGACCCATCGCTAGAGTCTACACAATCTTCTTTAGAATTTCCTCCTTTTATCCTGGAAGACAATCTTACTCGGTCACGAGTGATCGCCTGATGATGATGGTTGGTTGCGTGTGAAGTACTGAAGAACTGGAAGGAGCGGGGAGGAGCAGAGGATGCTGTGCAGAGAGCCTTGCAGAAGCCCAACATGGAAAGCCAATACCCAGGCGGAGAGCTTCTGGACCTAGCATTTGGGTTGGTTGAACAGTGACTGTGCAACTAAGGGGTGGAATTTCCACCAGGGATAGCATTGTTGTACTTCTGGCTCAACTTTACAATAAACATGTTTGGCTTTGACTTCCTGGAGGACTATTTATTATGGTCAGAAAAGCCCTCAAAGAACCTTTGCCAATCCCTTTTGGGGATCCTGTGGCAAAACAACCGCCCAATAGCCGAAGCTGTCTGGGCAGTTCACAACAATTCATAAAATTACAAACCACAAATACAGAAAATAAAGCACCACATAAAATTTCCATATTCAAAATTTAAAATAATTTAAGGAGCTAAAAACAATTTCAATAAAAATACTAGACATGTTAAAGAGACAGCTGACATAAATGCCCCATCATATGCCATTAAATACCATTAAATGCCTGGGAGAAGAGGGCAGTCTTAACCTGGTGCCGAAAAGATGACAGCATTGGGGCCAGGCGGGCCTTGGTGGGGAGATCATTCCATTATCAGGGGGCAACCACTGAGAAGGCCCTCCTCCTTGTTGCCACCCTCTGAGGCTCCCTTGGAGGTGACACTTGAAGGAAGGCCTCACATGCTGATCATAGCATCCAAGTAGATTCATGTTGAGAGAGGCACTCCATCAAGTATTGCAGTCCCAAGCCATATAAGGCTTTGTAAGTTAAAACTAGCACCTTGAATCGGGCTGGGAAGCATACAGGCAGCCAGTGCAAGTGGGCCAGAACTGGTGTTGTTTGTTTGTTTGTTTTATTTTATATTATGTTCAGACCTTCTGGTCTCAGTTATTAGACTGGCTGCCATATTTGGCACAAGTTGCAGTTTCTGAACTGCGTTCAAGGGCAGCCCCACATAGGGTGCATTGCAGTAATCCAACTTGGAGGTTACCAGCACATAGATTACTGAAACTAGGCTATCCCTGTCCAGCTGAAGCTGGTAGAAGGCACGCTGTGCCACTGAGGCCACTGGAGTCTCAAGTGACAGAGATGGCTCCAGGAGGACTCCCAAGCTACAAACCTGCTTGGGAGTGCAACCCCATCCAGAACAGGTTGAGCACCCTCCATTCAGTCAGAAGAACCACCCACTAGCAGCATCTCAGTCTTGTCTGGACTGAGCTTCAGTTTCTTAGCCCCCCTCATCCAGTCCACTGTCACAGCCAGACATTGGTTTAGCACATCCGATGAAGATGAAAAGGAGAAGCAGAGCTGCATACTGATGCCAATTCACTCCAAAGCTCTGGATTCATGTAGATATTGAATAGCATGGGCATCAAAATCAACCCCTGGGGAGCCACATGCTGGAGAATCCACTGGGCCAAGCAATATTCCTGAAGCACCACCTTCTAGAGCTAATTGGCCATCCAATTAAGAGTGGAACCACTGCAATGCAGTACCCCCACTCCCAGCTCAGACAGTCGCCCCAGAAGGATGCCATGGTCAATGGTACTGAAAGCCACCAGGAGATCCAAGAGTATCAACAGGGTCACACTCCCCGTCTCTCTCCCGACAAAAGTCATACAGGGCCACCAAAGCTATTTCCATGCCAAACCCCAGCCTGAACCTCGACTGAAATGGATCCAAATAATCAGTCTTGTCCAAGAGTGCCTGAAGCTGGTTGGCCACCTCCCACTCAAGGACCTTGCCCAGGAAAGGAACATTTGCCATTGGCCTAAAGTTGTTAAGATCTTCCGGGTCCAGAGAGGATTTCTTCAGGAGTGGTCTCACCTAGGGATGTGTGTGGATCTCACTTGGGGGGTGGCACTCCAGCAAACTTGCTGGGCTCGATCCCCTGAGCTCCACTCGACCTACCTGCTTCCCTGGCTCAACTCGCACTCTCCTGAGCTGAGCCAGGGAAGCAACTTCTGGGTTCCATCCGGAGTGCTTTTTACGTAGAGAATGGTGTAAGATACGTTAAAAATGGCCATGATTTGTGCAAGTTACACAATTCCGGCCACTTTTAATGTATCTCACGCCATTTTCTACGTAAAAAGCACTCTGGAGGGAACCCAGAAGTCTGGTGAGCGTCTCGGCTGGCGCTTGCTTTCAGCCTGGCTTGGCAGGTGCAGCGGCAGCGCTTGCTGAGAGCACCGCGAGTCAGGTGGTGGGAGGATCGCCCACCACTAGGACTCTCACCATCGCCTCTTTCTGAAGACATGGGGCCACTCTCTCTCTCGCAAGGAGGCATGAATCACCTTCCTGGCCCAGCAGGCTGTTCCCTCCTTGCTGGTTTTTATGAGCCAAGAAGGGCAAGGATCCAGTATGGTTGTGGTTACACAAACCTGTCCAAGGACTGTGTCAACATATTTGAGCTGTCCCAACCGAAATTCCTCCCAAGAAAACTCCTGGACCAGGCTTTGATCTGGATACCTCGCCTGATTCCACTGCTGTTACACTGGAGTCTAAGTCCTGATGGATGCAAGAGAGTTTATCCTGGAAGTGCCTAGAAAATATGTTACAGTGGGCCTCAGATGGGTCTACAATGTCCTTAGGGCCAGCACGCAATAGGCCCCGGATGACCTTAAAAAGCTCCCCTGGGTGGCAGAATTGAGGCAGCGAGCTGTTCTTTCTTTGCCACTCTCACTGCCCCCAAGTATGCCTGATTATAGGCATATACCAGAGTCTGATTGTATCCAGTAGGAGTTTTTCCTCAATCTGCACTCGAGCTGTCTCCTATTTTCTTTCATCACTCTCAGCTCTGGGTTATACCGTATGAGCTCTGCTATACAGAGGGCACTCAGGAGCAATGGTGTCAACGACCGGGGTCATCTCTGCATTCCATAGATCAGTGTTCTCCAACCTTGGGTCCCCAGATGTTTTTGGCCTACAACTCCCAGCATGCCCCAGCGTCAGTCTAAACCTCAACATGCCATGACAAAAGGACAGAATCAAAGTCCCCCACCTTCAGATCATCATCCCCGTGTCTGGCTGGGGGGGGGGGGACGACAGGTCTAGAGTGTGCCCTGCTACATGTTTGTATCTAGTTTATCCAGTTTTTATCTAGTTTATCCAAAACATCCTTTAAAATCAGGGAATTGTTTGCCATCTTGGTGGAAAAAATAACTTGAGAATAAGTTAGCGACTGGCTGCATTTAATTGCTTTGTGAACTAATTGTGAGCATAGCAGAACTCGATTTTTGGAAATAAGCGATGAAAATAAAACTCAGTAGACTGGGAGAACATCCAAGAACAATAAAAGAGTTACGAGAGGCACAACTTTAGGGAGGGAGGGTCTCTGGCTCAGTAGTGGAGCACACGCTCTGCATGCAGAAAGTCCCAGGTTTAATTCCCGACATCTCCAGGTAGGTCTGGGGGGGGGGGGGAATCTTTCCTGAAACCCTGGAGAGCCGCTGCCAGTCAGTCTTGACAATACTGGGCTAGTTGGATCATTACTCAGCATAGACCGACAGCTGCACTTCTGGTCACACACACACCCCAACGCCATCTTCTGGAGGGCACCAGGCTGGAGAAGGCAGGTGCAGAGGGTGTGGGAAGGAGACCAACCAGAACTGACTGAGGAGCTGAGAGGACAGAGAGGTGCAGAATTTGAAAAATTATGACTCTAACCTTGACGATGGTACAGAGCGTGCCTGGGGGTGGGAGCCAGTATAGAGACTTCAGGAGAAGACTGACATGATCGTATCATGATAACAGTATCAGTTCACTGGAGAACCTGATCTGGACAATTCATAATACAGGCTGCGTTATCACAGCCTATGGCTATGAGAAATAAAATGTATCATTATCGTAATTCAAGCTGCTTCCCATTCTAGGCAAGATCAATATCTGGTTTCTGATTACTGACGTTAAGATGGCATAGGAGCTGCAGAGGCCTGCTATAGACATTCGTGTGAGTGTGTGTGTGCGTGCGTGCGTGTGTGTGTATCATCCATTTTGGAAGCAGGTTTGTCACCTGCGCCCTTGGAAGTATAAGCTGCTGGATGAAAACAACATATGTCCCGATGTCCCTTTCTTTTTCAAAATTTGGTGCAAATTTATGGCAGAATAAATGGCCTTTTAACAATCCAAGTACACCTCTTTAACCATTCTGCATATTACTAGTGAATAAATGTAACTGAGGAGTACATGTATCCATTTTCAAAACAAAGGAAATGAAGTCTCAGACAGTTGTCAGCATGAGTAGTTTAAGGTCAGATTACAAATATGTTTACCCCTATCTCACTTTTCAGTGCTTATTTCTGTTCTGCTTTCTTCAGCTTGACTCTTTCATTCTACTTCTAAGTGGATTCATATTGCTTTCATTAGTTTCTTTTTCACTGGTTCACCTGTACTTTTTGGACTCAGTTTGCTTTTTGAATTACTTATAAATGTGTTCACCTGTAGGCTCCAGATTATTTTTCTTCTTTCCTGTCATTCGATTCCCCTCCTCATTCTTTGCATTCTTCTGGCCCTTGTTGTCCTTGCTGTTTTCTAAAACCTTGAATTTAGCACTTCCTTAACCCGACATCCTTTTTCCTTAAGTCACTTGCTTGGAATCCATTATCACTACCTGAGATCAGGTCTATTGCATCTCTTCTGGGGTTTAAAAATAAAATAAAATATCTCAACACTTATTTGTTCCAGTTGGTGTGCTCCTAATTATCTCATTTATCTGGTCTTCCCTTTCTTCTCCTCTTTTCCCCCTACTCTTTTAAATTTTGCTTCTTTTCTGTTCTCCCACCCCCTTTCCTATTTTTTATGTGTTAGTTTTAGTTTAAGCTTTAATTAAAACTGAAAAGTTTTAATTGGACAGGGTTATGTGTGGTGTGTGTGTGTGTATATGTGTGCATTTCCCCTCGCCGGATCGTCACCTTGAAGTGGTGAGTGGGCTTGCGTGTTCCGATGAATCCTGTGAGCAATGCCGTCGGGAGCTATGTACTCCCAGTAGGGTCACCCATGGCGGTAAGGTCCGGGGAGAGGAACCAGACAAAGAACGATCCAAAACATAAAGTCCTCAACGGCAGAACAGGTGGAAGATAATTAAACCTAAATTACAACGGCTGTGAAGGCGGATGAAGGCTGCAGCAGAGAATGGTTTTCCAATCGTCAGGGTAACCGTGCCATTGGATCTCTGCCGTACTCTGTCAAGTTTGTGTGGTGATTCGTTGTGCACCGATCTCCCCACATAAAACAGTTTCACGCACAGGCGTCTTCCAACCCAACCCACCCAACCCAACCCAACCCAACCCAACCCAACCAACCAAACAAACAAACAAAAAAAAGTCCCATGGCGACTGGCGAATGGCAACGGGGGCAGGACTGTGAATCTGGAAGCCCCTAGTCATGGACCAGCACATGGGCGGTGGATGCAGACTCAGTCGCCCTGTTCAAGGAACGAGGTAGTCGAGCAGCTCGGCAGCTGTATCCATGACTGAGCAGCCCTATTTAGGATCCACTCTGCTCACCCCGTATGGGGAGGGGGCTAGAAAAGGTGCCCTAAACATAGTCTACCTCTTTCTCCCCTGACTGGATTACCGCGTCCAGTGGGGTCACCATTTTAGCGGTCGAAAAAGACATTGAATTTTGGAACATGGAATATACGGACATTGCTGGATAACATAGATAGTGAACGCCCCGAGCGTAGGACTGCTATTATTGCAAGGGAGCTGAGACGGTTTAAAATTGACATAGCAGCACTTCAAGAAACTCGAAGGGCAGGAGAGGGACAGCTGAAAGAAGAAAAAGGAGGTTATACCTTCTTCTGGAAAGGACTACCTGAGCAGGACCGACGAATACATGGTGTAGGCTTTGCCATCAAAAATGAACTAGTGAACTCTTTGTCAGAAGTTCCTACTGGCATTAACGAACGCCTGATAACTCTTCGATTAAAGCTCGCCAATAACCAACAGGTAACTATTTTGAGCGCTTATGCACCAACATTAGATGCTGATGATGACATCAAGGAAAGTTTTTACAGCCAGTTGGACACTCTCCTGTCAGAGATACCTAAGGAGGATAAAATTATCCTCCTAGGCGATTTTAATGCAAGAGTCGGGCGTGACTTTGATTTATGGCCAGAAACTATTGGAAAAGACGGAGTTGGTAATAGCAACCCGAACGGACTCTTACTTTGTCTATATGTGCAGAGCATAATCTCACTATCACAAACACGCTCTTTCGACAAAAGAATAAGTTTAAAACATCATGGCAGCACCCACGGTCAAAGCACTGGCATCTTCTGGATTATGTAATTGTCCGTGCTAGAGATCGCCGCGATGTACTTCTTACTAGGGCCATGGTGAGTGCCGACGACTGCTGGACAGACCACCGACTAATCCGGTCCACTATGGTTATCAACATTGCTCCCCAACGTAGGCTTCAAGGAAGGAAACCAAGGCGTAAAATGAACATCCAAGTCCTTCAAGATCCTATTAAGCAAACTCATCTTCAATCACTTCTTAAGGAACATCTACCTACGGAACCTCCTGACAACATTGAGGACCATTGGTCTAAGCTGAAAACCTCCATTACTGCAGCTTGTGAACAAACTATTGGATATGAAACTAAGAAACATCAGGATTGGTTTGATGAAAATGACAATGAGATTAAATATATAATTGACCAAAAAGGAAAGCCTTCCAAATATGGCAAAATGATATTAACTGCGCTGCCAAGAAAAAAACCTACGCTAGCGCAAAGGCTGAGGTCCAAAGAAGAACAAGAGAACTTAAGAACGCTTGGTGGAAAAAGAAAGCTGAAGAAATTCAACAACTTGCAGAATCTCATGATGCACGGGGCTTTTTTAAGGCCACAAGGGCCATTTATGGACCAAAAACCTATGGTACAAACCCTTTACAATCAAAAGATGGCACCAAACTCTTAAAAGACAAAGAGTCTATTGCACTGCGTTGGAAAGAGCATTATTATGACCTTTTAAATCGTAAGTCTAAGGTGGATAATGAGATTTTTTCGCAAATCCCGCAAAAACAAATTAAAGAGGAACTTGCAATACTCCCCACTTTGGATGAAGTAAAAAAAGCCATTAATCAAATGAAGAACAACAAAGCTAGTGGACCAGATGGGATTCCTGCTGAAATCTTTAAAGAAGGGGGGCCCGAACTTGTACAACATCTTCATAAACTCATCGAAAAAATCTGGATAAGAGAAGAGATCCCAGAAGACTTCAGGGATGCCATAATTATCACCCTCTTTAAGAAGGGTGATAGAACAGACTGTGGAAACTATCGGGGCATTTCTCTCTTAGCAACCGCAGGTAAAATATTTGCTAGGATTCTCGCAAACCGTCTTCTATCTATTTCAGAAGAGATCCTCCCTGAAACTCAATATGGTTTCCGCCCCTCTAGAGGGACAGTAGACATGATTTTTACTGCACGTCAGCTCCAAGAAAAATGCCGGGAGCAAAATCAACCCCTTTATATGGCATTTATCGATTTGGCTAAGGCCTTTGATACTGTAGACCGTACAGCTCTCTGGACTATCCTTATGAAAATTGGATGCCCCAATAAATTTGTGAATATCTTGCGACTTCTCCATGACAACATGACGGCAACGGTTTGGACAACAACGGCTCTCATGGTGCTCCATTTAAAGTGGGATCAGGTGTTAAACAGGGATGTGTTATCGCCCCAACATTATTTGCCATTTTCATCACCATGGTTTTACATCTTGTCGAGGGGAAACTTCCCACCGGTGTGGGAATTATATATCGAACAGATGGAAAGCTTTTTAATCTCAGCAGGCTGAAAGCAAAAAGTAAGGTAATTACAACCTCCGTTGTGGAACTTCAGTATGCTGATGATAATGTGGTCTCCGCACATTCAGAGGATGATCTCCAAACTATCCTAAATGCTTTTGCAGAAGCATATGAAAAACTTGGTCTCTCACTTAACATCAAAAAAACCAAAGTGCTTCATCAGCAAGTGCAAGCCAATCCTTTGGTGATGCCATCTATCCAGCTTGGCAGGACAATACTGGAAAATGTCGATCATTTTCTCTATCTTGGCAGCTATCTTTCTGTTACAGCTAACATCGACAGTGAAATCCAGCATCGTCTGAGCTCTGCAAGTGCCGCATTTTCTCGAATGAAACATAGAGTGTTCGAGGATCGGGATATTTGTAAGAAGACCAAAACACTGGTTTATGAAGCCATTGTATTACCAACTTTATTGTATGCCTGCGAAACATGGACTATCTATAAACGTCACTTCCACCTCCTTGAAAGGTTTCATCAACGTTGCCTCCGGAAAATCCTGCAAATTACTTGGGAAGATAGGCGAACAAATGTCAGTGTACTGGAAGAAGCAAAGACTACTAGCATTGAAAAAATGATCCTTCAACGCCAACTTCAGTGGACCGGTCATGTTGTTCGAATGCCTGACTGCCGTCTCCCAAAGCAGTTACTTTACTCCCAACTCAAGGATGGAAAGCGGAATATCGGTGGTCAATATAAGAGGTTTAAAGATGTTCATAAGGCTAATCTAAAAAATGCAATATAAACATCGAAAACTGGGAAGCTCTGGCCCATGAACGATCTAAATGGAGGTTGGCCTTTCACAAAGGTTCCATGGACTTTGAAGAAGCCCGAGTGCAAGGTGAAAGGGAGAAACGTGCTAAGCGAAAAGCACGTCAAATGAATCCTTTACAGGACCATCTTCTATCTGGTAACCTGTGTCCTCACTGTGGGAAGCTGTGTGGATCTAGAATTGGCCTCCACAGTCACTTACGGACCCATCGCTAGAGTCTACACAATCTTCTTTAGAATCTCCTCCTTTTATCCCGGAAGACAATCTTACTCGGTCACGAGTGATCGCCTGATGATGATGATGACATCAACCAAACATCACAGACCATCAACACTCAAGTTCTTGTATTGCCTCAGGGCAACCCGCATTGATAGTGCTACTTACAAAAAATCTGATAGGAAAGAAGTGTGTGTGTGTGTGAGAGAGAGAGAGAGAGATACTGATTTATAACATCATTAGTGCTATAGAGAGAGAAAATTTTAAAAAAAATATCCTTCCTTTCTCAAAATAGCTCCCTGCCTTGTGCTGTAAAATGGAAGTACTTTCTTAAAGACAGCACTAGTTCCCTTTGGAATTCATTGCTGTAGCATATCGATTTACATCAATGGTTTCATAGAAGGGTTATATGTAAATGCATATAGTAGTGCTATTTGTGACTACCAGCCATAGCAACTAGAAATGCACACACAAATGTTCAGAAATTGTTTATCTGTGTGGTTACCAGGTTCAGGAGATTAAAAAATTGGAGATTAAGTTTGTCATCTTGCCTAGCTTGTGAACTTTTGTGCAGCATCCAGGTGGCCAACGTCAGCAGCAGAATGCTGTGCTAGATAAACATTCCGTTGCCCCAGCACATCAACTGTTGTGTATTTATATGCATGCCAGTAGTTTGGGGTTGGGTTTTTTTTTGTTGCCATATTGATAACCGTTCTATGAGACAGACAGATAGGAAGCAATTCATCACTTCTATATCTTGGTCCATGCTTCAACATTGCTTCACTGCCATGACTTCAATCTTGTAAACTAATACTTGAGGTCAAGTATTCTTCCATCTTGCAATTAGTCCCTTCTGCAATATATATATATATATATATATATATATATACTTGTACTGCTATCTTGAGGTGGTGATGATCACCTTTGGCATGATTACCCTGGAATTACATCTCGGGCCCTAGCACCATTATGGATGATCAACATATTCCTAGGAAAGGGCAATCCTATGGGCCCTAGACAGTGTCTGAGGGGCCATAGGATTTTTGAATTCCCAGCTTTGAGATCGGAGATCCCACCCACCCCTCACAGCCAGCACAGAAAGAACCACACCAGCTGTTCTCTACGGACTGGAAAACAACCTCAGAGAGGTGTAAGAGGAAGTGTTTTGGGGACAGGGAGGGGAGGAGAGTGGGGAGGCCCAGATATGAGGTCTTCTGAAGCCGCTCCAGCCTCCTCCCCTTCCCTCCCCTCCAAGATGCTCTCACTAGCTGGGAGGGGGGGAAGCCCATCTAGTGAAAATGCAGAGCAGGAGGACAGGGAAGCAAAGATCCCACCACCACTCCTCCTGCCCTGCATTGGATGCCTGTAAGCTGCTGGGTTCAGGGTGTTACGAGCATCCCAATAGGATTGCACCCTTAGGGTCTAATCTTGTTGGTCAGATGCCATAGCCCTGATTTCAACTGTAAGAAAGGTTCATATCTATGCCTCTTTTTTCTACTAGTTTCCTTTTGCTTCCTATTAAAGAATACCTAGTTACTTTAAATGAGCTAAAGTCTCCAGGAACAGATAAATTACATCCCAGGGTGCCCAAGGAGCTTATGGACATAATTTTGGAGCCATTGTCTGTAATCCTTGAGAATTCTTGGAGGACAGGAGAGGTGCCAGAGGACTAGAAAAGGGCAAATGTTGTCCCTGTCATCAAAAACAGGGGGAAAGCAGATCCATGAAACTACAAACCAGTCCAGCTGATGTTGATGGCAGGCAAAATTATTAAGTGGTCAGTTTGTGAACATTTAAAAAGGAATGCATTATCATAAGAACATAAGAAGAGCCATGCTGGATCAGACCAAGGGTCCATCTAGTCCAGCATTCTTATTTCATAGATCATTGAGTTGGAAGGAGCCTACAAGGCTATCGAGTCCAACCCCCTGCTCAATGCAGGAAACTTGAGGAGGGGTCTCCCATCCAAGTAATAACCAGGCTTGACCCTGCTTAGCTGTTCACACAGTGGCCAAACAGCTGCCCACAGGAAACTCACAGGCAGGACATGAGTGCAACAGCACCCTCCCGCCCATGTTCCCCAGCAACTGGAGTACATAGGCATGCTGGCTCTGATACTGGAGGAAGCATATAGCCAATCAGGACTAGTAGCCATTGATAGCCTTCTCTTCCATGAATTTGTCCAATCCCCCTTTAAAGCCCTCCAAATTGGTGGCCATCACTACATCTTGTGGAAGTGAATTCCATAGTTTAACTATGTGCTGTGTAAAGAAGTACCGGTACTTCCTTTTCTCTGTCCTGAATCTCCCACCAATCAGCTTCATGGGATGACCCCATTGGGTTCTAGTATTATGAGAGGGAGGGGAAATGTATCCCTGTTCACTTTCTCCACACCGTGCATGATTTTGTACACCTCTATCATCTCACCCCTTACTCGCCTCTTTTCTACGCTAAACAGTCCCAGCTGCTGTAACCTTTCCTCATACGGGAGTTGTGCCAGCCCCTTGATCATTTTAGTTCCCCCTTTCTGTACTTTTTCCAACTCTACAATGTCCTTTTCTAGGTGTGATGACCAGAACAGTACACGGTATTCTAAGTGTGGTTGCACCATAGATTTGTATAAGGAAAGTATGATATTGGCACACAGTTTTATTTTTAAATAAAATAGCATTCTAGGGATGTGCAAATCAGCAAAACCCAAGCTGGTCAAGGTTCCCTGAATTCCTCCTTGAAGCTTGTTCCAACACATATCAGACTGTGAGCCTTGTTTTTTTCTTTTCACATGAACGTTTGTGCACTTTTTGTGCATATTTCTCCAAATGTACACATCAATTGTGTGAATGTTTTAAATGTATGCATTTTTCTCTCATTGATTAAAGTGTGTTTGTGCCCAGTTTTCAATAGTATGTATTTTTTCATACATATTTTTCAAATGTACTCATTTTTCAAATGCTTTTTTTTGTACTGTGAATCACATTGAAAGCTCAGAAATGTACCGGCTTTGACCACAAATTGCATTCAGGTTCATGTCAGAGTCTGGGATGTGTGAACTTGGTAAATTCTGGTCAAAAATGAACTGAAACTAATTTTTCATACATCCCTACGTAGGAGCCATCATGGCTTTATCAAGAATAAGTTATGCCAGACCAAACTGATATCCTTTCTTGATAGAGTTGCTAGTTTGTTAGATCATGGGAATGCGGTAGGCATAGTATATCTGTATTTCAGAAAATATTTGAGAAAGTCTTGCATGATATTCTTGTTAACTAGATGGTGAAATGTTGGCTACTGTTGGGTGGACCCACAGCTGATTGAAAAACTATCCAAGGTGTGCTCATCAATGGCTCTACATCAACCTGGAGGGATATCTCAAGTGAAGTGCCACAGGGCTCTATTATAGGCCTTGTGCTGTTCAACAGTTTTACAAATAACTTAGAGGAGATGCTTATCAAATTTGCAGATGACAAAAAGCTGGGAGGAGTATCTAACATATCAAGATTCAAAATGATATGGACAGTCTGGAGCACCGGGCCAAAACCATCAAGATGAAATTCAACAGAGATAAGTGTAATGTCCTAAATTTAGATATGAAGAATCAAAGACACAATATAGGTTGGGTAAGATGTTTTGGCAGCAGTAAATGTGAAAAAGATCTAGGTATCCTAGTTTATCTGAAACTGGACATGAACCAGAAATGGAATGCAGTTGCTTAAAAAAAAAAAAGCTTATTTATATTTGAAACATTCTAAACTGTCCTTTACCACAAATGTGGGTTCCACAGTGGTGTACAAAGATAAGAGAATACAACAATAAAATGCAGTTTAACACCAGTCAATAAAAATGAGAGGGATAAAACAACCCATCAGCCAGCTAATTCAACCTTAGCAGGGTTGGCATCAAGGGTAGGCATGGTTGGGCACCGTAGCAGGGCCCCCACTGACAAGAACCCCCAGAATTGCTCCTCCACTTCACTATTGCAACTTGCTTGTTCACCTGCCTCTCGCTCCAGCCCAGGCAATGGTGGTGGTGAGAAGGAGGAGCAGTAGATGTCACTACCTGCTTGCTCACTTGCTCTCTACCTACTTATCAAACAAGCAAGTGGTGGCAATGATAAGAGAAAGGATGAAGGACAATAGCAGATGGTGACACAATGGTGGGAGACTCACTGAGGGGGGGGCATTGAGGAGGGTGTCTTGCCCAAGGGCCCTCAAAACCTGGAGTTGGCATTGAATCTTAGGCTGCACAAACAGAAGTGTAGTGACCAGAACATGAAGAGTAATGGTTTCACTCTACTCTGCACAGGTGAGGCTGTATCTCTGGAGTACTATGTCTAGTCCTGACTACCACATTTCAAGAAGGACATGGACAAACTAGAGCAGTGTTCTCTAACCTTGGGTCCCCAGATGTTTTGGCCTACAACTCCCAGCATGCCCCCAGCCAGCGTAGCTGGGAGTTGTAGGCCAAAAACATCTGGGGGCCCAAGGTTGGAGAACACTGAACTAGAGTATGTCCCGTGAAGATGGACCTAGATGCCGAGGGGTCTGTAAATCAGGTCCTATGAGGAATAGTTGAAAGAGCTTGAGATGTTCTACCTAGAGAAGATAAGATTAAGGGGAGATATAATAGTGGCTTAAGGCCTTCAAATATCTGAAGGGCAGTTACACAGAAGATGGAGCAGGCTTATTCTTTGTTGTTCCAGAGGGAAGGGCTAGAACTAGTGGGCTGAAAAATGCAGGGAAGCAGAAACATTAGGAGAAGCTTCCTACCACTAAGAGCTGTTCGACATAGGAACAGACTTCCTCAGGAAATGGTGGGCTCTCCTTCATCGGAGTTGCTTAAACAGAGGCTGTCATGGATGCTATAGTTGCATTGCATATCTGGCACTGAGCAGGCGGTTAGACTAGATGACTTCCAAGGTCCCTTCCAGCTCTATCACTTTATTATAAGGACTTACAGATCACTGTATGTGAAGATCAACAACAAAGGAAAAAAAGAAAGAGCTGGGAATTACTATAGAGAGTGCCCTAGTCCAGCTTCCAAGCTATCAAATTCTATCCAAAGAAAATTGTTGGGTTTTAGGAGGGAAATGACTTTTCAAACATATCATCAATGCAGCAGTTCGCTGCTGCTGCTTAATACCAAATGAAGTCTACTGAAAGAAATAGAAGAGAGAATAGAACAAAATATCATTCTGCAATATATCCTGAAATTGTTCTTAATAGTTTGTGTTCTGGGGAAACATAACCTTGCTATAATAGACAGGAGGGACTTGTGAACACTTCGGTGGCTGAAGTTTAGGCCATAACATTCTATGCCAACGTTCTCCAACCTGGGGGTCGCGACCCCCAAGGGGGTCGCGACGTGTTTCCTGGGGGGTCGCCAGCCAGGGTGGAAGCGAGTAGCGTTCCTGTGCCCCTTCGCTGTTGGCTGGAACTACTATACTGGAAGGAGGGAGGGGGAGGGAGGGGTTGGTATTTTGCTACAGGAGAGAGCGCGCGCGCACACCCACACGTGGTGCTTTGTGGGTAACAGGCATGCGAGCCTTGAGAAGGAGCCGCTGCCTGCAGACAGTTGCCTGCAACACGCTGCTGCTGCTGCTGCTGCTGCTGCTGCTGCTGCTGCTGCTGCAGATCTCTGCTCTGCAAGAACGAGTTGGAGGAGGCTGGGTGGATTGAGCTGTTGTTGGGCTGGGAGCGTCCAGGGGTGAGGGGAGGCTAAATGGGGTGCAGAAACCACACCAAATCAGAAGCCTCCCTGGTTTTCCCCCCTCTGCTTCGCCGGTCTCTTCTAATGTTTTTGTTGTCCCCAGGCTTGCTTTCTCTTTCTGTCTTTCTCTCCCCCTTCTCTCTCTCTCTCTCTCTCTCTCTCTCCCCCTCCTCCTTTTCTTTCCCCGCTGCGGCTTCATCTCTCCTTCTTTTCGCCGTTCTTCTCCTGCTGCTGCTGCTGCTGCCGCTGCTTGCCCGTGCCTTATGCTGTTTCTAAGCTGCTTTCTCATACAGCACATGGGGCGATAAGGGGAGAAGAGGGGGTGGTTAGGGAGGGAGGTGGCGGCCGCGGCAGCGCTGGAGGAGGTGGGTGGGGGGAGGGAGGGAGGGAGAAAGAGAGGGGGGGTAACCAGAGAACTCTCCCCAAGCTGAGGAGCCCCCCCCCCACTAGCCAGGGAGAATGATAAAAGGAGTGGGGGTGGGGGGGAGGAAGGGGAGCTGGGGGAGCAAAAAAATAATAATTTTTATTTAATAATAAATATCAGAAGCAAAAATAAACCAGAATTTTGCATGCACGCGAAAGTAGAAATTGGAGAGGGTGGGGGGAAGAGGAGCTTGCAGGAGAGGAGATGGGGTGTGGGGGGGAGGAGGAGAGATAAATTTTGCACATACACACAAAAAAGAAGGTAAAGGGGGAGGGGAGCAAAAGGGAGAGAGAGAGAGAGACTGTGAATGAATTTCATTTCACTTGCTTCTGTGGCTGTTGCAGAACTATTTTTAGCTGTCTCCAGCAGAACAGAGAGCCAGTGTGGCGTAGTGGTGAGAGTGTTGGACTGGGACTCAGGAGATCCGGGTTCTAGTCCCCGCTCAGCCATGAAACTCACTGGATGACTTTGGGCCAGTCACTGACTCTCAGCCTAACCTACCTCACAGGATTGTTGTGAGGATAACATGGAGAGGAGGATTATGTAAGCCGCCTTGGGTTCCTTGCAGGAAGAAAGGCGGGGTATAAATAAAGTAAAATAAATAAATAAAGTGTATTCTCCTTTCTGATACAAAGCTGGCTAGTCAAATGATAAATCCGCTCACTCACCTGCTCCCTGTTGGGCCCTATTTCCACCAACATCCAGAGAGAGGAAGGGCAGGTGAGCAAGTACAACAATAGAAATACAAAAAGAATTGTATTTTTTTCATGTTTTTTCTTTACCCCATCAAAATGCAAATTTATGCAAATTCATGCAAATGTGGTGGGGGGTCCCCGGTTACTTTGCCATTACAAAAGGGGGTCGTGACTCGAAAAAGGTTGGGGACCACTGTTCTATGCCATAAGCAACTAACAGCGTATGAGCATCATCCACCTGAAGTGAAGTACTTTACATCTTACTGATTTCAGTGGGGAAAATTTAAGCACATGCTTAACTAGTTGGTTGGTTGGTTGGTTAGTTAGGTGCAATCCTGGGGCCTATAGACAGAGTCTAGATGACCATAGGATAATTTGGAGTCCCAGCTCTGACCTCGGAAACACGCTCCCAGGTCGGAGCTGGGACTCTGAACTCTGAGCACCCTCCCTTCCGCCCTTGCAGCTGGCATGGAAAGAACCGTGCCTGCTACAGCTCCGAGGTCAGAAGAGTGACCTCAGAAATGGAGTTTTCTGAGTGGAGAGTGGGGCAGGGAGGGGAAGAGACAGGCTCCACCAGCATAGGCCATATTCTGGTGCCACCTTGCTCAGCCTCCTCTCCTCGCGCTCCGGGGCAAAACACTTAGATGGCCGAAATCAGCCATCTTTTGCAGGTTGGGAGTCTTTTGCAGGGTGGGAGAAGCATAGAGGCAACCGATGTCTCCGCACCCTTTCTACCCTCCATAGGATGCCCGTAATCCTCTGAATTCAGAGGGTTACAGGCAGCCTCATTAGATGGCACTGCCCGTTAGTTGTTACATTTTTATCCCACCTTTCCTCCAAGGAGCCCAAGGTGGCTTACGTAATGACCCCTCTCCATTTTATCCTCACAATAACCCTGTGAGGTAGGTCAGGCTGTGAGTGACTGGCCCAAAGTCACCCATTGAGCATCATGGCTGAACAGGGACTAGAACCTGGATCTCCCCAGTCCTAGTTGAATGCTCTAACCACTATGCCACACTGGATCCCATGAAAAGCAATGGGACTTAGGTTAAAATCACTTAAATGTGGCTAGTCTATACTCTATGTTTTTAGCAACTTATACACACAAATGAAACCTCAATTTCTCACCATTTACTGTATATATTTTTTCAAAAGAACAAAGCTATTGTTCTGACCCAAATGTATGAGTACATAGCCCTGGTTAGATACTCTGAATAGCACCAATCATCTGATCATCAGGGAGTGGAGAACAGAAGATACTAAATCCATTCTCCTCCTACCACTTCCCAAATCTTGTTTGGCACAATCCAACATACCTAATCAGTTCTACATAATTCCAACCCGATCTAGTGGATCAAACTAAGGCAATGGTAGGCAGCCTAGGTGTCCTCCAGGTGTTTTGGACTACAACCCCCACACTCCTTGACCATTGGCCACTCTGTCTGTGGCTGATGGGAGTTGTAGTCCAAGACATCTGGAGGGCACCAGGTTGCCAACCCCTGGAATTGGGTATGCAACTGATGTTTGCACACACAATACTCCATACAGCTTGGGATACTCCTGCCTGAAGATTTAGGTGAATTTGTGCAATTGGCTCTTATGCTTGTGAAGGCTTCCACCAATTTTTTCTCTGGAGGTCATTGAACTAAGTTGGGACAAAGTGAGATTTCTGAATTGATTTTTGGTGTTGTGGTGTGGATCTCTGGAAAGCAGAAATAAAGGATTCAAAGAGTTATAACCCATGCCATTTATCTCCTAAACATCTTATTGATTTATGCTTGCAGATCTTACCTTTGGCTCTCTCTGCTGTTGAACTTTATTTGTATCGATTGTGCAGAAACCGACGAGGTAGTAACATGTATTATATGGCAGCTTCTCGGCTATCAATGTGAAATTGCACAAGAGCATATCTAAAGCAGGCACAAAAGCCACTGGACCTATTTGTCAACGGTACAGCACAAAGGGAGAATAACCACTTGACAGTAGGTGATGTCCCAAAAATAATGAGATCTGTGCATGCAAAGAACATAACTCCCAAGGCCAAAACTAAGTTCTTCCTGCAAAAGGCACAACGTGAGAAGAAATTCTCCAAGTTTAGTTTTTATCTGCTGAGTTTACAGGTTATCAATCCAATCAATCCAAAGTGACAGCCTGTAATGGTAAGGTAACATCTTATTGCTTATAGCCGAAGGCTTTTGCAAGAGCTTGCAATCCATAAATAAAGTATAATATCCATTGACAATATTCATAAGAATCAGTCATAATTAAAATCCATAACATCAAATTTGCCATTCGTATAAATTATGGGTGGGCAATCTTTTTTTCTGTCGAGGGCCACTTTCCCTCGTAAGTAATCTGTTGGGGGCCACATGTTGGCAGTGGGTGGGGCCAAAGCCAGTGGTGGGCAACGCCAGTTAAGATAATTAAGGGCGCAATCCTATGCATGTTTTGACAGAAAAAAGGCCTACAACTTCCAGCATGGCTGGCTGGGGCATGCTGGGAATTGTAGGCCTTTTTTTCCTGTCAAAGCATGCATAGGATTGCACCTCAACAACATTTGTTTTTAAGAGACATGCCCCTAGCTTTCTAGCAGCTGTGGTAAACAATGCCATTCGATAGGTAATCTAAAACCAGTTATGCATTAACAATTCCGTCACAATATCTTGTAGTTTTACTCAAGTACTGTGAAAGAAAACATGAGCAGAAATATTACCTGAGATCACCATATAAGGGACAAAGTAATAGGCAGGGAATGATGTCTTCAAAATGATTATATCCAAAGACACATTTTTGGTCCTGTTGTATAATACCAGTATACTGCTCCTTGAAATACGCAGATGGTATTATGTGGTACCCAGATGCCATGAAGGCCCTACAAAGAAGAGGGAAGGTGAGTGTTTTCAGATAATATGGCCCTGATCTGATATTTCCTGAACTTAGCATACCACACAGAAAAGTGTGTATTATGGATAACCAGATCATCTTTCTGATCTTCTGGTAAGCATCACCACCAAATACCCAGTCCCTCACGTAGGGATGGACGGATCAGTCTATTTCCTGTCCATGTGAGTTATGCATGTGTTCAGTCATAAGTCCATTCAGTTCTCTTTTCTGCATTTTTTAAAATAAAAAATTTGCACACGTTTCCCCCTAAAATATGAATTTTCATATGCATTTCCCCCTGAAATACTCATATTTGTATGCATTTTCTGAGCCAAGAATGGTAACACAACAGGGTTTAGTAAGACTAGTATCACCCATTTCATTTATTCGTTACCAATATCTCAAATGAATCAAATCTACTCTAGCTGTGATAGATGGTAACCTGAGTTTAGCTCTAACAGCCTGTTATAAAAAATAAGGGGGGTTCTCCCACACCCCCAAAAAAGGTTTTGTGTCTCATCAAAGGCAGATGGCCTCCATGTTCAATTAAGTAACTGCACAATCCAGTGAGGCTGGTTAGGCCTCATCTTCAGTACTGCGTCCAGTTCTGGGCACCACACTTTCAGAAGGACGTAGACAAACTGGAGAGGGTTCAGAGGCGGGCA
This sequence comes from Shinisaurus crocodilurus, assembly GCA_021292165.1. Taxonomy (NCBI): domain Eukaryota; kingdom Metazoa; phylum Chordata; class Lepidosauria; order Squamata; family Shinisauridae; genus Shinisaurus; species Shinisaurus crocodilurus. Next base: position 59,010 of record JAHFWL010000483.1, read on the forward strand.
ACAAGGATGATAAAGGGACTGGAAACAAGGCCCTATGAGGAGAGACTGAAAGAACTGGGCATGTTTAGCCTTCAGAAGAGGAGACTGAGGGGAGATATGATCGCACTCTTCCAGTACTTGAAGGGATGTCACACAGAGGAGGGCCAGGATCTCTTCTCGATCATCCCAGTTTGCAGGACATGGAATAATGGGCTCAAGTTACAGGAACCTAGATTCCACCTAAACATCAGGAAAAATTTCCTGACTGTCAGAGCAATAAGACAATGGAACCAACTACCTAGGGAGGTGGTGGGCTTTCCCACTCTGGAGGCATTCAAGGCTGGACAGCCATCTGTCGGGGATGCTTTGACCTGGATTCCTGCATTGAGCAGGGGGTTGGACATGGACTCGATGGCCTGGTAGGCCCCTTCCAACTCTACTTTTCTATGATTCTATGATTCTATGAACCCTCCGAACTTGGAGGATTACAGGCATCCTGTGCATGGTGGGAGCAGCATGGAGGCAAAGGCCGCCTCTGTGCTCCTCCTGCCATGCAAAAAACTTAGACAGCTGATTTCGGCTATCAAAGTGTGTGATGCCTTGGAGTGCAAGGAGAGGAGGTTGCAGTGCCGCCAGGATGCTGCATATGCTGGTGGAGGCTGTCCCCTCCCCTCTCCGCCCCCTCCCCACCACCCTCCCTGCCCCCAAAAGCCCATCTCCAAGGTCACTCTTGCGACCTTGGAACTGTAGCCGGCATGATTCTTTCTGCACCAGCTGCGAGGGCGAAGGTAATAATAATAATAATAATTATTATTATTATTATTTATTTATTTATTTATTTCTTACCCGCCTCTCCGTCTAGATCGACGGTGCTTTGAGTTCGGAGTCCCAGCACTGACTTCAGAGCAAGTTTCCAAGGTTGGTGCTTGGATTCCAAATTATTCTATGGCTGTCTAGACTCCATCTGTCGGCCATAGGATTGTGCCCTAAAACACCCAAATGCTGTCGCCATCATTATTGCCATTATCGCTTAGCTGCAGTGCACAAAGAACTTACATAGATCTTAGAAACATAAAGTTGTCTCTTAAAAAAAACCACAACAACACCCCCAGCCCTTTTATCTTAAAAACAACAACAACAAAAACTCTTCCATACTCAATGGCCCTTCTGGCTGGAGGTTATGGAGGTTGAAGTCCAACACTTCTGGAGGACATCAGGTTAGGGAAGGCTGGTTTAGACAAATTACACTTAGCATGCTCTACCCTACTATGTAAATCAATATAATAAAGTAAAGAATATTTAAATTTCCCCACATTAACTAGAAATGAATCAGCTTAGGTCAACCATAACTGGATGTTGAATCAGAACCAAACTGTAACAATTGCAGCCAATTACTGTTCAACTTGAAGTAGGATCGAATCATATGAACTAGTGGCTTAATTCATAAGAAGAGCCCTGCTGGATCAGACCAAGTGTCCAGCTAGTCCAGCAATCTGTTCGCACAGTGGACAACCAGCTACCTATGGGAAACCCCAAGCAGGACATGAGTGCAATAGCAACCTCCCACTTGTGTTCCCCAGCAACTGGTGTCCATAGGCATACTGTCTGAGATACTGGAGGTACCATCAGGACCAGAAGCTATTGATAGCCTTCTCCTCCATGAATTTGTCTAATCCCCTTTTAAAGCCAGCCAAAATGGTGGGCATCACAACATCTTGTGGCAGCGAATTCCGTAGTTTAACTGTGCTGTGTGTTGGTCATCACACACTATAAAATACTGGCAGTTTAAAGCAGGGGTGGGAACCAGATGTTGTTGGACTATGGCTCCATCATTCCTGACCATTGGCCATGCTAGCTGGAGCTGATGAGAGTACAATAACACCGGCGGGGGGCACAACTTCCCCACTCCTCCTTTAAAGACTGTTGTTCACATGTTGTTTGTCCACTCTAGTTTTCTTCATTCAGCAACCTGCTGAGAATCACCTCCTTGGCAGATGTTTAGAAGGCAAATGTTATTAGTGCATTTAGCAGGAAGGATGGACAACACCAATCACCTTTATGGATCAGCCTCTGATATTTGCATATCTTATTCTTCCCTTTCTTTCTTTCTTTCTTTCTCTTTATCTCTCCTCCTGCCCAAAGCCATTGCAATAGTATGAGCTGCCAACCTGGGCGGGAAAGACTGTGCTTAAACTCTCGCACTGTGTCAGTGTGGTTGTACCAACAATGGGTATTTTTGAGTCAGTAATGTGATCTGACTGACAATCCTGTCATTTTGACAGCCTGTCACCAGTTAAACGGCATGAAAATGACTGGGCCTGAAAAGTACTCTGTGTACCATCCTTACTGAGCTGCTGCTAATCCTGACACAGCCTCCCCATCAGCAAACACAGGCATTTGTAGAATAGTTCAGACCCTAATGAGATCATATCGTTGCAACACTACCAGGCCTGTCAGGTCAAGTCAGCATCCAACATGTCAGTCATCAGGTTTCGTTGCCATGTACTTGATGGGGGGTGTTAAGAACATAAGAAGAGTCCTGCTGGATCAGACCAAGGGTCCCTCTAGTCTTGCATTCTGTTCACACAGTGGCCAACCAGCTGCCCACGGGAAATCCACAAGCAGGACGTGAGTGCAACAGCACCTGCCCACTCATCTTCCTGAGCAACTAGTCTGCAGAGGCATACTGCCTCTGAATCCGGACGTAGCATAAAGCCATCAGGACTAGTAGCCTCAACAACATTTGTTTTTAAGAGACATGCCCCTAGCTTTCTAGCAGCTGTGGTAAACAATGCCATTCGATAGGTAATCTAAAACCAGTTATGCATTAACAATTCCGTCACAATATCTTGTAGTTTTACTCAAGTACTGTGAAAGAAAACATGAGCAGAAATATTACCTGAGATCACCATATAAGGGACAAAGTAATAGGCAGGGAATGATGTCTTCAAAATGATTATATCCAAAGACACATTTTTGGTCCTGTTGTATAATACCAGTATACTGCTCCTTGAAATACGCAGATGGTATTATGTGGTACCCAGATGCCATGAAGGCCCTACAAAGAAGAGGGAAGGTGAGTGTTTTCAGATAATATGGCCCTGATCTGATATTTCCTGAACTTAGCATACCACACAGAAAAGTGTGTATTATGGATAACCAGATCATCTTTCTGATCGTTGCTACCCATGATGGGTTGCCATGTTGTGTGAGCCCGGACTGATTCCCCCAGGGTGGTTTGTTCATGGGCAGCAAGCCACCCCAACAACCCATAGGGGGTTGTTGTACACACAATCGGTGGTCCAAACCTGGGAATTGGCTATGGAGCTGATTGGCAGGAGTGGCAAAAACCCTTGCTGCTCTTGCGAAGTGGATCCTAGGTGACTGCCAGTAGCAGCAATCCCAAAGTGTCCAAGCGCCACTTGGGGACAGCTGGCACTGACCCCCCCCGCCCCGCCCCGCCCCGCCCCGCTCCCCACCACATTTGCAAGCCATTTTGGGCTCACCAGGGCTTTTTTTTCCTTTCCCCCCCTTTTTTCCCCCAGAGATCACAAAAGCCTGCTTGACAGCAGGCCTTCACACAATCCCCATTTTGACAGCTGCTGACAGCCCCTTCAGAGTGCCCGAGCAGCACTGAGTGGTTGCCTGTCAGTGGGTGGCAAAACCTTTTTTTGGGGGGGGGGGATTTTGCACAAAAAAGTGCTTTTATTTTTTATGTCATTTTTTAAGGCACAGTTGCATGACTGTGGGGATTTGAAACCTCCGCTGGGGCAATGTCTTGGGGGGGCCGTGCAGCAGGTGCCAATCCTGGACATTGTCCAGAAGAGGCTCCAAATTGTTTCCTCCTGCTTTGGTTTCTCTTGACAGCTGTCAAAAGGTGAGCTGTCTAGAGAAACCAAAGGCGTGTGAGGAATCTCTACATGTGAAAAGGGGGCATTCTAGGATCTATACCCCCTTCATGACAAGATCCTCATCTCCTCCACCCGGCAGCTAGTTCACATGCTGGTGCACATTTTGCACTTTTTCCCAAGCCTCTGGGGGTTCGAGAAGGTGTAAAAAAGAAAAGAAAAAAGCACCCCCTTTTTTCTAGGGAAAAGTGAGTTTTGACAGCTAGTTTTGTGCAAATTCACACTTGCACTAATGTGCATTAGCACTAATGAGCATTAATGCATGTGCAAATTAGTACCAATGCGCACTAGCACAAGTGGAATGAAATTCTCATATATCCCCCCAAAAAATATATCCAATCCTGTCAATGAGCAGGCAGTGGAATGAAAGACTCCTGATATTCTGCGAAGCACAGACGGAACGGATTGAACAAAATCTGTACATTCCTAGCTCTAGCCCCTTGATCATTTTGGCTGCCTTTTTCTGTACCTTTTCTAACTCGACTACAACATCCTTTCTGAGGTGCAGGTGACCAGAACTGTACATGTGGTATTCCAAGTGTTGTCTCTCCACAGAGTAGTTGCACCGCACGGAGCTAAATTTTCTCCATTATTGAGGCCAAGTTCATTAAAGGTTATGAGGGCTGAATATGTTAGAATATGCCTATGCTAATGAAAGAGAAGGGCTTTCAGCCAAAATCTCATGAGCTGCTAGAATGATGCCCAACAGGAGGATGACAGGCTTGGGGCAGAAGGTACAGGGTTCTCAACCAACCAAAAAGTGACTGGCCCAGCCAGTTTTGGTGGTTCTGTACCACCACCTACCATCCTGTGGCAAGGCGGAAAAGGTGAAAGCCATCTTTTCTTGCCCCAGTCCAGTTTTCCAACTATTTTTAATTTTTACAAAATTTCCAGGGAGTTGTTGCTTTGTATATACACACAGAGTTTCCTGCATTGAGCAGGGGGTTGGACTCGATAGCCTTGTAGGCTCCTTCCAACTCTAATTTTACATTATCGTTGCTGCTTTTAAAACATCATTTAGGGCACAAGCCTATCATGTTTAGACAGAAAAAAGTCCTACAACTCTTAGCATTCCCCAGCCTGGAGGGCAACATGCATAATAAATTCATATGCATTTTCATGCACATTTTTCTAATATGTGGATTATTGTACACCATTGTCCCTAATATATGCAGTTTAACAGCAATTTTCCTTAAGGTAATGCTGTTTTGTATGTCCCCACCCACTTTTGCAAGCATTCTGTTTGGAGAACTGCATCACAAAATTCTGAGGTGTGAATGCCAATGGGTAATTGTGTTTCATTCCACATATTGAATCAGGAAGTGTGAACTTGGTAGGGTCTCAGCAAAATGTGAGCTGAATGAAATTCTCCACTATCCCTAGCTACAATCAATAGGGGGGGAAAGTTCATATTGGCACTAATGGATTGTTGTTTTTCCTATTGCTTGTAGCCACACGAGGGGGGCATTTTTCGTGGCTGCAGAAAGAAGGGAGAGAAAACTCTCCTCATTGTGCACTGCTGCCCCTCCCAAGGAAAAAAAATGCCTCCCCCATGACTGTAGAAATAAAAGAAAATCAGAAGTTGAAGCTTCACATTGCACAGTAAACACAGTTTGGCCCTGAGCCATGGTGCAAAGAAGACATTTTCCAGGAAGCCTTCCTTGCTGACCAACCACGGTTTTAATGTTATCCTGTTTTTAATGAATTGTTTTTATTGTTTTTATCCATTTTATCTTTTTATAGTTCACTGCTCCAGAATCTGCCTAGATATGGAGCAGTATACAAATACTGCAAATAAATAAATAAATAAATAGTTACTGTCCTAGCTGTGGGAAAATATATGCACGTGCTCTACAAATGCTTTTTGGAGGGCTTGTGAAATACAACTACACACACACACACACACACACAGTCTGCATTCATTTATTTTCTTTTTCTATTTATACTTTGGGTGTAAGATGGGCAGCTTGTGGGATTTTGTATAAAAGACGGGCAGCTTTTAAGCCAATGTTATGACACCAAAGGCTGCAGAGACGCCACAAAACCTATAAATACTAGCTTATGTCATTCACCACGTCTGCCCACATAATCTCAGATGCGCCCAAGGAGTGGGAAATTCTAATGTTATAAATACTGTGGCACTCCGAACCATTCAGATGTTTTCTTTATTTCAAATTTTCCCACAGCGGAATCTCCCTCCACCCTGCCTGAATTGCCTCCTTCCCTCCAAAGAAAACACTTCTTGCGGGATTGTGTAATACAGTCTTCTCCAACCTGGTGCCTCCCAGAAGTGTTGGATTATTTGTAGTCCAACACAACAGGAGGGCACCAGGTTGGAGAAGGCTGATGTAATAGGTTCCGATTGCAGTCACACCAAAGAAACCTTAACCTCACCAAAAGTCAACTAATCAGAACTTGTACTTTAACGTTTCATGGCAGCTATGAACAGTTAGGTTCTAGGGCACCTTATCTCTGCAACAGTGTCATTTGTCCTTCCATGTAATTGTCTCTGATGGGTGTGAACATCGAGCTATGTCTGGCTGCAATGTCTTTACAGGATGTGAAATGAGCCCTCAAATGGCTCCGATGGGCGGATTCTGTCCTGCATCTTTAAAAAAACAATCCCAATTACAGTTTCAGAGAAGTGTGAAGGTTGTCTCATCGCTGAATTAATTCATAGTCAGAAGTTCATGTGTGAACTGAATATAAACCAACCAAATGATCCCCATTAAAATCCTGCAGATGGACTGAAACCGTTCATGGAAACATGGCCCACTAGCCACTTATGGGGGCCCAACAGAGGTTCAATAAACGTCCTGTTTTTTTCTGACTGCATAAACTTGCATGTGACTAAAACAATCGTTTTGAAGGTTAAGCGTATTTTGTTTTTAAATGTGCATGTACACATTGGAGCAAGAACCATTTTAGAAGAGGCACTCTTTCCAGTGTGAGAGCAAAAGGGAACTTCTAACCATGTCTGCCATCTGCATCTACATTGTTATAAGTATTTATATTAAAAACAACAACCCTGGATTTTTAAAAATCAGATGTTGCCCAATTAATCAGATATGTCTTTTTAGTCAGTTAAGGATGCAATCCTATCGTTTGTGCCCTTGATGCTTTTAAGTCCCCAAACTCGGCCACTTACGAGCATCCAGTGCAGAGCAGGAGGAGCAGTGGAGGCAAACTCCATCTCCCCGCACCTCCCGCTCTGCAATTCAGCTAGATGGCCATTTTCAGCCATCTAGCTGAGATGCTTTGGGGGGGGGGGAGAAGGAGGCTGGAGTGCCGTCAGGATAGCTTGTATCCTGGCAGCCCCAGTCTCCTCTCCCCACACCTCCTCCCCACCCCTTTTACTCCCTCTCTGAGGTCAATTTCCCAACCTCGGAGAGGCAGCCAGAACAGTTCTTTCTGCACCGGCTGTGAGGGTGGGGGGATCGGAGTGCAGATTCCAAGCTTCAAGGCTGTCTGTCTCCGTCCTCGGATCTGAGAATCCGAATTATACTATTCCCCCCTGCCAGATGATGTCTAGGGGCCATAGGATCACTCTCTAAAAGATTTAGAATTGATTACTCTAAGAGTTTAATTAATTAACAGTGGAATTGAGTTCAATAGGACTTACTCTCAGGTAGATGTGTGCAGGATTTCAGCCTAAAGGTTGTCGCACTAAAGAAAAGTGCTATAATAATGTAAGTATGGGTATATAATTCAATTATTATATTGTTATCCAAGGAGCTCAGATCATCAGCATACATGTTCTCTCCCTTGCCCCCTAATTTTATCCTCTCAGTGACCCTGTGAGGTAGGTTAGGCTGAGAGAGGGTAACACAGGCTCAAAGTCACCCAGTGAGCTTCATGGCCGAGTTGGGATTTGAATCTGGGTGCTCCAGTCTTAATCCAGAAATCTATCCACTAGATCACACCTGCTTACAATTAACATTTAGTACAGTTTTAAAATAATGCTTTATGGTTGTCACATTGCCACATAGTAATGTGAGGTACCATAGCTATAATATATTTATTTTTTATTGTTACATTTTTCATTGTTACATTTATATCCCACCTTTTTTCCTCTTGCAAGGAACCAAAGGCTGCTTACATGGTTTTCCTCTTCTCCATTTTATCCTCACAGCAACCCTGTACAGTAGGTTAAGCTGAGAGTCAGTGACTGGCCCAAAGTCACCCAGAGAGCTTCATGGCTGAGTGGGGACTAGAACCCAGATCTTCTGGGTCCCAGTCAAACATCGTTACCACTACACCACACTGGCTGTAATATGAGTTGCAGGGCTGGGCCAAGGTATCTTGCTGCCTGAAGTGTAGGACAAGATTAGTGCTTCCTCTGAAGTGTAGGACAAGGACAAGATGGTCTTTAGGCCTAACCTACGAATGGCTAAATACATGGAAATTTGGTCTGTATGCATAACTATGCTTATGGATAGTAGTATATCTTGTTTTATATAAAATATAAAGTGGTATACATCTCCTATGTATCAATTGTAATTTATCTATTCAGATTTAATGTAAGAAAACGGTAATTTTGTTTAATGTTTTTCTTTTGTTTTTCTTTTGATTTAATGGACTTCACAATAAAAAATTAATGGGGGGGAGGGAAGGATGGTGCCTGCTCCCATTACAGGTATAAAAGCCGACCAGACTTACAGTTAAACGTTACTTTGACATTGGCAATGGGCCGGCCGGCATCTTCCACTGCACCCGGGGGCAGCAGCCCAGCTTGGAGGCCCTGAGGCACTCTCCTCTGGCATCTACTGCCACTCCTTGCCCTCTAGTGTCCACTGCCTGAGGCAGCGGCCTGGCCTCACTCTGCCCAATGGTAGGATAGGCCCTGCTGAGTTGAAACAGGTGCTGGCGGGCTGCTCCGTGGTCAAATCTACGCTGGCAAGCAAGCCACATGTGAGTCATATTTTGTTGTTGCTTTGCTTTCTCTCTTCCACATGTGTCCTTAAAATGGTCCAGATGTGGAGCAAAGTCTGGCTCAGTGAAAGGAGTGTAATTTGTGTTTGTTTAGTTAGATAATCTCTGGTAGGACTGAGAAGCTCCTCTATGGCTTGGATTTGTAAAATGAAAGTGATGCCTAACTTTCACAGCAAAACCAAGGACAACACTGTTACTGGTCGGGGGGGGGGAATCTTTAAAAGCTAACTTTTGCCCTTTGTCTCCTTACCTTCTTTTCCTGCCAAAAATAAAGTCTAACTTCCCAGCTTAGCAACTTGCTTTCCACAGCCTAAATACTGAAGGAAGCGATCTGGCAGCCACGTCATGTTGACAAGCATATTAGCCTGTGTCAGTCAGATAACATCAGAGAGGGCTGGGGCCACCGGTCTACAAAGAAGAGCAAAACATTCTTTTCCAATGAAAAAATTGTGCCCGGGAGCCCATCCCGAGGCTACCTATTTTGTGTGTCCTTAATTAAAGCTTGGAAGGACTTCAAGTCCGAAAAGGGAAGGGGGGGTGGAATAGATATTGGGATTCTTTTGCAATCCATCTGGAAAAAAAAGAAAAGAAAGCAAGACCCTTTTGTAAGGGCGCAATCCTATGCATGTTTATACAGAAAAAAGTCCTGCAACTCCCAGCATTCCCCAGCCACTATGTATGAGCATGCTGGCTGGGGAAAGTACCCAAAGCACAGTATCCAAACTAAAAGCACTATATGAGGAAGGCCAAGATGGCCATCAGCATAGGTTGATCTCCCGCTCACATTTTGTCACCAGGAACCCCAGGAATAGTGATGGAGGAAGGAAGAACTCCAGGAACAGCGATGGGGGAACCCCAGGAATAGTAATGGGAGAAGTAGTGGGAGAACCCAATAGAAATGGGAGAACCCCAGGAATGGGAGAACCTCATAGTAATGGGAGAACCCCAGGAACAGAACCCCAGGAATGGGAGAACCCAATAGTAATGGAAGAACCCCAGGAATAGTAATGGGAGAAGTAGTGGGAGAACCCAATAGTAATGGGAGAACCCCAGGAATGGGAGAACCCCAGGAATGGGAGAACCCCAGGAATAGAACCCCAGGATGGGATAACCCAATAGTAATGAAAGAACCCCAGGAATAGTAATGGGAGAAGTAGTAGGAGAACTCAATAGTAATGGGAGAACCCCAGGAATAGAATCCCAGGAGAACCCCAGGAATGGGAGAACCCCAGGAATAGTAATGGGAGAAGTAGCAAGGCTCAAGCTTGTCTAGGTTCTCTAGTTTCCATTCTGAAGCGTGGGTGGCCTCGTTCCCATTCTTGAATGGGAGCTTCCCCCCCCCCTTTTTCTTTTCTTTTCCTTCCTTTTTCGAATGGGAAAAGTGCTCATTTAGGTGTGCATTTTTTTAAAGCATGCACCCAACTGTGCACTTTCCCCCATTGACTATTTTTTTTTTCAAAATGCACATTTTTAAAGTGCACATCATTCTAGCAATCACAAGCTCAGGAATATGCATGCTTTGCCTGAGAAATGCACTCCCATTCACGTTTGGGGTTGCGAATGGGGCAAGTTCTGATGCTTAAGGAACTGAAAATAAATTCTTGTACTTCCCTACCCAGGAAGGAGTGGGAAGGAAGGCATGTGGCAGTTGCTATGTAAAAACCCAGCCTGCTCTCCTATTTAGTCATGTATTTATCTGAAACATCTGTATAGTGCCCTTCATCGAATTAGATTTCAGGGTGATGTACAGTCCTACTGCTCCCAGAAAGTGAGAACAGCAACAGAACCTCTTTCAGCTTTTCCTCTCCTAGATCCGATCACGTGTACCCATGGGAGAACAATTTCCAGTGAATGTTGGATAGAAGGGATGGGTCTTGAATGGGAGATAACTGGAACTCTTGGCAGACCCATCAGAAGTTCTGCCTCCCTAGTGAAATGCAGAATTACTGAGCTGTTCACACTCCTGACCTTCAGCCTAAGGAGGGGCACAGATGGCATGGGCGTCTCACAGTCCCAAACCACTGCCATGACAGACAGGAACACATGCTTACATAGAGAGAGCTGGCTCCAGGAATATGGGGGCTCTTCAGCCAGGCACCCTCGGGCGGGGGCTAATCTGGGAGAGGCGGGGTGTGCAAATTGAAAATTCTCTTAGGCTTCATCTGAACTTCTTGGATTGTCTTTGCCAAGTGGAAATGGTAGAACTGTTAGGCCAGTGGGCCCTCTGCTGGTTTTGGGGCTCAGGCAAATACCCAGTATTATGAACCTCTGGAGCCAGCCCTGATCACATGAAAGATCCAGTATGCCTAGAAATCCTCTTGCCAGGCTTCACACACCTCCTCAGACCAGCCAGTCTGCAGCATACATAAAACAGACAACTCGGGAGCTTCCACTAGCATGGAATGCTCCTACCACCCACCTTCTAAGTGGTGTTGAAAGGTGCATTCAAATCAAACCTGTTATGTGCTAGTTACATTGGATGCCTGTCTGTTTCTGGCTCCAATTCAAGCCGCCCGCTGGTTTTCAAGACCCACATGACTTGGGATCCTCACCCTTTATGGACCATCTCTCCCCACACTCAGCTAATTTGCCAGCTGAATTCCCTTCAGCAGGCTTTGTTGTCAATGCATTATTTATTTGATTTGATTTATTATATTTCTATACCACCCAATAGCCAAAGCTCTCTGGGCAGTTCACAACAGTTTGCATCAGGTGCAAACAGCAACAGTTCAGATAGGGCCTGTACAACACCCATTCTGGCAGTGTGGAAAATCCTCCCAATGGAGGTTAGGATCACTGACTCCTTGCTTTCTTTTTGAAAGGTCCATAAGACTTCTCCGTTTCACCAAATGTTGGACTGAAGTTTTATTTCTGTGTTCTTAGGATTTTTAGAGTGATATTGTTGGTGGTATTTGCTCGTTGGAAATGATATTCTTTTTAGTGCTGTGTTAAAACCCATTTTGAACATTGGGGAAAGTAGTGCAGACAGCATTTCAATAAATAAAATGCCATCCTTTTTCTTCTTTGATATTTTAAGAATATTCGTCACAGCTTGATGTTTGGTAGATCCTATTAGTCTTTTTTCTTCTGTCAATCCAACATAATAGCCATTTCAGCATGAAAGTACGGTAATGCATTGGAGAGACTGAAATATACTCTGCTCTCGCTCTCTCTCTCTCTCTCTCACTCTCTCTCTCTCTCTCTCACACACACACACACACACACTTCTTTTCCTCTGTTCCTGCAATTGACTACTCTTTTGGCACCATATTTTTGAAGAGGAACTTCTCAAAGGGTCCATAGCTCAATTGTAGAGCACATGCCTTGCATGCAAAAGGTACCAGGTTCAATCCCCAACCCCCAACATCTCCAGAGGGGGATCTACACTTGAGTCCCTTCCGTGTATCAGGGAGTGTCATCATGTTATTCATGCAAAATGCATTTACCACTGTTGGGGCACATGCTAATGAATACAAAGCAGTTTCCGCTGTGTTAAAAACATGATCTTGTGTCACGCACAAATGCAATTGCGGGAGAAGTAGGAGGTGTTGGAAAGGTGATGTGTGCAGGGAAATGGCCCTTTAAGTTTCATTTGTTTGTTTGCTTGTTTTAGATTCATTAAACTATGCTCATGTTTGCTGGTGTAAAGGAGTGAAGGAGACGACTTTTTTTTTTGAGTAAAAGAAAAAGTAATTGACAGGTCCTCCTGCCCCGTCGCAAAAAAATCACGGAGAAGGAGAAGGGGGTGGGGAAAGAAGAGGGGGAGGCTGTGGTGCTGCTTGCTGTCATCCTCCCACCTCCCATGGGGTGAAGCCAATGGGACCAGTGCCCCCATTCCCCTCCACCCAAAAGCAATCCCCAAAAGCAAGTGCAACCCCTCCCCCATGCTGGCTTTTTTTAAAAAAAGAAAAAAGTGGTGATATAACTGGTCTGAAGAAAGCCTGGATATAAAGGCAGAAATAGCACGAGGGGGTCAGTTTGGGGTGAGTGTCATGTGACATGCCAGTGAGTCAGCCACTACAATGCTGGTAAAAATCCCTAGGGTAGAGGTAAGGCTAGAAAAATGCCTGCGTGAAACCTTGTGGAGCAGGTGCCAGTTAATGTAGCCAGTACTGAGCCAGTGGTCTGGCTATGGTAGATGGCGGATCCCTATATTTCACTCTGGCTGCATGATCCCAACCAGGCAGAGATCATATAGTCCTGGGGTCAGCAACATGGTGCCTGCAGGCAAAACAGCACCCCTGGACACCACTCTTGGTGCCTTCAGAGCCCCCTGCCCCGACCAGTCAAAACAATTGTTTGCTTTTTAAAAAATAATAATAATAATTTATTTTTAAAGAAGTTGTTACCTTGGGCAGCTGAAAAACAGCAGAGCCTTTCCCTTGTCCAGAATGCCTCTGGACTCCTGGTATTGGTGGTACATCACCATGGTTGAACTGAAGAATATACTTAGCCAAGGCTTGGGAAACTGCTGGAAGGGCTATAAATGAAAAGGTTCTTCCCACATATGTGGTGGAACTGCCCCCAGTTGAAACTTTTCTTAACCTGTGAATTTTTTTAAAATACGTCATTGGCTACTGTGCACAATACACATGTACAAGCTACCAATGAAATCCCATATTGGGGAGTGGGTGAGGAAAAGCACTTGGTCCACTAAAATAAATATAAAATAAGAAACCAGGAAGGTGGTCATAATATGCAGTATGCAATTCAAATGTGCATATAGCATAAAGAAATTGTTTCCATCAGATGATTGTGCAGTATAATTTTGCTGTACTTGCATAGATTTAATGTCAGGTTATTATTCTCCTAGAAATGAATGTTGCTGCTGGACTGTGGGCATGTGACAAATGCATTTGCATTAGGTGCAAAGACGCATTTAAGGATAAGAACTGGGTAATGCACTTTTGATGTAAGAGCCTGCATTTTTCATTGCTGTCATCAACGGTTTATTTATGCAGTGCAATTCATGCAGAAACATTCCCCTAGCACTGTGCAATCCGGGACGCAGGCGGGCTGAAAGTCATAGCTGATAAATGCAGAGTTCACTTAGGCAAAGAAAGAAATTCTGACCTAAAGACCTTCAGGGATTTTACCTCCTTACAGGCTTTTGGGAACACATGATGTTCTTAAAACTCCAGTGCTTGGATTGCACATCAAAGGGTCTCTGCCCAAAGGGCTTAAAACTGTAATTGCTGCTATCCATTTAACCTGTGAGTGAGTCGCAGTGGTTATGTTCTTGACAGCAAAGCATCAAAAGTGCAATGATCGATTCATCTTTCCTCTCTGAATGTCAGTAGCTCTTTCAAGTGTGAATTGGACAAGTTGTGGGATGGGAATGGAATCCTTCTCATGCAATGACCTGGGACTGAGAGAACAAATTTAGCTTGCTTTTCATTCTCCATTGTTCTCCTAGGAACCCACCACAGAGTTCTGCCAATCGATAAATTGGGGAGTTGTCCCAGGCAATGAGCCTGTAAAAACAGGACAGAGATGGCAGGAATGGAAATCCAGAAAACCTCACAATCTTTTCTTATACTGGGGACGTGGTGGAAGAGAAGATGAACAGAAGGGCAGCTTTGCTAAGTGATTACGATTATTTTCTCTCAGAGTGGCTAGCAAACCTTAAAGTAAAATTAAAACATGAGGAGACGTGCAGTTACAATAATAAAGTAAATAAATGCCACAGATCAATAAACGCTTTCCTCTCTATGGAAGAACCCACATGGGAGGGAGCCTCCATTCAGTGCTCCCCTGGGAGGCTGGTGACTCCAAAATCAGCGGGCACCGGGCCGCCGCTGGGGCCGCATACCCAGGAATGGGGACTCGGACTCGAGGACTCGACTCGTGAGTCGGACTGAGTCCCCCCTCTGACTCGACTCAGACTCGAGTCCCAATATTTTTAATGGGACTTGAGACTCGACTCGGGACTCGAGACCAAGGACTCGTCAACATCCCTGGGCTGTTGACGAGTCTTCTGGCTGTGCCAGAAGGAGCGCGATCACCGGTGAAGAGCGCATGGAAGTGAGGCGCGCCGCTGCTCAGCCTCTATGGACAGCTACCAGGAGCGCAGCCCCAACGATGTGTTGAGATTTATTTTGATTGATGTGTTGTTGTGGGGGGTTTGGGTTAGGGTCAGACATTTTGGGTTTGGCTGCCTCTGCCTGCCTGCCTGCGGTTCCCAGCCTCCTCTGCCTGCCTGGTCTCTTCTTGACCTGTTCAGCAGTTGAATTGTCCAAGACAAAGGCCTCTGCCTACCTGCTTTGGGGTTCCCTGCCTCCTCTGCCTGCCTGGTTATTTTGGGTTTGTCTGCCTGGTCTGTTCTTGCCAAAATCAGTTGCAGAGTTTTGAAATAAAAAGGCACACTTGTGCCTAGAATTTATTTAAGCCACACATCTGAAGTAGCCTTATTTTGTTGGGGGGAAACCCCATTGATTTTAATAGGGACTCGTGGAGTCAGTTTTGGGAGTGACTCAGGACTCGTGACTTGTGAGTCACCATTTTGGACCAAGGACTCGGACTCGGACTCGGACTCGGACTTGGATCCAAAGACTCGTGACTCGACTCGTGACTCGAGACCAAGGACTCTTCAACATCCCTGCGCATACCTGCTCCAGATTTTACTCCAAACTTCTAAGGAGCTATCCATGGTGCCAAACCTATTTTGGGGATAGGGTTCGGCACCATGGACAGCTCCTTTAAAGTTGAGTCTGCAATCTGGAGCAGATATGCAGCCCCGCTGACATTGGAGTCACCAGCCCTCACTGTGTGACCGTGGTCAAAAACCTTAGATCCCCAGACTCAGTCTGGGTCATTCATCAGAAACATGAATGCGACCGCTCCTTTGGGAAGTGCGAGATCCCAAGTCGCTGTCTTTGGCATTCAGGGTAAAGCTGGAAGTTCCATCTCCAGACAGCTGGGTGAGCTACTACTAGTCCTATTCAGGCATCTGAAAGAACATATGAGTGAGGGCACAAGCTGTGTAGGGCAAGGGTAGATAACCTGGTGATCTCCAGACTGCAGTTCCCATAAGCCCCAGCCAGCATGGCCAGTCATCAGGGATTGTGGGAGTTGCAGTCCATGAAGTTTGAAGGGCACCCGGTTGCCTACCCCTGGCATAAGGGGTGCAGGGGGGGGCGCATGCTGGCTTTGCTGTAAATGTCCCAAGCACTGGTCGCCAACCCTCCTCCTCCCGCTGTTTATGCATTAAATGTGAAGGTCTGAAGGGAGATTATCAGTGTGTTCAGCTCAATGTGCTTGGAGCCTCCCCATGATCTCCCACTGTGGCAGGGTCTCCCACTGATGAGGAGGACTCAAAAGGAGCAATCCTATGCAAGTTTAGACAGAAAAAAAGGCCTTCACTTCCCAGCATGCCCTAGCCAGCTATGCATAGAATCTTGCTTCAGACTTTTGCCCTCAGCAAGGGAAGGTCAGGAGTGGAGGCAGTGGGGTCAGCATGTGCGGCCATACAGCACCTGCCCCATTTGTGTCCTCATCTGTTCTTTTAAATGCCTGAATGGGGCTACTTTATTATGTCTTCTCTTATAGGTTCAACTGCCATCAACAGTATCTAAATCCGGGAAGCTCAGAAATCCTTGTTGGGCCATTTTGTGGTTTTAAAAGCATTTCTTCTTCTTTGAACTTACAGACGAATATAGTACTATCTAGGGAGTTTCCCCCTATGAAGAGAAACCACACAAAGTGATTTGGGGACAACCCAGTTTCACTTCTATACTGATAAGGCCTCAGCCTTCCTCATTTGCTATGATTGATTGATTGATTGATTGAGGGCACAATCCTATGGCTGCTAGATGCTATCCAGACAGGCAGCCATAGGAAAATTTGGAGTCCCAGCAGCAATGACCTCAGAAAAGTGCTCCGAGGCTGGAGCTGGGCCTCCGAATTCAGAGTGCCCTCCCTCCCTCCACCCTTGCAGCCGCAAGACCGACCTTGGAGAGAGCACTGGAGGGACATTCCAGGGGGCGGGGAGAGGAGGAGCGAGGCACCACCATACTGTGAAGAATCCAGGCGGTGCCTCAGCCTCCTCTCCTCACGAGCCGGGGGGGGGGGGATTTAGATGGCCAAAATTGGCCGTCGTCTCAGTGTTTTGGAGGGTGAGGGCCATCCTTGCCTCTGCCCTCCTCCTGCCCTCCACAGGATGGCTGCAATCCTCTGAGCAAGAGGGTCATGGGCAGCCACATTGGATTGCACTCTGACAGTATTTATAGACTACCCCATAACAAAACAAAACAAAAATTATGTTATAGTATCATTTAAAACCATAAACATAAAATCTAAAACTGAATAAAAACAACAGCAGCATAAAAAACAAAGGTAAAACAGCAACAGAAAAGAACAACAGTGCAGTAGATCTAAAAATCACTAAGGGCGCACAATACTATTTGTTTTATTTATTTATTTATTTGTATTATTTATATAGCACTAGATACTAAAAAAATATATATCTCTAAGCCATTTCCATATAAATCCTCTGGCCTTCTGACCTTGCCTGGGGGGCCATGGGATTATTCGGAGTCCCAGCTCTGAGGCCCTGTGATGTTGCACTAGTATAAGAAACCTCAACTGCAACAGCAATTAGGTGGTGCAACAGAATTCCCGGGAAACCCATCACCCAAGCTAACACTATTGCCACTGCTACATGAGTTCCCTTACACTAACGCAACATAATTTGAGTTAGTGGAATAAGATCATTGGACACTCTCCCTAGGTCT
Organism: Shinisaurus crocodilurus; assembly: GCA_021292165.1. Taxonomy (NCBI): domain Eukaryota; kingdom Metazoa; phylum Chordata; class Lepidosauria; order Squamata; family Shinisauridae; genus Shinisaurus; species Shinisaurus crocodilurus. The sequence continues at coordinate 76,561 of JAHFWL010000483.1, forward strand.
AGGTCTAGAGCGTAGCATCATAGGGGTGGAAGAAGTCATTTAGGCCATAAAGTCCAAGCCCCTGCTGAGTGCAGGAATCCAGTTTAAAATATCCCTGATAGAGGTCCAATTTCTGTGTGAGTATGTTCAGCAACAGAGAGCCCACCATCTCCCTAGGCAGTTGGTTTTATTATTTGGTGGCTCTGAACATTAGGTACTTTTTCCTGATGTTCAACCAAAATCTGCCTACTTGTAACTTGAGCCTGTTATTTCACGTTTTACAGTCTTGGATGACAGAGAACAGGCCCTCTTCTGTGTGACAACCCTTTAGGTACTTGAAATGTGCTATCATATCCTTGCGCAGTCTTCTCTTCTCAAGGCTAAATATACCCAGTTCCTTCAATCTTTCCTCATAGGACTTAGTTTCTAGTCCCCTGGTCATCTTTGTTGATATAGATAAAATGTGTACACTCATTACATAAAAACAAAAGATCACATCTAGTTTGACCTTTTCAAAGTATTTTCAGACATGCATAGCAGAGTAAAATAAGGAAAGTTCATGCTCATAGTGCAGTAGATGGGTAATCCTTCAGGCTCTTGCATACCTGCTAGTTGCATGGAGGTTATATGATATGGATCAGCTATAAAACATTATTATTGTATACACAAATGCAACGTATATGTTCCATATTGTGGTACCTCTTTAAAAAGGGCAAGAATCAGCTGCTGGGAACCTGAGCGGGAGGGTGCTGTTGCCTTCATGTCCTGCTTGTGGGCTGCCTGTGGACATCTGGTTGGGCACTGTGTGAACAGAAGGCTGGACTAGATAGTCCTTTAGTTGGATCCAGCACAGCTCTTCTTATCTCAATATCCTTTTACCGTCATGGTTTCACCTACAAAACTAGGAAACTATTATCCGTTTGCTTAATTTAGACTCATGATGCAACTGCTGAAGTTAGAAATAACATGTCACACAGGTTTCTGATCTAGCTTTACCCCCAAATCTACATTGACCGAGGTCCTGCTTGATGTCACATGACTTGCTCCCTAAGATGTGTTCTAATTTATCTGCCTAGAAATGACAGCATCCCCTCGGTGAAACGTGAAGCTCTCCAGAGGGCCATAAACTTTTGCCTTAGGAAGACTGATTGATATTTTAATCTCTCTTGAATGTGCAGCAAGAACGGGCATGCTGGAAAGATTTCTTAATTGGCTGATGCTGAACTCTGGGCCTGTCACAGGAAAAATGTGTTGCTGTTGTTACTTTATTCCTAACAGGGAGGTGCTTATTGCATCCTGGCATATAGGATTGTTAATTTTAATGTGGTAATGAATGGTGTTGTGTCTGTGTTTGAAATGTGACCTTTGACTTGGCTTTGTTTCAGTTAGTTAGTGTGTGTGTGTGTGTGTGTGTGTGTGTATACACATACACACACACACCATACAATGCTGGATCCAGGTTTGGACCTTCCCCCGGAACACGCGCAGCTGTGGGCGAGGAGAATTTTGCGAGCCTGGGGGAAGGAGTTGAGACTTACCTGTCGACGCAGGTATCATGTCAGGAAGGGGGTGGGGCTACAGGAGCTAATATTAGGCCTGGTAGCCCCACCCACCCCCTCTTTGTTTCGTGTATATAAATAAATGTGGCCGAGTTAAACACCAGCAAATTGTCTCGACTCTTCATTTTCCTCCTACGTTCGCAATGAGGTTCCTTGGCCAAGTCAGCAGCTGCTCCTCATCCTCTTTCTCATCATGGCTACCCTTGCAGAGAGCCAGTGAGCAAGCAGGCAGTGGCGTCTACTGCTCCTCCTTCTCACTACCACCACTATCTGGGACAGAGCAAGGGGCACATGGACAAGCCGGCTGCAATGATGAAGAGGAGGAGCATGTCCAGGGGACTCTTCTTGCTAGTGGGCTCCTGCTGGGGTGTGGATCCTTGGCAGGTATCCAACCATGCCTACCCTTGACTCCAGCCAGCCATATAATGTACAGACCAGCCCCAACTTTTTATCTCTAGTGACACACTAGGGGTGTCACACCTTGACAGGGCTCAACAACAAGAAAACACATTGTCTGAACCACCAACAATCCCATGTTTTGAGAGCTGTGCTTATTTTGTGTTAAAATCTCAAGGGGCTTGCTGTGTAAACGGATCCTTAAAAATGCTTGCACAAAGCATTCTACACATAATAATTTCCATATTTTTGGCAAATCTTGGTATGTTTGAAGAATTTTTAGTAGGTTGTCTAAAGTTCAGAGGCTAGTCAAATGATATCACGCTACTCTGAGTCTCTGTGGTTTTTCCAGTCAGGCAGGATATATTCACAGGCAGAAGAATGACTGCCTTGGAGTTTTAGCTATTTCACAGCCGTCTTTACAATGGTATACCACAATACAGAGGCAGCTCCCATGCCTCGGTGTGGTTTGGCCTCTGGTCTGCAGAGGTTGGGAGCAGGCAGGAGCACATGCTCTATGCCTTAGCACTCCTAACTATAATGCTCCAAAACTATGTCAGACAGCATGGCCATGTTCTGCCAAAGGTTCTTTTTAGGATCCAGAGACAATGAGCACACTTATGGGTGAAGGTTAAAAACCTTTATTAGCAAACAGAAAAGAGATTACAGAAGCAGAGATGCAGAGTACAATGCTTACATCCCTTCTGTCATTGGGAACCCTTAAAAAAGAAAAAGACAACAGACAGACTCCTTGGCCAGCACATAGCACTATCTATCTATCTATCTATCTATCTATCTTCTGCAGTTCTGTGTCGAGGTTCCACCCTTCTAAGAATTCCCTAATCTTATATAGGTTTTCCAATAATTGCACATGTTCTCATTAAGTCGGACAAGATTAATATGCTTTGCACATTACTAATTGGGGAAGAATTTCAATAGATGATGGCATATACATCTTAGACACTGACACTCCCATACCAGTTTCCCAAGCCATCTGATGGTAAACAATACCACCTGGAGCCACTCAGTTCCCAGGTCATCCGAGCCCATCCAGATGACAAACACCAGTAGTTACCTAAACCATTGCAGTCTGGCCAACAGATAGCCCAGTACTGTACTCTTCCGATTATAAGCCATTGAAGTCAGGCCCACTGATAACCAAGTGCTCTTCCAATTATTAGTTGGCATCCTTGCAAAGGTTAAGTCCATCTGAAAACAGATTTTAATTGGCAATCTTCTCACGGCAAACTCTAAACATTATGAGCTCTCTGGTACTAAACACTAAATAGTGAGAAATAGCAAGAAACAGCAAATTCAGGCCCTAATGGAGACACAAAGAGCAGGTATAGCTATACAATAGAGACCCAGACACAAGTACAACAGTGGCCATACACCACTGTCTCCTTGAAATCACAATGGTCTTCTGGGCTTTTCTACTACAGGTCACTCCATCAACTTGGCTATGTGGTTCCTGCTGTGACCAAACTGTCAGCTACGCAGCCATTCCACCTGGCTGTAAGCTAATGGATGGAGTGGTGAGACAGTGTTGCTCACTCCATTGGACAGACCAACCGCCATTTGGCTCCTCTTCCTCTCCCAGTGGCCATTCTTCTGAGGGAGGGGTGTGGTGGGGGGGGGGAGAATTTGCTACCTGAAATTTGCTTTTTTTCCTAGTCCCTCCTGATACCTTTTCCCTTTTATATCATGTCTTTTAGACTGTAAGTCCAAAACATTTGGAGGGCACCAGGTTGGTGAAGGCTGCTGTAAACATTTTGATAACTGCCTTCAGTGTTTACCAAATGTTTACCAATGTTTTCAGAATAATATCAGTTCGTCTCTAACTGACATCATTCTCACTCTCTTCTGACAAGACCATTACTTAGTGCTGTGCCAAATATTTCGATTCTCCCATGTTCGGTAATTCATGGTGGGCGGGGGGTAGGTTGGAGGCAAGACAAAAAATTTGACAAAACAGGCTGGGGAGGTGAGAATTTTGAATAATTTTCTCCTTGAGGAAGGGGCCAGGGCCAGGGTTCCATTTACTTTTTGTAGTGTCGAAGGCAACTGAAGGTGTCTTTCTTTCTTTCTTTCTATTTATTACTTTAGTTTAAAAACATCCAGCAGCTCTTCTTGAATGCCTATGAGAGTGCATGGCATCATGGGGTCTTGTGCGAGTTCAGAGCCAAACTAAACGTTATTTAAATCATACATAGTGTAGCTATGCATGATTGGCTTACTTACACCTGTGTAAGTGTGTGTAGCCCCAATTTGAATCAGGGCCATTGTGATTTGGGAGGGGGGAATTTATTTATTTATTTATTTATTTATTTATTTATTATATTTTTGAATCACCCATCTGGCCAGTCATCCAGCCACTCTGAGCGATGTACAGTCCAATGAAATACAAGAAAGAACAAAGTGTAAAACACAATTAAAAACAGTACAAAACTTTAAAAATCCTAACCCACCCCATATTCCTGCCTGAAAAGCCACGTTTTTAATGCACGGCGGAAGCTAATCAAGGAAGGGGCATGGCGGAGGTCACTGGGGAGAGAGTTCCATAAATTGGGGGCTGCCACAGAAAAGGCCCTCCTCCTAGTCCCCACCAGCCTGGTTTCTCTGGCTGATGGGACAGGGAGAAGGCCGTCCGTGGCAGATCTTGTTGAACAGCCTACATTGATGTTGCTGGAGGCACTCCTTGAGATTTAAGCTTTCCTCTCTCCTGTTTTCATACCCAAATCCCTCCACACACGCACACGCACGCACACGGGGGAGAGGATTAAAAAAAGAGAAAGCTGCTCCATTGGAATCCACGGAGACTTTTTTCTTGTTTTAACCCCCCACCCCATGGTGGGGCGGAATTTTGGCATGAAAATGGAAGGGGGAGCTTAAATCTCCCCTCCCAAATTGCTATGGTCCTGATCCGAATCAGGGCTGTGTGCACTTACACAGGGGTAAGTAAGTCAATCATGCATAGCCACCCCGGGAACATGCAAAATTAGTGGGGAATCCCTGGGGGGGCGAGGGGGTGGGAATAGCTTCCAATGACGGCTGGCTTGTCCTTGCGAGCAACTCCCCCCTTGCCCCAGGGAATCCCCGCTACTTTTGCATGTTCCCGGGGTGGTATCACCTTGGGAACAGTGGCAAAATGGGGGGATGGACACTGGGGAGAAAGGGCTCCCCAATATAATCCCAGGGATCTTACTGTGGAAAGGGGGGTCCCCCTTTTCACAAGCAACCATCTCCCTGGGCTTTTGAAGGAACTGACGGCTCATTTTGACAGGTGACAGATGCTTCAAAAGGACGGGGGGGGAGATCTGCACCTTTAGGGGGGCAGTGAACAGGGTTGGTACCTGCTGGACTTTGCCAACAGGCACCCCTCCCTACCCAGTAGCCACCTCAGTGTCCCCATTGCCACCTGCACGTAACTGCAATCATTGCAGTTGTGCACAGGCGGCAAAATATATATATATATATAATTATTTTTTGCAAATATGTGTGATAATTAATTTGGGTTAAAATAAAATAATAAAAAAAATTTAGCCACCCTGGGCAGCCCACTGACAAGAATGCCCTGGAGTTGTCCCTCTTCTTCCCCATTGCAACCTGCTTGTTCATCTGCCTGTCGCTCTGGCCCGGGCAGGAGCAGTCCCGAGGAGGAGAAGCAGTAGCCTCGACTGCCTGCTTGCACGCTGGCTCTCTGCCGGTCAAGCAAACAAGTGCTAGCAATGATCGGACAGAGGAGGAGCAGCAGTAGAAGCTGCTGAGAATGGAGGTGAGAATGTAGACCTACACTGGAGGAGGAGCCCATTGAGGGTGTCTGGCTGGACCAAGGGCCAGGGCCGGCGCTACCGCTAGGCAGACCCAGGCGGCTGCCTAGGGCGCGTGGCGGAAGAGGGCGCAGAAACGCTGCGCTCCTTCCTCGCCGCTGGCGCACTCCTGCCCCGCCTCGCCGACAAAGGCACCGGTCCGCAACCACCAGGTCTGTGCGGGGGGGGATTGTGGGCACTGGGCGGGCTCGTGGTCGCGCTCGGCTTTCCTCTGCGCCCGGAGCTAGGCCGGGTCAGGAGCGCGCGCGGCGGCGGCGGCGACCAGTAGGCAGCGGGGAAAGCGGCTGCTGGAGGAGCGCTGGGCAAGCAGGCATTTCCCAGCTGCTTTGCTTTGGAGCCCTCCCCCCCGGCACGAGAGGGGGGGCGCTAAATATAAGCCAGCCTAGGGCGCCAAACTGCCCTGCACCGGTCCTGCCAAGGGCCCTTACAAACCTGGAGCTGGCAGTGGTAGGAGTCGTAGCAGCAGCAATATTCCTTCTAGTGCCTGGGCGTTTGGGCAAAAAAGAGACACAAATTCTGAGGGAGCTGTTGAAAGCTCTCTGAAAAACAGAGGCGCTTGTTGACAGTATGAAAACTAAACGGACTGTCTCCGTGCAGCTGTGCTCTTCACATGATTTACCCTTGCATGAATCTGTTATGTGCTCACTGTGCATTTTGAGGTCATCCTGGGCCTATGGTCACAGAGCTCACCCCTTACCAGCCGTTCCCTGACACTGTCACATCAGGCACAGCTGATGCTAAGGAATCACCGCTCTCACCCTCCCCGTGGCGCAAGTCCTCAGGAAATTCTCCCAGTGACCCAACCGGACAATGATGATGTCAGTGAGCACGCTGCTCTGTTTTCGTTGGCAAACCCAAATATAGGTCTCTGGACTCTGCCAGCCGTGACAGCTGTTTGCTGTGTAGCTTTTTGTTCTGAAGGCACGGGACTCTCTGTTGTGTGTGGAGCCTGGTACGATAAGCCCCGATTCTCATTTGGCAACTGCTGCAATACAAGTTGTAGTGAGAGAAATAATCATTTTAAATAATAGGGCCAGGCAGTCTAAATTACCATGAAATGTTCACTTACAACAGAGTTATGAACTTCAGCCTGTTCATTGCAAGAGCCAAGGAGATAATCTGATTTGATTTTAGGCATATCTGGCTTTCTTTAAGATGGCCGCGTCTAGAGCCATCTTGTCTCAACGATCCTTTAGTTTCTACTGATTTTCCCCAGTTTAGGTTTTGAGTCGCAGGTGGAATACAAAGGCATTGTGTTTATTTATTACAATTTAGGCTGCAATTCTAGACATGCTTACCTCAGAGAGTAAGTTCCATTAAATTCAATGGGGGTTACTTCTGAGCATTGTTACATCCTGCTCTTGCACCAAGGTAGTAATGGGGGACTTCAATTTCCCTGATATCTGTTGGGAGACTTATTCAGCCAAACATGGCCCCTCCAAGAAATTCCTGAGCTGTGCTGCTGATAATTTCCTCCTACAGAAAGTGGAGGAAGGAACTAGAGGATCGGCTATCCTTGACCTGATTCTAACCAACAGAGACGAGTTAGTGGATAAAGTGGCAGTTTCGGGAACTCTGGGGGAAAGTGACCATGTTATACTTGAGTTCTTGATTCTAACAGAAGCAAAAGCTGAGTGTAGCCAAACACGTACCCTGGATTTTAGGAAAGCCAATTTTAACAAACTCAGAACAATGATTAGTAAGATCCCATGGCAAGTGACTCTCACGAGAAAGGGAGCCCAGGAGGGGTGGGAGTTTTTAAAAAAGGAAATTTTAAAGGCACAATTGCAAACAATTCCCACAAGGAGAAAAGGCAGAGGGCAACAGAAGAAGCCAATGTGGCTTCACAATAAACTCAAAGATGACCTGAAAACAAAAAAGGACACGTATAGGAAGTGGAAGGAAGGACAGGCTACAGGGGAAGAGTACAGGCAGGTAGCACAGAACTGCAGGAATAGTGTCAGGAAGGCTAAAGCTGAGAATGAGCTAAGGTTAGCGAGGAATGCTAAAAGCAACAAAAAAGCTTTCTTCAGATACATCCACAGTAAAAGACAGAAGAAAGAACTGGTGGTTCAACTACGCAATGAGGATGGCAAATTGATAACAGAAGACAAAGAAAAGGCAGAAGTGTTCAATTCCTACTTCGGCTCGGTCTTCTCCCAAAAGAGGGTCTATGACCCCCCTGGCAAACCTGAAGTGCAGACTGAAGGGGCAGAATTGCAGCTTGAGATTGATAGGCAAATGGTCAAGGAGCACCTGATTACTCTGAACGAGTTTAAATCTCCAGGGCCTGATGAGCTGCATCCTAGAGTAATAAAGGAACTGGCAGAAGAACTCTCAGAACCACTGTCTATTATCTTTGAGAAATCATGGAGGACAGGTGAAGTGCCAGACGACTGGAGGAGGGCAAATGTTGTTCCCATCTTCAAAAAGGGCAAGAAGGAGGAACCTGGGAACTATAGGCCAGTCAGTCTGACATCAATCCCCGGGAAGATTTTTGAGCAGATTATAAAGAAGTCAGTCTGCAAGCACCTTGAAAACAATGCAGTGATTACTAGAAGCCAGCATGGATTTGTCAAGAACAAATCCTGTCAGACTAATCTGATCTCATTTTTTGATCGGGTAACCTCCCTTGTGGACTGTGGGAATGCTGTGGACATTATATACCTGGACTTCAGCAAAGCTTTCGACAAAGTGCCTCATGATATCCTGATTAGTAAGCTAGCTAAGAGTGGGCTAGATGGAACAACTATCAGGTGGATCCACAATTGGCTAAAGAATCGGACTCAAAGAGTGCTTATCAATGGTTCCTTCTCAAACTGGGGAGAGGTAACGAGCGGGGTACCACAGGGCTCGGTCCTGGGCCCGGTGCTCTTCAACATTTTTATTAATGACTTGGATCAGGAGGTACAGGGAATGCTTATCAAATTTGCAGATGACACAAAGTTGGGTGGAACAGCTAATACTCTGGAAGACAGAAACAAAATTCAAAGTGACCTCGATAGGCTGGAGCGCTGGGCCGAAAACAACAGAATGAAATTTAATAGGGATAAATGCCAAGTGCTGCACCTAGGGAGAGGAAACCAAATGCAGAGTTACAGAATGGGGGACACTTGGCTCAACAATACTACAAGTGAGAAGGATCTTGGAATTGTGGTAGATCACAAACTGAATATGAGCCAGCAATGCGACGTGGCTGCAAAGAAGGCAAATGCAATTTTGGGCTGTATTAATAGAAGTATAGCTTCCAAATCGCGGGAAGTGATAATTCCCCTTTACTCGGCACTGGTTAGGCCTCATCTTGAGTACTGCGTCCAGTTCTGGGCACCTCACTTTAACAAGGACATAGACAAACTGGAGAGGGTTCAGAGGAGGGCAACAAGGATGATAAAGGGACTGGAAACAAGGCCCTATGAGGAGAGACTGAAAGAACTGGGCATGTTTAGCCTTCAGAAGAGGAGACTGAGGGGAGATATGATCGCACTCTTCCAGTATTTGAAGGGATGTCACACAGAGGAGGGCAAAGATCTCTTCTCGGTCATCCCAGTTTGCAGGACACGGAATAATGGGCTCAAGTTACAGGAACCTAGATTCCACCTAAACATCAGGAAAAATTTCCTGACTGTCAGAGCAATAAGACAATGGAATCAACTACCTAGGGAGGTGGTGGGCTCTCCCACTCTGGAGGCATTCAAGGTGCAGCTGGACAGACATCTGTCAGAGATGCTTTGACCTAGATTCCTGCATTGAGCAGGGGGTTGGACTCGATGGCCTTGTGGGCCCCTTCCAACTCTACTTTTCTATGATTCTATGATTCTATGACCGTAGAGCAGCATATATAATTGCAAGTGAATGAAGAAACAGATCAGAATGGAATTATGGGTAAAAAAAACATGCAGAAATTATATGCTCGCTAATCATGTTGCAAAGAATTGTGCACTTAAGGCTGGGTTGCTGAAGTGCTGAACTATTGTGGGTTTTCAGTTTGGTCCTGCATTTTGACTTCTTTTATTGAAACCTTTTGTTGTCATACTTGTCATAAGTTTGGAGGCCATATATCACTGTTGTGATTTTAGTCTTGACGATAAGCCAGCTCAAGTGCAAGGAGAGGTAGGATATACATGTTTTAAATAAATAAATGTTGCTGTTGAAGATGCTGGGAGGATAGGGACAATGGTTTTGTTGTAGCCATGAAACCCTTATACGGGTGGATAAGGCCTTGTGAGACTGAAATGGATGAGGTGTTCCTGGAAACATCTTAAGCCGTCTTAAGCCATAAATAAAAGAAGAACTATGAGGTGCTGAATGATGGAGGAGCATCTGGGACTGTTCATACTCCAACAGCCAGCAAAATGTCTAAACTTTCATTGTCTAAACTTTCATTACAACCTTTCCACAAAAGGAGAAACAGGACTGTAAAACAGGGGGGCGGGGAGTTACATCATGATCAGTGGCTTGACACCTCCTGAGGGGAACTTCTCACAATCAAGGCCCATAACGGAAAGGCTCCTTTGAGGGTTCTGAGGTCACTACTTGGTTTCAAAGATCCTATTTACATTTGTTACCAGTTGAAGTATGGTATCCCCAAACACCCAAGCTTGTCAGTTCATCCCCAAAGCCATAAATTATACCTTGTCTTTTCTTATTTTCTTTTCCTAAATAAACAAAAAATTCCTGCATCCAGATGTGTTGGACTGCAACTCCCATCAACCTTCCCAGCCAACTGGTCCCATCAACCTTCCAAGCCAACTTGTCCCTCCAGATGTGGAAAAACCTTCCCGGAGGGTGTCCAACATCTGACCATGCTGCCTGGGAATGATGGGAGTTGCAATCCAAGACATCTGGAAGGCACCAGGCTGATGTAGGAAACCTGCCAACTAGGAAAACACACGCCATGATAGGGTTGTCAAGTCCTCATCCAGTGATGCTGCCTACTTAGGCCTTGAAATGAACCAAGGGGCAGGACTTACTGCATCTTTCATTTAATTTCTCTATTGGTCCTCTCGCAAAAGTACTGTATGTCAACATTAGAGGAGGAGGGTTGGGGAGAGGACTGTTACAGGCAAGAAGGAAGGGTGGGTACCCAGACCAGGAGAAGAACGGGCGGGAGGTGCAGTAACTGTGTGCTGTACCAATGTTATTGACAAAGCAATTCCATGGAGATGGTGGTGGGATTCCATGGCAGAGCTACTGCCACTTCCTTAGCCTGCCACTTCCTTAGCCTGCCAGCTCACTGTGGCCAGGGTATAAGATAGAACAGATATTTAAACAACAACAACAACCCTCCCATTGGGCAGAATCCAACAGGGTGCTTATGCCCCCACAGATTCTCTTACACCCCACAAATTCTGTTGTCCCGCTGATACCGTTGCACAAGCAGGACCCACTGCTTGTGCAACAGAGATTTAACGCTTCCGGGGGATTTAACACTTCCCGAAATAAGCAGAAATGCTTGTTTCTGGTTTGGGATAGGTTGCCAGAGGTCCCTTGTGTGGGTTCCGCCGACCTACCCTGCTCCAGAAACAAGCGTTTTTGCTCATTTCTGGTTGCCCCCAGAAGTGCTAAATCTCTGCTCTGCAAGCAGTGGGCACAGCATGAATTGGGGGGGGGGGGCACAAGAGAATTGGTGGGTGCATGAGCACCCCGTTGGATTCTGCCCATAGACTCCAGTGGAAGGGAGATTACTATGTTAGCCTCAAGACTGGTGGAGTTTGGTACCCTTTTCATGGGTGTGTCAGGGAAACAAGGATCCTGCAGATTCTTGGCCACTCTCAACACATCCCCGACACATCCCCAGAATGCCCCATTTTGTCTCCTGCTGCCAACAGAACAGAACTGATGGGACATCCACACCTGTGGAGCTTTCCGCAGGTGTACCACAGGCCTCTTTCAGCAGAAGTGCCATCCCACCAGTGGACTTCCTTTTCTGCCAGTGGTGTGGCGCTTCATTGCTTCCTATGGCCCCTCAGCCAGCTGAATACCTGCTGCAGGATTCCACCCGGAGCTTCTTCTTTCTTTTTTTTTTAACTCTCCCACACTTTTAGATTTTAGATCTCAGTCCGTTGTTTTAATTAGTTTTGTTTGGTTTTTATGCTGACTGTATTTATATTTTTACTGACATTTTTGTGTAAACTGCCCTGAGATATTTTTCTTTTTCTTTTATGAAGGACAGTATATAAATGCCCTAAATGTGCAATCCTATGCATGTTTAGACAGAACATGCATGACTGGGGCATGCTGGGAGTTGTAGGCTTTTTTTCTGTCTAAATATGCATAGGATTGTGCCCTTAAATGATAACTCACCAGGAACATTTTCTTAAAAATTCAGCTTAGAATGTGGGTGCTTTACAGTGCAATTCTATACATATTTACTCAAAGGCAAGCCCCACTGAGTTCAATGGAGCTTACTCCCAAGTAAGCATGTATAGGACTATTCTAATCTTACAATGCAATCCTATGCATGTTGCTCAGAAGTGAGTCCCACTGAGTTCAGGGTGATTTACACCCTTGCTAAATGTACATAGGATTGCAGCCTTAGGCTTCCTGGCATCCATCAATTGTTTTGGCCGGCATCAGAGATGATGATCATGACTATATGTGGCCTCCAGATTCAGAGGCAGTGTGCCACTGAATCCCAGTTACTGGGGAGGGGGTGTCGCCCTTGTGCCCTGCTTGTGGTCTTCTCTGGTTGGGCATCTGGTTGGCCAATGTCAGAAAGAAGATACTGAACTAGACGGACATTTGGTCTGATCCAGCAGTGCTCTTCTTAAGTTCTTCACCCATGTTCACATGCAACAAACTACTTCCTTTTCTATTTTCATAACCTCTATCACATACCTTAAAGTGGCTATTGTGCAGCAAAGGAACTTCAAGTGGAGCAAGAAGCTGCTGAGTTAGAATTAAACCTGTTGATAGATTCTATCACCAGAGGCTTGAATCAGGATAATGGATTTTTTTAAATAAATAAATAAATCACAATACATGTGTTTATTGGCTTACCTAGTGCCAGGATGTGTGTTATCACCAACAGCTGCACTGTGAACAATCACTGTTAATAATGTGATTGTCATCATCGGTACTTTCTGCATTGAATTTCCTTCTGACCTCACTGTTTACAATCCTCCCTTGGACTTGCTCCTCCTCTTCACCATTGCTACCAGCTTGTTCACCTGCCTCTCGCTCTGGCCCAGACAACTGTGCTGGTGAGGAGGAGATGCCACGGCCTGCTTGCTCCCTGGCTCGCTCTCTGTCAAGGAAGCAAGTGGTAGCAATGGTGAGAAAGAGGAAGAGGAGCAATAGCAGCTGGTGACAATGATGGCGGGAAGGGAGAGGGGCTCATTGAGGGTGTGTTGTCAAAGTACCTTCAAAAACCTGGAGCTGGCACTGTCTGCCCACCCACCCCAACATATGTAGTGTAAATAAAGAGCAAACCCCATAATGCTCCAAGCATCTGATGAAATGGGCTATATAGTCCACAAAAGCTCATGCCAGAATAAATGTGTTAGTCTTTAAGGTGCTACTCTGGACTCTGTGTTTGTTTAGACATTATTAAGGTCTCTTTCGCCATCACCTTCTACTCCAGCCTGCCCCAACCTGGTGCCTTCCAGATTTGTTGGACTTCAATTCCCATCATCCCCAGCTGGCATGAATCATTCATGGCCATGCTAGGTGGGAATGGTAGTTCAACACATCCGGAGAAGACCAGGTTCAGGAAAGCTTTTCTACTACATCATATCAACACATCCTCTTGGCATACCATCTCATAATACTCCATGCATATCCACTTATTCCAAGTACCTTAACCCTCCTAAACCAGCAAATCTCTTGGTAGGGACCATCCATCTCCAAGCTCTGACTCAGCATGGAAGAGAGTGTTTTCTCAGCTAGCGCTGCTCTCTCAAGGAGCTAATTAATCAATACCGGCTTGGCTGACTCACCAAATCTTCCTGAAAGTCCTAAAAGAGCCCCCCACAGAGGGTTTTGATCTGAAATAGGCAGGCACCCTCCATTGTTCATGGGATCATCACTTCCATATACTCCAATTCCCTAAGTCATTAAAAAGGTTAATCCACAGGGCAAGTTTTCATAAGAACCAGAGACCTGTTTAACCACAGTTAAAAGGCATCCTTTGGGACTTACTCTAAATGGAATAATATTAATGTCAGACCCATTTTTTAAACAATGCAGAGCATCTTGGCTTATATTTCTTCTATCCTGGACTCTTGTCTTTCAACAGCTGTCCAATATTCAAAACAGTTTTGACTAATCAGCTGCATTTGCTGGGTTGTTTGGTGTGTGTGTTTTTAAATAAAATATCTTATGCAGTGAGCATGAGGAGCCCCAGCGATGAAGTGACTCACCCCCAGTGACAAAGTTTCAGCACACGAGCAAGTTAAGCACCCATGAGTTGTTGTGAGGATAAAATGGAGAGGAGGAGGAGGAGGAGGAGGAGGATTATGTAAGCTGCCTTGGGTTCCTTGAAGGAAAAAAAGGCGGGGTATAAATATATAAATAAATGAGAGTTTAGCAACAGAGCAAGGAGGCCAAGGCAGTTGACTCTTCCCTCCCTTCTCATAGTAAGTAACTGTAAATAAATAACTATAAATATAAATAACTATACATAAATTCCCCACCTTCTCCTAGTAAAAAACTTGGTTTTCCAGGTAAACAAACCCAATCATAGCAAATAAAAAAGTTATGAGGGAGCAAGCCAGCAGGGGTGTGGGGGCTATCCAGTGTATTGCATTGAGTGCCACATGTATGACTATCTGCCAGCTGGGCAGAAGTTGTGGGTGTGGGCTTGGGGCAATGAGCTCCTGGCTCTCAGGGAGCAACATTGTTCCCTTGAAGTCAAGGTTGCTGACCTGGAGAAGCTGAGAGACGTTGGTGGATGAGACCTTTGGGGACCTACTAGCAGCATCCCAATCCCTGGGTGATCGCTCCTCTTCTGCTGTCACAGAGAATGGGGGTCTTGGGGAAGGAGGGCGTCATTCTGAGGAAGAGGGAAATGAAACCTTAGAAGGGACCGATTAGTTGGAAGATGAGCAAATATCCTCTCACGCCAAGGATGTGCCTCCAGGGGGCTTGTGGTAGTGGGAGAGTCTATCATTATACACATTGACAGCTGAGTTTGTGATGGGTGTGTTGACTGCATGGTAAATTGGCTGCCTGGTGTGAAGGTTGTAGATATCACGCACCATCTAGATAGCTTTGTAGATAGTCATCATCATCAGGCGATCACTCGTGACCGAGTAAGATTGTCTTCCGGGATAAAAGGAGGAAATTCTAAAGAAGATTGTGTAGACTCTAGCGATGGGTCCGTAAGTGACTGTGGAGGCCAATTCTAGATCCACACAGCTTCCCACAGTGAGGACACAGGTTACCAGATAGAAGATGGTCCTGTAAAGGATTCATTTGACGTGCTTTTCGCTTAGCACGTTTCTCCCTTTCACCTTGCACTCGGGCTTCTTCAAAGTCCATGGAACCTTTGTGAAAGGCCAACCTCCATTTAGATCGTTCATGGAGTCAGTGGTCGTGGTCTATGTTGGTACCAATGGAATGGGAAATCCAGGACCACCATGGTGGCTTTCTCAAGTTTCTCTGAAATGCTACCTGTTCCACATGCAGGGGCAGCTAGATAGGAGAAGCTGAGGAGTCTCTTATGTGGATGAGACAGTGGTGTAGGAAGGAGAGTTCAGATCTGTTAGGCAATGGGGAGCATTTTGGGACAAGCCAGGCCTGTACAAGAGGGATGGGCTCCACTTGACCCAAAATGGAACCAAGCCTAGTACAAGAAGTGGAGGTTCACCCCTTGCCCATCCCTGTAGTAAAGGAACTTGTAGCAATGTGCTCTGTCCACACCTATTTGTATGCTTAGTTTTATTTGTGATAGGGTTTTTTTTTCTTCCCCCCCCCCTTTTTTTTTACTGTTAGAAGGCAGCGGTCAAGTTAATAAAAATGTAAAAGTGGCCCCCACATTGATTTGAGTTGTACACCCCTGTACATTAAGAAGGATGTAGACAAACTGGAAAGGGTTCAGAGGCGGGCAACAAAGATGATCAGGGGATGGGAAACAAAGCTCTATGAGGTGAGACTGAAAGAACTGGGCATGTTTAGCCTTCAGAAGAGAAGACTGAGGGGAGATACGATAGCACTCTTCAAGTACTTGAAAGGTTGTCACACAGAGGAGGGCCAGGATCTCCTTTCGATCATCCCAGAGTGCAGGACTTGGAATAATGGGCTCAAGTTAGAGGAAGACAGATTCCGCCTGGACATCAGGAAAAAAATCCTGACTGTTAGGGCAATACGCCAATGGAACCAACTACCTAGGGAGGTGGTGGGCTCTCCAACACTGGAGGCATTCAAGGTGCAGCTGGACAGCCATCTGTCGGGGATGCTTTGACTTGGGTTCCTGCAGTGAGCAAGGGGTTGGACTCGATGGGCTTGTAGGCCCCTTCCAACTCTACTATTCTATGGTTCTATGATTCTATGTACTGAAGGATTACTGTCCCAGATATAACCTAGATTCCCTGGCCATCGCAGGAATCAGCTGATTTAGTAAGCATTTGAAAGTAGAGCTGTGTGCAAATGGCCTCTTGAATTCTCCACACAATTCTGGGTGGAGAAACTGGGGTGGGGGAGGCCCATTTCACCCCATTTCTGCAGGGAGAGGGAAATTTTCCCAACTGTTCCACTACCATTACCAGTGACAGTACCACTGCTTCTTTCTTTTTCCCCTGCATTTTTGTTTTGTTTTGTTTCGCTGCCGCTGCAAAACAAAACAAAACAAAACAAAATGCAGGGGGAGGAGTATTGTCTTGGCAGTCTGGCCACCATTTTGCATCCTCCAGAGTGCTTCAAACCTAGAAGGAAATGGCAGCTGCCACACAAACAAAATGGTGGAAAAAATTCAGAGAAAATTCTTCTTTTTCCATGGGGCTGAGTAAAAGAGAAAAAAGGATTCTGAGAAATTTTGGCTCAGCTCTGTTTGAAAGGCATTTACTGCAGACATTGAGATGTCTATGAATCAGCATTTTTCAACAGAAATGCTTCTCTTGGCAATGTATTGGCCAGTTTACTAGTGTAACTAGGAAACAAAAGCAAAACAAAATTTGCTTGCCAGAAGTAAAGTATCGTTCATCATCTGAGGGGTACTTTCCAAAGTTACAATAATAATTATTATTATCATTATTATATTTATTTAGATAGATGCTAGGCGCCATAACAAAACATACAGAAATGCCAATGTGCCTCAGGTTAACCCTTAAAATCAAAATGAGAAAGTATATGACTACTATATATGGCACTGGAATGCCATGAGCTGTTTCCCTGCTGATTAGCAATGGCATAAACGGGACACAGAAAGGGCCTTGGGGGCCCTTCATCATGAAGGCTTTTAGGGAAAGAGAGAATGTCTTCTAATATGCTCCTTCAGTGCACTTGCAAATTACAAACCGATACACATACCAGACAGATCTCCCACCTTATCCACGCAGCAGATACAGAATGCCCCAGAGCAGTCCATAAAAAAATAAGGAGAGCCCTGCCTGATCAGACCATGGTCCACCATTCTGTTTTCCAGCACTAGCCGGCCAAACACCTCTAAGTCAGAGACAGGGAACCCGTGGCTCTCTGGGTGTTGTTGTACTCCAACTCCCATCAGCCCCATCCAGCATGGACAATGGTCGGGGATGATGGGAGTTGTGGTCCAACAACATCTGCAGGGCCAAAGGTTCCCACCCCTGCTCTGGGTGTTCACAAGCAGCAAATGAAATTGATGGCCTTTGCTCTGGTATCGTAGGTATTTTTGCGCTATTAAAAGCATATGAACTAGGGATGGTAAGAATTTCATTCGGCGGTGGTGGTGTTTTACAAGAACTGTCCAAATTTCACAAATTTCTTCATGAACAAGACAGAAAGAATTTGATATTTAACAAAAATAGGGGAGAATCAGACAGGCTTGTCCAGGCCCAGAACTTGGAGTGCTCTTAAGTGCTTATCTCTTAAAAGTCTGGGTTTGAATCCCAGCCATGTCTGCCCGGTGCAGATGGATGAGATTTCCAGTTATTGCCTATACTTACTTATGCAGTATTGCTCCTATGTCACTGTTATGGCACACTGGGAGGAAAACATCACACTGGGGGCAAAATATGAGCAGATAAAGCCTAATTCAGCAAGCAACATGTTTGTTTAGCTTGCCTTGTGCTACTTTTTTGTTCTACTGAATCACGTAAAAGTATGCATTTGTACTATCCACCATTATGCCATCAACCTGTGTTCTGGAGTTGGCTTTGTCATGATTTCTCCCCTGCTGCCTTCTGTAATAATAATTCATTTTGCAAAGCTGTTCTCTCATGTTGATTCACAGGAGAAAGCAAAGCATTCCAAGAATCCATCTCAGCGGTAGGGATGACTGAAGCAGCAGCAGCAGTGGGCAAAGAGTCGTTGGTGGTTCCTAAGTGTCCATAAAATGATTCACAGGAGACCTTCAGTTCTATCTGGGAGCCCAGGAGGGGTGGGAGTTTTTAAAAAAGGAAATTTTAAAGGCACAATTGCAAACAATTCCCAAAAGGAAAAAAGGCAGAGGGCAACAGAAGAAGCCAATGTGGCTTCACAATAAACTCAAAGACGACCTGAAAACAAAAAAGGACACGTATAGGAAGTGGAAGGAAGGACAGGCTACAAGTGAAGAGTACAGGCAGGTAGCACAGAACTGCAGGAATAGTGTCAGGAAGGCTAAAGCTGAGAATGAGCTAAGGTTAGCGAGGAATGCTAAAAGCAACAAAAAGCTTTCTTCAGATACATGCACAGTAAAAGACAGAAGAAAGAACTGGTGGTTCAACTACGCAATGAGGATGGCAAATTGATAACAGAAGACAAAGAAAAGGCAGAAGTGTTCAATTCCTACTTCGGCTCGGTCTTCTCCCAAAAGAGGGTCTATGACCCCCCTGGCAAACCTGAAGTGCAGACTGAAGGGGCAGGATTGCAGCTTGAGATTAATAGGCAAATGGTCAAGGAGCACCTGATTACTCTGAACGAGTTTAAATCTCCAGGGCCTGATGAGCTGCATCCTAGAGTAATAAAGGAACTGGCAGAAGAACTCTCAGAACCACTGTCTATTATCTTTGAGAAATCATGGAGGACAGGTGAAGTGCCAGACGACTGGAGGAGGGCAAATGTTGTTCCCATCTTCAAAAAGGGCAAGAAGGAGGAACCTGGGAACTATAGGCCAGTCAGTCTGACATCAATCCCCGGGAAGATTTTTGAGCAGATTATAAAGAAGTCAGTCTGCAAGCACCTTGAAAACAATGCAGTGATTACTAGAAGCCAGCATGGATTTGTCAAGAACAAATCCTGTCAGACTAATCTGATCTCATTTTTTGATCGGGTAACCTCCCTTGTGGACTGTGGGAATGCTGTGGACATTATATATCTGGACTTCAGCAAAGCTTTCGACAAAGTGCCTCATGATATCCTGATTAGTAAGCTAGCTAAGAGTGGGCTAGATGGAACAACTATCAGGTGGATCCACAACTGGCTACAGAATCGGACTCAAAGAGTGCTTATCAATGGTTCCTTCTCAAACTGGGGAGAGGTAACGAGCGGGGTACCACAGGGCTCGGTCCTGGGCCCGGTGCTCTTCAACATTTTTATTAATGACTTGGATCAGGAGGTACGGGGAATGCTTATCAAATTTGCAGATGACACAAAGTTGGGTGGAACAGCTAATACTCTGGAAGACAGAAACAAAATTCAAAGTGACCTCGATAGGCTGGAGCGCTGGGCCGAAAACAACAGAATGAAATTTAATAGGGATAAATGCCAAGTGCTGCACCTAGGGAGAGGAAACCAAATGCAGAGTTACAGAATGGGGGACACTTGGCTCAACAATACTACAAGTGAGAAGGATCTTGGAATTGTGGTAGATCACAAACTGAATATGAGCCAGCAATGCGATGTGGCTGCAAAGAAGGCAAATGCAATTTTGGGCTGTATTAATAGAAGTATAGCTTCCAAATCGCGGGAAGTGATAATTCCCCTTTACTCGGCACTGGTTAGGCCTCATCTTGAGTACTGCGTCCAGTTCTGGGCACCACACTTTCAGAAGGATGTAGACAAACTGGAGAGGGTTCAGAGGAGGGCAACAAAGATGATAAAGGGACTGGAAACAAGGCCCTATGAGGAGAGACTGAAAGAACTGGGCATGTTTAGCCTTCAGAAGAGGAGACTGAGGGGAGATATGATCGCACTCTTCCAGTATTTGAAGGGATGTCACACAGAGGAGGGCAAAGATCTCTTCTCGATCATCCCAGTTTGCAGGACACGGAATAATGGGCTCAAGTTACAGGAACCTAGATTCCACCTAAACATCAGGAAAAATTTCCTGACTGTCAGAGCAATAAGACAATGGAATCAACTACCTAGGGAGGTTGTGGGCTCTCCCACTCTGGAGGCATTCAAGGTGCAGCTGGACAGCCATCTGTCAGGGATGCTTTGACCTAGATTCCTGCATTGAGCAGGGGGTTGGACTCGATGGCCTTGTAGGCCCCTTCCAACTCTACTTTTCTATGATTCTATGATCCAGGGCTTTTTTTCTGGTGGAACTCACCGGAACTGAGTTCCAGCACCTTTTCTTCTATTAATTGCATTACAATTTAATCGCCATCTACTCCCGAGGAAATGTAATCCAAGAGTTCCGGTACCTTTTTCTCCAGAAAAAAAGCCCTGGTTCTATCAGTGTCAATGCCTTGCCAATCTTCCAATCTTTTAATCATTTTTCAGGCTAGAATTGCTTTAGCATGGACAGTACACTTCCTCTCCAAAATGAGTTAATTATTTCAGAATGTGCTGGCTAGCTGGATATTTCGATATACAAGACTTGTGGCTTTGTCCAGGTCTCTCATTTGTAGACGTGTCAGCACTATTTCAGTACTTACTATTACGGATGAGGGAGAAATCCATTGCGCACATTCAGAACTATGCGCAAACCCCAAATCTCAGTTATCCTTCAAAATTCCCACTTCTCTGAATTTTACAGTGAAGTTCTCCAATAAAAAATGCATACAAAAAAGCATATATCGGGGGGGGGGGGTTTGCAAACAAAAAGGCATATATTATTGAAAATAGCACCTGAAAATGCATTATATTAGGGAAATTGCTTGCAAAAATGTATGTATAAGGAGGAATGCAACAAACATGAGTACGAATTTTCATGCAATTTTTTTTAAAAAAAAATAAATCTCGAGGTTTTTCCAAATGTAAGACTGGAAAAATTCTCAAAGTTTGGGATGAGCTGAGCATAAGACTGGGAAAATGAGAAACAGAGAGGAACTGAAATTGACAGATCCCTCCCTCCCTACTTCCTATGGCCACAGTCCAGATTTGGCTTGCCAAACATGCCTTTCATTTCCTTCTCCACTCACTTCTGTTTCACCAAGCTGAGAGTGGGACCTCCTCCTCTCCCAGAGGCCATTAGCTCCAACTGTACTGTTTAGCAGCAGAGGAAGAGGAAGACATGAAGAGTCATCATGGCTACTTCTTTTAATAGTCTACTGTTTTTTATGACATATTATTGTTCTTATTGACCTTATTAAGCAGCTTGGGGAGCCTGGTTGGCTGATAAGCAGGGTAAAAATGCTTAAAGTAAATAATAGTGCAATCCTGTACAAGTCTACTCGGAAGTAAGTCCCATTAATTTCAATGAGGGTTACCCCCAGCTACATAGGAGAGTAGCCTAATAAACATTAAAAAAAGGAAGAAATATTTACCTAATTTACAAACCTAACTTACAAAGGATTATGGCCACAGGACCTACCATCTTTGAGCATTTGCTGGGGTCCAAACATCCCTGCAGGGCCCACTGCTGACACCTGGGGCCCCCATTAAAAAATGTGCAGAGGGGCCTATCTGGATTGGGACCCTAGTGTGGCGGGGGGGCCGCTTTTGAGATCAGGACCAGGACCCCTGTGCCTGCTCTGGAGTAAAAATGAAAAATTATGTAGCAGCTAGATTTTCTTACCAGAAAAAAAGGCTCTTGATTGGTAGCCTTAGGAGTCTTTCAGCTGGATGGAAGCACCCTACAGAGACAGTGTTAGAGGGCAGCCTAGTAGGGCTGGAGCCCCAAATCTTTCATTTGGAGCCCCGAATCTCTGGGAGGCCATCTGCCACACCACCCTGCTGTCCATGGGCACTTGCTGAAATAAAGGTACAGGGGCCCTGATGATCTCTGTTGCATCTGATCCCCCTGGCTGAGCTGGCTTTTTGTCCACATGTGCTTCACCTCCTCCTGCCCACCCTTGATTCTTTCTGCCTGAGGTTTTTCCCTGAAATCTGATACCCTCCTCTCTCCTGTCCATACATCCCTTTTTTACAAATAGGGGTGTCCTTAGGAGACAGTGTCCTTTAAAGACACAGAGAGAGAGAGAGACAGACAGACAGACTTTAGTATATGTAAATTAGCATATGTAAATTTGTGAATTTTTTTTTCTCCTGTAGGCCTGAGCCCCAGATCTTTTCAGTACCTAGCACCACCTCAGGCACCCTAACTTACAGGTTGGTCTACGTAATACTGGCCCATGCCTCTAAAGGCATGCCTCTACAGGCCTGTGGCTGTGCTGGCTCAGCTTGTCTGAGTGTGGAAAGCTAAGCAGGGTCAAGCCTGGTTATTACTTGGATAGGAGACGCCTCCTCTAGTTTCCTGCATTGAGCAGGGGTTGGACTCGATAGCCTTGTAGGCTCCTTCCAGCTCTATGATCTATGAAATCTATGAAATAATACCCATATATGTTACAGAATAGAATGGGATTTTGTTTTCCTTGTGCTAGATGTACCAATCTTGCTAGTACATATGCAGCTCTTTAAAATAGTATTGAGGAACTAGAATTATTAGAATCAAGAAAAAAGAAGTTGCAGATTTAAAGGAGTGAAATATGTGCTTCTTAGATCATAGGGTGATATTTCAGCAGACAGACCTCCTAGGCATTCTGCCTTCATGGGTGCTTTCCCACATGAGGCTTTTACCCGGCCTCATTCATGGAATTTTACAGGGGATCCAGATGATGTCATGGCCTTCCCATGTTTTCCCACCACTTCTTCCTTCTTTTTTGTTTGTTTATCTTTTGTTTTTGTTATTGCTGAAAATCTATTAAGGAAGAAAAGACGGAATAGCTACACAATGCTTTCTGATTGTTAGCACTAGGACCCTTCCATATGGAAGCACCCCATGCCACTTGCCTTAATTTAAGCCCTACTCAGTTCTTATCTTTACCATATTACAGTATGTTTGGGTGTGCACCATGTTTTACAGTTCTTTACATTATTTATCCTGTATGATGGAATGTGCCACATAATCCAAATGTGCTTGATTTCATCTGATAAATGAGTTAGAGTTCCTATCTGTGGCCAATATAAGCAGTGTAATAGGAAAGCAATGAAGAGGTTGTTTACATGACCAGTAACCCTGCAACAAAACCCCCAGAACTCACTGCAAGCTGTGAGTCATCTACACATTCAAGAAAATTTGAACTGGAATTTGAGCTGTGCCAAAAAAGAATCAAGAATTCCTGGGGAGACTCGGAGCTGTTGACTGTCTTATCAGGTAAACAGCTTGAGGATTATAGTTTGCAATGGGTGAAATTTAGTGTTCTAGAGAGAAGTTCTTGGCATAATGATTTCACAAAACCAGCCAGATGCAGGGGGATACTTTTTCACATATTGTGGTACAGGACCATCAGTTGATTAAATAATTTGTGTATGGTGTGTGTGTATAGCAATAGCCTGCACAGCTTCCCTTTTCAAGTTCCTCCTTGGACGTGGCCATCCTGTGTCAGCAACCAAATGTGAAAGTGAGTGACCATACATTCAACTGGCTGCCTTGGGTCATCTTATCCCAAGCATCCATTAGAGTTGATAACTTTACAACCAACTCCTGTCACTGTACCTTCCAGAATTCAGCAGGTAATCATGTTTTCATCAGCTGATTTCTGCAGATCAAGCTGATGTTAAAGGCACAAGAGCAGGCCAGGTTTTGGGGGGGGGGGTTCTCCTGCTTAGGTGGCAATGCTACCTACCCACCCATAGTTTCCCAGTGAATGACCCAAGAGAATGTGACTGAAATACCCTCCAGTTCTTTATTTGCGTAGAGCAGGGCTCTCCAACCTTGGGTCCCCAGATGTTGCTGGACTACAGCTCCCAGAATCCTTTGCCATTAGCCATGCTGTCTGGGTATGCTGGGAACTGTAGGCCAGCAACATCTGGGGACCCAAGGTTGGCAAGCCCTGGTGTAGAGAGAAAGTGAGAGACTGGAAGAAACCAAAATGGACATGTTCACCCATCCCTAGAAGATGGCATGACTGAATCTAGCCCTCCCAACCATATTTAATTTGCTGTTTGGAAAGCACCTTGGATGCGTACACTGTATTTGTGCTCTTTATATGACCATTACTGAAATGTGCTGTTTCTCCATTCTTATGCAGCAGTTGTGAAATTTGCCACAGTCAGTGAGAATGGGAAACTGCTGAACAGCAGCCAAGCCTTCCGTTTGCCTGTTTAAACCTGATAACAAGCTTAAGCGTCAGGGTGGACCTTGAGCAAGCGGTTTGTGCAGGGCCTGACTTTGTGCTGTGCACCAGTGACATTTGCTCGCTTGGGCAGTCGCAGTCTCCTTAAGGCTCTGGAGATTTTTGCCCCGAGGTTCCCTAAAATGGGGAAGTGGGGGATGGGGAAACATTGCAAACTGTTCAAGTTTATGCCAGTGATGAAGAGTGCAAAAAAGTGACCTTGCCTTATTGTTATTTAGCATTGCTCAGACCTGGAGGTGGTGGGCAGGCAGGACAATTATCCTTGAGCAGCATGGGGAGCACCAAATCAAAGAGGGGACTGGAGACAGAGTTCACAACAGCTCACTGAACCTATTCGAGAGAAGGGGAGACTGCTGCTGTACTCTGTGACCTGTATTCTCCATGTTCTTTTATTTATTAACAGGCTGCCAAAAATTAAGATCCTGCTGGCTTGCAGCAAAATAGCAACATGGGCCTGTTAAAATAAACATGGCCCCTGGTGTCATTGGTACAGCACATGACATTGACACAGTCGAGCTTCAGATGCTCTCCTTCTCTCACAACATAGGGGTAGTACATGGAGAGCACCGGGAAGAAGGGGGGAAGAAGAAAAGCCACGTCTTAATGCTTCATTGTTGCACCCTTCAATTCCATCGACTGATTAGGTGCAATCTTCTTTTCCCACTGCAGCTCCTCCAGTTGCTTCTCTCCTGCTGAGGCGTGGGGGTGCTTATGATCTTTGAACAACAGATTTGCCAGGAAACCTAGAGACATCAAAAGGAAACCTAGCCAAAGGAACCATGTTAACAAGACCTGAATCCCTTTTCATTTGCTCTGTTCTCTGTTTCCTTAAACATATTTCTCCCCCTCCCCAAGACTAGAGACTGGAGGCCCAACCAATACTCAGAAACATAAGAGGGAGATCCTGCACTGATGTTGGGGTCTTCAGTGAATCATTTTGGTGCTCAGTTAATCAACTTCACTGGAGAGGTGGTGTTCTTTAGTAGATCAGCATCTCTGGTTCAAATCTCACTTCAGCCCCAGACTCGTTCACTCGCCTTATGTAAGCCACTCTTCTCTCAGGCCTCCCAGCTGCAATTTGGGGATAATAATACAGCCATACCTTACAGCAGGGCTCTCCAACCTTGGGTCCCCAGATGTTTCTGGACTACAGCTCCCAGAATCCCTTGCCATTAGCCATGCTGGCTGGGTATGCTGGGAGCTGTAGGCCAGCAACATCTGGGGACCCAAGGTTGGAGAGCCCTGCCTTACAGTATGGGTGGGGAGTCAGTGGCCCTCCAGATGTTACTGGACTACAACTCCCATTGAGCCCCAGCCAGAGTAGCCAATGGACAGGGATGATGGGAGTTATAGTTCAACAACATCTGGAGGGGCATTGGTTCCTCACCCCTAACTTACAGCATTGCTATAGGCAGGGGTAGGCAACGTGGTGTCTTTCAGATGTTTTGGGCTGCAACTCCCAACAGACCCAGTTGGCTTGGCCAATGGTCAGGTTATGTAGTCCAAAACATATGGAAGGCACCACATTGCCTACCACTGTTGTAAAGGATTAGTGTGAGAAGGGGGGGAGTTACACACTCCCCACTTGCCCAAGCAACAAGAAAATCAAGGAACATCTGATCTGCTACTTCACATTAAATCTCCAGAGAGAGGCAATCTGCACCCCAAGATGCCTTCAGCTAACTCTCCGCTCTCTGCTTCTGTCCCTTCTTATTAGTGCCCATAAATTCACTCCTATAAAGATACATCCACTGGTCATCCTAGGCCATTATCAAGCATGGACAAAGCATGGATTTGTCAAAGCTGAGACTCTGATGAGGCATAGCTTTAAGGTGAAACCATAAGTTCCCACAGGGTCATGGTGCATAGCCCCCTGCCAACTGCACGTTTGGCTGCGTGAAGTGTTCCTGTGTGCATGCAGATGTATATCTGTGCACAGCTCCTCTGTGCCAGGAGTGGAATCTTGATTGGCCAGGACCCTCCATTGTGTGGAGAAGCTCTAAGCGCATACTTCAGTCAGTGCACACCTAGGGCCCCTTCACACGGCCACTGTATGTGTGGCAGTGGGGTGTGAGGCTGACGAACACAGCGGGGAAGCAACATGACCCCTTCATTGCATTCTATCCTCCAAGTGCTTCCTCCGAGGGAGGATGCTAACAAGGGAGAGGGCCTTCTCAGCAATAGCCCCCTGGCTGTGGAATGCTCTCCCCACTGAGGCCCACCTGGCACCAACATTGTCATCTTTTCAGCACCAGGTTAAGACTTTCCTGTACTCTCAGGCATTTGACAGCGTATGGTGTTGCTTTTAATATCAGTCGTTACATCAGGTCCCAGTATTTTATTGTAACTGTTTTTAGCTGTTTTAAATTGTTTTTAAATTGTGCATGTTCAAGATTTTATATCATGTTTTTATTATGTGGTGTATTGGATAGTAATGTTTGTGAACTCACTGCCCAGAGAGCTTTGGCTATTGGGCGGTATAGAAATGGAATGAATGAATGAGGGGGTTGAGTGAACTCCCTACAGTGATAGGCCGGCCTACTCGCAGTAATCGGACAACAAACTCATAACTATTCAAAGCACTTTGTATACATGCAACGTGCTGTTCTCCTCTCCCCCCCCCCCCTTAGCAAATCCTATCTTCCTCGGTCTCTCTCATTGTGTTTCAGGTTTCTTCCAGGTCCCCACACAACTACAAATGAAGAAAGACATATACTTCTAAAGGAACTAATCTGAGCTAATTTAACAATGCAAACACGAAGGTCCCATTTGCAATCAAGTTTTCATCTTGTCATTTGTGAGGAGGGCTTTACTTTAGTACGAGGAAGCTGTTCCAGATACCCTGTGACACTTCTAATGTGGTATGGGGACACGAGAGGCGATCTTAGAACAAACTGTTCTGCCCTTATAATACCCAAGAGACCAATTACCTCAGAATCCTTTTCTCATTTGGATGAAATTATGTAATCATTTAAGCAGAATTACCATAGTTATTCTCTTTGCCTAGCCTTCCCCCTTCTATTCGCCGGCGACGTGAAGCTAAGAGGTCAGGCTTCACCGTTTAATGGAGGCCAGGGAACTCACCCCACTTACAAATGCGTATGCAATTACACACGCATTTGGCTGTCCTGCAATTTTCCTTAAGCAAACAGGGGTCATGTATATATTTCTCACTTCTGCAGTAGACACACAGCACTGATCACTGGGGGTTTGGGGTTTGTTTGTGTTTTAATTTAAGACAACTTTCAAAAGTATTAGCCAGGGAAGTATGAATGCCAGTGGAAAACTCTATTCATTTATTTATGCCTGATGAACAATAAGCCACTCTAAGGATTAAATCCTTCTTTTTATTATTCGAGGATGGTTAATAGCCAAGGGGTGGTTTTGTTTTGTTTTTTTCTTTTGGAATGGAAGGGGTGCAAAATGTTCATTAGGAAGCATGAAATGTATTGTGGATTCTGGAGCAGCTTTCATTACCAGTGTTGGCAGATGACGACTATAAGAGGAGGTCTTCTCTGCAGCTATCCATCTTGTGCTGAATCAAATATTCACAGGTATTGTTCTAAAGATTAACAGGGTCAAATAGTACACACTCGGACACATCTGCAGTGCAACTCTGTACAACATGTTCTGGGCGGGGTTCCTCCCCCATTTCTATAAAATATGGATAACCAACTTCTGTATTCTCGCGCTGTTCTCCACACAACTATCTGGGGTGGAGGGGAGCATATTTTGCCTAAACAACCCCTTCATAATGGTCAGGCTCTGAAATAAAGTTGTCACCATTTAGTGCTAATGATAGGGAGCCCAGGAGTTCTGGCGCAGCATTTCCTACAGACAAGTATTTCCTATACTCACTCTGCCCTCTGCCACTGGCCAGAGCACCAGGGGTGATGCTAGGTACCAAAAAGATCCGGGGCTAAGGCCCACAGGACAAAAAAAATAATTTAAAAATGCACAAACTTGCATATGCTAATTTACATATGCTCTAAAGCAGGGCTCTCCAACCTTGGGTCCCCAGATGTTGCTGGCTTACAGCTCCCAGCATACCCAGCCAGCATGGCTCATGGCAAGGGATTCTGGGAGCTGTAGTCCAGCAACATCTAGGGACCCAAGGTTGGAGAACCCTGCTCTAAAGTCTCTCTGTGTGTTGTAAAAAGGGATGTATGGACAGAGGAGAGGAGGCCACCTGATTTCAGGAAAAGAAAAACTCAGGCAGAAAGATTCGGGGGGCAGGGGCGGCAGCAGGAGGTGAAGCACATGTGGGCAAAAAGCCAGCTAAACCAGGGGGATCAAATGCAACAGAAATCATCAGGGCCCCTGTACCTTTATTTCAGCAAGTGCCCATGGACAGCAGGGTGGTGGGGCAGATGACCTCCCAGAGATGTGGGGTTCCAAATGAAAGCTTTGAAGCTCCAGCTCTGGTGGGGGGGGGGGGGGCTAACACCACTTCTGCAGAGCACAAAGGGCCACTGGGAGGTAGCACCTCCTGCCTCCCAGGAAGAATGGCATGGCAAGCTGAAGACCAGCCTGGCCAATCCATCAGCCAGAGGAGCTACTAAATGGGGGTCTGTTTCCATGCCTGCTAGAAAGAACAGTCAACTCCAGCTAATAAGTGTCCTAGGACTACCGAACCAAAGAGAAGCATGTTCTTGCCTCATCCATTGGCCAGTGTATTGAAAGTTGCTGGGTTGTGAGTTTTGGGGGGTTATTTTGTATTATTCCTGTTGCTTGTAAGCTGCCTTGAGAATCATTTCATTGAAATATAGGGTAGGGTATATCATTGTTATCTGTAATGAGTTCCTATGCATTTTATTGTTAGCTGCCTTGGGCTTTACATATGTGAATGAGATATACATTTAACAAATGTATAGATAATAATATATGTTTTTATGTTTTACATGCATGTTACACATCAAATCCAAAAGAGAGAGGCAACATTATATTGTGGAATTTATCTATTTCTTTCAACTTCAGTAATTTTCTTTTCCTTGTGAGTGAAACGGTGGACAAACATTTTCCCATAAATTGATTAAATTTTGGAAGGGCATCGGAGAGGTTGGGGGTACATGTAACTGTCTCAGGGGCAGAATGCAGCCTATGGGGCACTGGCTGGCCATCCCTGATTGAGAACATTAAGGACACAGCCCACTGGGAACTATTTCTGCAAACGCCCCACTGAAAAGAACAGGAAGTGCCATTGCAGTGCTCTGGTGCAACATTTCCCACCCATTTCAGTGAGGGGGCATGTGTCCAACTTTACAGAGGACAGTCCTCCATTTGAAGGGCTGTCCAGTCCAAGTCCGTTTTAAAGATAAAGAACCACAAGAAGGGAGGGCATTGAAATTGCCGATCAACAGTTCACACCTGAACAACAGACTGAGTGAGCAGGCACACAGGTCACCTGGTCACAGACTTCCCCACTATGGTGAGATGTCTTGTATTTCTATTAAAGTTATAGCTGTTATTTCTAAATTTGTATCTATGTGTATACATTAGCATATGCACATTTAATATGAATATTTGTCCACTTCTTTGGCTGTGCATAATTGACCCACCCCTGAGTTTCAGCGGTGCTTGATAGAAGAACTTCGTAAAAACATAAGAGCACTGCTGGATCACACCAAGGGTTCATCTAGTCCAGCATTCTGTTTATTTATTTATTATATTTATACCCCGTCTTTTATTTTCCTGCAAGGAACCCAAGGCAGCTTACATAATCCTCCTCCTCCTCTCCATTTTATCCTTACAACAACCCTGTGAGGTAGGTTAGGCTGAGAGACCGTGACTGGCCCAAAGTCACCTAGGGAGCTTCGTGGCCAAGTGGGGACTAGAACCCGGATCTCCCGAGTCCCAGTCCAACACTCTAACCACTACGCCACGCTGGCTCTCTGTTCACACAGTGGCCAACCAGCTGTCCACAGGAAACCCACAAGCAGGACATGAGTGCAATAGCACTCTCCCGCCCATGTTCCCCAGCAACTGGTGTACATAGGCATATTGCCTCTGATACTGGAGTAGTATATAGCCATCAGGACTAGTAGCCACTGATGCCTTCTCCATGAATTTGTCCAATCCCCTTTGAAAGCCCTCCAAATTGGTGGCCATCACCACATCGTCTGAAAGTGAATTCCATAGTTTTCCTATGTGCTGTGTGAAGAAGTACTTCCTTTTATCTGTCCTGAATCTCCCACCAATCAGCTTCATGGGATGACCCCTTTGGCTTCTGGTATTATGAGAGAGGGAGAACAATGCCTCCCTATCCACTTTCTCCACACCATGCATAATTCGGTACACCTCTATCATGTCTCCCCATACTCTCCCTTAAATACATGCTTTACCATTGCAATGGCTAGCCTACTCTGCCATGGAAGGCTTTGCCTCCTCCCTAGGATTCAGGTAAAAAGTGGGACCCATTGTGCCAATTCACACAACCAAGCAGCCCACTGTGGCTTATTTAAGCTACATTGGGTTGCAGCACATGCTAGGCAGCCATTTTGAATAATCAAGCCATGACCGCAGCTTGTTTTGTTGTCCGAACCCAGCGAGGGTGCATTGTTGGCATGGTTAACAAACCACCCAGAAACCTAAAACAGCCCAAGGGCTCTGGGCAATTTGTTAACCATGCCAACAACCCACCCTTGCTGGGTTCAGATGACATGACAAGCTGCTGTCCTGGCTTGAATGTTCAAAATCGCCCAGCATGTGCCAGCACGCACCACAGCCCACTGTGGTATAAATAAGCCATAGTGGGCCATGTTGATAGTACGAACCCGGTCATTGTTTGATGGAAGCCATCTAGCTAGTAAAAGACATATACAAATACATTTTAAATTACTTTTTCAAATGCATTTTAATTACTTCTAATGCTATTTCCTGCTATTTCTAATCCCCCCCCCCCACGGCTATTGTTATTTGTTGATATCTTCTTAGACTTTTATGAAATAATTTTATTTTGATTAGTTTATAGTATTTTTATTGAGGGGGTGAGAGTTGGCTTGCGCTAAAATGAGGGAAAGGACAACAACATGTTTTATTGTCAATAAATATAAATTACAAAATTGATCAACACTAAATACATAGAAATAAAACCATAATTTATAACAGAGAGAATTATAAATATGGATTTTTGCGATCTTGAAACATGGCGTTCCAATAATGAATATATCCAATTTAAGCACATTTATCAGAAATGGCTGTTTTCATATTTTTACAGCATGTTAATTTATTCATAAGGGCTATATTCCGTATTTTATGAGGCCAATCAAATGGAGAGGGTGGTTCAGGTGTTTTCCACTTTGCAGTGATGCAAATTCTAGCTGCAGTTAAATCATTCCTAAGGCTGCAATCCTAGACCTACTCATCGGGAAATTCAATGGGATTTGCTTTGGAGGAGACCCATATAGGCTTGTATTGTACATCTTTTTTTTAAGACTAAGGATGCAAACTTCTGTCCCTCCAACCTTGCTGGGGGGGGGGGGGACGACAACATAGGATTGGGCACAGAAGCCCCTGTGACCTCAGATATTTTTTCTGAGGTTGCAGAACTGTGGAGCGCATGCCCCCCACCACCTTGTAGCCGGCGTGGTTCTTTCCATGCCGGCAGGGAACCAAAGACGGCCTTCCATCTTTAGTTCCCCCGTGTGGGGGGGTGTTCCTGGGGGTGGGAAGGAGAGAAGCGAGGCTCCACTAGTATCTGAGGGATCCAGGCGGCGCCTCAACCTCTCCTCCTTGTGAGGAGAGGAAAAACATCTAGCTGGCCAAAATCAGTGGCCTAGATGTTTTTGAGGGCGAGGGGAGCACGGTGGATATCCTATCCACCAGGCTCCTCCCACCCTGCATAGGATGCCCACAATCATCTGGGTTCGGAGGGTTGCGGGCACCCTCATAGGATTGCGCTGTAACTTGTTCCACTAACAAAGCAAGGTGTACTTAGGCTATTATGGAAAGTTATAACCTGTTATAACCTGAATGTTTCTTATGACCTTTTCCCAGAAGTTAACAATATTTGGGCCGCAAGGACAAAAACATCTTAATAGATACATGCAGTGCTTTTTTCAGTGGAGGTTGTCCACACCTTCAGCTGCAAGTTATTGAGTGACAAGCCATTGAGTGATGAAATATCGAGCGATGAACATCCATGTGTGAATCAGCCCTTTCCCTCAAAGTGAGGCGTTCGTGTTTGCGTGACTACAATCACATCAGCAATCATTACTGTACAAGTATATCAATATCCCTTAGACAAAGCAGGAGCCGACTGAAAGAGCAAATGGCGCCCACACCCACGCTGGCATTCTGTAGCTTTTGAATCAATTTATGAATGAATGCTTCAGTAGAGATTTGTAGGCATCAAAGAGCAACCAGCTATAAGCTTTCTCCTACCAAGCTGAATTATTAATACCAATTATGTAAGCGTACAGTTCACCTTCAGTGACTGGGAAAGGCACAGCCAACAAGACCGGAGAAATCCTCCAAAAAAGTGATGTCATATCTTGGGATCAAAACATCATATCCCTGCCTGCATACCACTTTTTTTTTTTAGTATATCATTCCCCACCCCCAACTAAACCCAGTGCAGGGTGGGGAGATCATTCTGCTTTGGCAAATGACATCTCAAATTGGACAGTCGTTTTGTTTTTTCCACATGAAATTGTGCACTGTGTTATAGAACAAGGGCAGTTGCCTTGGCGAGGGTATTTGGTTTGTTCCTGGATTGCTTTGCAGTGATTACTTTTCCAATTAGGATTTGGTTTCTCCAGGCTAGGTCCTTTGAAATAGATGTGTTGGATAATGGACCCTTCCCATTAAGCCCGCTCTATGTCATCTTTCATCCTTTTCTTTAAATGCCCCATTCTCTGTATTTGCTGCATCATTTGACACACACGCTGCAAGTAGAGCAGTCAGATGCAAAAGAGGAGAGGACTCCTGCACCTTGAATAGGTGAGGGAATTTCAGCAGGTGTAGCTTGTCTACACAAATGTGAAAGGGACAAGGAGCCCCATCCTCTTTTGCATCTGGCTGCTGCTTTATGTGGAAAGTCAGGGCATGAGCATGCCAAGCGGTTACACATTTTTAAAGCTCACAAGTTTCATGGAGAGAAATCTGTTAAAATCCAGTAAGAGTGCAAGCCTATGCATGTTTAGACGGGAAAAAAGTCACTCCTGGCATTCCTAGCCAGCCATGCTGGCTGTGGAATGCTTGGAACTGTAGGACTTTTTTCTGTCTAAACAAGCATAGGACTGTGCCCTAAATCTGCAGAGCTCTGCCCTTATCAGATTGTGGGGTGTGTGTTTTTAGAATTTGGGATATTGCCATGATGAGAAAACTGACTGATTATATTTGTGCAGGAGAAAATCATTTCTTGGAAAATAAGTTTATTAAGAAATGGGTAACATTTGTTGCATTCTGGAATGATAAATTTTAAGATAATGTTAGTCTATACTCTCTTTTCATTAATATGAAACAATACATTTGGGTTTATTCAGAATGAACATTTTATTTTATTTTTATTTTGTGTACATGCGATGTTATAATAAATTTCTGTTTAAATTTTTTAAAATCCAGTAAATAAAGCCTGCACAAAGGAGGCCTAAAAGGTTGGGGAGGTGAAGGCATGTTCACAAGCCATGTCCCCAACACCTTCAGTACACGGATGTCTCTAAAAATTTCACATGTGTAGTGCTAAGGTCACTACAGGGCGTTTTGCAATCGTGTTCGGCTGAAAGCGCTTACACGCCTCCTCATGAACAAGAGCCCTGCCTTATCAGGGTTCCCTATCATGGGGAAAGCTCCTAAGTGTGTTCAGCTGAATGAACTTGTTGCAGACCTTCATTCTCAATACATGAAGACCTATGGAGGAGCTGGAAGGGGGGGAATTGAAGGGGTTGCCCCCAAAACACATTTTTGCACATGATCCTTGGGCTTTTTGCTCATGTGCTCCTGGATTATCCACACCTGGAAAAGTGAGGGCAGCCCAGGAGCACATAAACACCCTCCCCCCCAAAAATCCGAGGGTTCTGCTGCAAAGGGTCCTTTTGAAGCCCACACCCCCTTTTTTGTAAATGCTTGAAAAGTGGGTTTTCTAGGTTTGTCATTTTTCCAGTCTTAAGTTTGGTTCATCCCAAACATTGAGCTTTTTACAAGCTCATGCACATTTCTCCTAATTCATGCATTTTTGTATGCAATTTTGCATTATCTACACTTTTTTTCAAGCAATTTTCCTAATATAATGCATTTTTGAACACTATTTCCCTTACTATGCTCCCCTACTATGTTCACAGTTCCCTGCAGTGAACAATTTGCTCAGCACTTTGCAGACAAAGTCATTAGGATCTGCTCTGACTTGGATGCTATAGTGGATACAGATGCAGTGGATGTAACTTTGGCTCCTGCTTGTCCAGTGTTATTGGATACTTTTCAGTTTGTACGGCCTGATCCTTGGAGAGGTGAGAGCCACCACGTGTGTTCTAGATCCTTGCCCTTCCTGGCCCATAAAAGCAGCCAGAGGGGGACTGGTTGACTGGCTGACCAAGTGGAGTGGTTAATG
Organism: Shinisaurus crocodilurus; assembly: GCA_021292165.1. Lineage (NCBI taxonomy): Eukaryota > Metazoa > Chordata > Lepidosauria > Squamata > Shinisauridae > Shinisaurus > Shinisaurus crocodilurus. The sequence continues at coordinate 111,449 of JAHFWL010000483.1, forward strand.
CTTCTCTTTGTCAAGGCAGGGTTCCAGCCTGCCTGAAGGAGGTGATGTTGAGACCCCTGTTGAAAAATAGCTCCCTGAATCCCAATATATTGAATAATTACCAATATTCAATTTCTGGGCAAGGTATAGGATTGCATGGTGGCCTCCCAACTCCAGGGATTCCTGGATGAGACAGATTACCTAGTTCCTGGAACCAGACCTGGTTATGGTACAGAAACAGCTTTGGTGGATGACCTACGCCAGAAACAAGACAGAGGAGTATGTCCCTGTTGGTTTTTGTTGGGGGTGAGCAGTCAAAACCCCAAGCCATGTATAAGTACATGATGTAATTGGGACCACAGAGTCTCTGCATCCTAGAGCAGACACTCTGTGGAATGTTACCCAGACCTCCTGGGGCAGGATGTGGGCGTTGCCAGTAGCCTTCTCTTCCTCTCCCCGGGAAAACAGTCTGAGCCATGAACTTGAATGAGCAACATGTGAAGATGTAGCTGGGAAGCAGTTCTGAACTTTTCTCACGTTCAGAACAGATCAGCTACCACATGATTCCTGCATGACTGTAAATATCTTCTTAAGCCTGCCTGTAACCAATCTGCAAGATCTGAGTGAGTAAACTCTTTTTTTAACCTCCAAAAGACTGTTTGTCTTGTTGGTAGCATAAAGGGGGGAAACCAGGTAAAAAGCCCCAGTCTGTCCAAAGGGACAGCCTGTGTAATTACCAATTGCTGTTACTGCTCTAACCAGCAGCTCCACACATCCTCGTTTTTCCGCTGCAGTTGGGGTAAGCTCTGCTGAACTTGCACAGCACACGCAAGAGGGGAGAGATAATAACTTTTAATATCCTCTCCCAGCCCTTTTAGCAATCCCCAACAGTTTTGCTGGACCTCTCAGCGGCTTTTGATACCATGGTATCCTTCTGGGCCACCTCACTGGGATGGGACTTGGAGGCACTGTTTTACAGTGGCTCCATTCCTTCCTGGAGGGGTGGACCCAGAAGGTGATATCTGTTCAACTCCCTGGCCATTGACCTGTGGAGTTCCTCAGGGTTCCATTCGGTCCCCCATGCTATTTAACATATACATGAAGACATTGGGAGAAGTTGTCCAGAGTTTTGGGGTTCAGTGTCACCAGTATGCTGATGACTCCCAGCTCTTTCCATCTAATTCCAAGGAAGCTGTTGCTGTGCTAACTGGTGTCTGTCATCAGTAATGGACTGGGTGGAGACAAACAAACTGAAGCTTAATCCAGACACGACAGGTGCTTCTGGTCAGCTGGAAAGCAGATCAAGGAATAGGGATTCAACTTGTGTTGGATGGGGTTACATTCCCCCTGAAGACACAGGTTCGTAGCTTGGGTATACTTCTGGATTCAGCCCTGAGCCTGGATGCCCAGGTTTTAGCGATGGCCAGGAGTGCATTTGCACAGTTAAAGTTAGTGACACATGCCTTAGTTACATCCTGTTTGGATTACTGTAGCGCGCTCTGTGTGGGGTTGCCTCTGAAGGGTGTTCGGAAACTTCAGCTGGTTCAAAGAGCTGCTGCCAGACTGCTGACTGGGGCTGCTTACAGGGAGCATACAACTCCTCTGTTACAACAGCTCCACTGGCTCCCAGTCTGTTTCCAGGCACAATTCAAAGTGCTGGTTATGACCTATAAAGTTCTATATGACTGGGGTCCAGGTTATCTGAATGTCTGTATTCTTCCTTATGAGCCTGCCCGTACCCTGAGATCTTCAGGGGAGGCCTTTCTCTTGGTTCCACCACCATCTCAGGCACGCCTGGCAAGAACGTGTCAGAGGGTCTTCTCAGTGGCTGCCCCAACACTCTGGAATTCTCTTCCCAGGGAGGCTAGAGTGGCACCCTCCTTGTTATGTTTTCAGAGGCAGGCAAAAAAAAAAATTGTTCCAGCAGGCCTTTAGGAATAGACTGGACCTGTGAGAATGTGATGGATTAGCACTGTTGTTTATATTGCTATTGCTGTTTTAATTCTGACATTTTTTTATAATTTTAATATTATAGATGGTTTAATTGTATTTTTAATTTTGTATATCTATGTTTATGTTTTAATTGTACAAATTTTAATGTTGTAAAGCTGCCTTGAGTTCCAGTACTGGGGAAAATGTGGGATATAAATAAATAGATGATGATGATGATGATGATGATGATGATGATGATGATGATACACATTTTTGTGTGCACCTTCCCCTAATATACACATTTTGTATGCACTTCTTTTGACTGGAGAACTTTATTACAAAGTTCAGAGAAGTGTGAATTTTGAAAGATAACTGAGTTTTGGTTTGCGTATTGTTTCAAAGATTCAAAATTAGTTTAGTTCACTTTAAAATGCAAACTGAATGAATTTCCCCTCCATCCCTATTGGTAGTCTTCTAAAAAGGCTAAGGGGACTGTAACAAAAGATAAGGAGGTTGTGGCTTCTCTGCCCTCCCTTCTCCCGCCCATAATTTGGGCACTGGTTTGTGGTTCCTTGGATGATTGTCAGGGTTTCTTAATGAGTAAATGGGCCATGGCTGACATGGTTCTTTCCTGAAATGTTGATGTTCTACTACAGTGTGTAGTAGGCACAGAAGAGGAGTGTACTTCCTCTCAGTTCTAGGTCTGGCACTCAGTTCATATGAGGCCCACCGGAACTGGCAGTGCCCCTCATGGATTGAGTGTGTGCCCTTGAACATTCCCCTAGAATCCTTTGCAACACGATGGGGTATTATGGAAGTCACGTGGGACCTGTTGCAGTGCGGAGTGGTCCAGCCAACCAGCCATGCCTTCTTCGAGGATAGTCCATTCCATTTCCCCTCTTCCCACACCCAGTTTTCTGTTCTTTTCCCTCTCAACAGTTAGTGAGCATTCTTAAATCATGACTAACATAATCCCATTGATTTCAGTGGGTCTACTCTATATTTTTTCCATCTTCAATCTCACTTTTTAAATCAACATGTATATCAAAGTTAAGTACTGCTTATGATGAAGCTTCTTGGTGCACTCCAGAGTGAATTCTTCTACTTTCCACTAATGAAATAAATACCACTCACAGCAGCATCCAACCAAGGTTTGTTGCAAACTGATCACAGATTCTGGGGGTGGGGGGCAGAGTTATCACACACACACACACACACACACACATGATACTTAATGTTTCAGAGTTTTAATTAGGCTCTGCCTCAATACAGGCTAGTTTGCATCTGCATACAGAAGGTAAATCCTATAGTGTGACTCATCCCCTCTCTAATGGTTGTTAACAAATTTAATTCATAAGTCTCCCTAACAGTCATCTCAGAGGATCAAATGATTCTCTGTGTTATCTCTCCTCTGCAGCATTTTTTAAATGTGCATTTGCATTGCAAATAGCAATGTTGTTCATGGACATATTTGATGAGCCAATGGCATTGGTTAACTAGGGAAATGCTGACAAATTTGTCATTGCCATGCCATATAATCAATACTTAATTGCTTCCAACTGCTTTGCTGACAGAAACCTAAGTTAAAATAACTTGCAAAATTATGAATAGCAATACATCACCCCACCACTTTAAAAAAAAGGTGGGGGGGGAGAAGTATAATGCAATGAATACAGAACATCTTCCGTTTTAAGGCATTATAAACAGAATAAATTCAGGAGAAGCTCTATAAATTTATCATCCATCTCATAAATACACCACAAGGCTCAGCATTGTTATCTCTTTCCTTTTGCATCTATGCATGGCAGGAGGTGAAGTGGCATTTTAAGTCAAAGAGCTTTGCATGATTCTGGACTGGGATATAGGGAGGCAGGAATTGTTATGAGTGGATTTCAAAGGCTTGGATCGAGAGACTCCAATAGCATATGTCTTCACCAGAGGTTCCTGTGCCACTGGCGAAATTAGAAGTGTGTCAGCTCAGCTGAGAAGTCCTTATTTAATTAAGACTTACAGGCAGGACCGGTGCAAGGCAGTTTGGTGCCCTAGGCAAGATCAGATATTTAGCGCCCCCCCTTCCCACTTGAGAGTGCTGTATTTTTTTTCAAGGCATTTCTGGCGCCCCTTTTAGCCCTGCGCCCTAGGCAGCTGCCTAGTTGGCCTAATGGTAGCACCAGCCCTGCTTACAGGCAGTGGCAGTTGGTGTCCTTTGGGGTTGGTGGCGCAGAGGATAGGGCAGCTAATGAAAGGTGGAGCCAAGAGGTTGAACTAAATGGAGCCAACTAGATCTATGTGGGTTGGGGGGGGGGGATGGAATCAGTTATCCTGGAATAGGGCATGCCTGGCTTGCTGGAGCAGAGCAGAAGCACTCCACACTGCAACAATTTAATGCAGGGCCCACTTGTCCACAACTAAAAATAGGAGGAAGACTCAAGCAGAAACCCAGTTCACACAGCGGCAAAGTGAGGCAAATAGAATCATAGAATCATACAATAGTAGAGTTGGAAGGGGCCTATAAGGCCATCGAGTCCAACTCCCTGCTCAATGCAGGAATCCAAGTTAAAGCATCCCCGACAGATGGCTGTCCAGCTGCACCTTGAATGCCTCCAGCATGGGAGAGCCCACTACCTCCCTAGGTAATTGGTTCCATTGTCATATTGCTCTAACAGTCAGGAAGCTTTTCCTGATGTTCAGCCAGAATCTGGCTTCCTGTAACTTGAGCCCATTATTCTGTGTCCTGCACTCTGGGATGACTGAGAAGAGAAGAGATCCTGGCCCTCCTCTGTGTGACAACCCTTCAAGAGTGCTATCATATCTCCCCTCAGTCTCTTCTTCTGAAGGCTAAATATGCCCAGTTCCTTCAGTCTCTCCTCATAGGGCTTTGTTTCCAGTCCCCTACTCATCTTTGTTGCCCTCCTCTGAACCTTTTCCCGTTTGTCTGCATCCTTCTTAAAGTGTGGTGCCCAGAACTGGATGCAGCAGTACTCAAGATGAGGCCTAGCCAGTGCTGAGTCTCTACTAGTACTTCATGCGATTTGGAAGCTATACTTCTATTAATGCAGCCCAAATGCAGCATTTGTCTTTTTTGCAGCCACATCACATTGCGCGCTCATAGTCAGCTTGTGATCTAAAACAATTCTGCTCTAGCAGGGCTCTTATAATGTTTGTATTGTCTTAGATTGTACATTGATTTCCTGGAAAATTAGCACCAAAATCCACATTTCTCACTTTATCTTTGGTGTGTTGATTCAAGGTATGAGGATGGATCAGGTCACTGATTTCTCTAGGGAGGGGAAAGCTAAATGTGCTTCCAGTTATCCATCTCCATTGGTGATTAGACTCTAAAAATAGGAGAGCTGCCCATTGGCTGAAACAAGGGTAGCAAAACAAAAGGCCTTGGCACACATTTGAGAACTTCTCATTTGGGCTGTTGTTCCTCCTTATTTTTTCCCCTAGGTTTCTATTCCCCCCCCCCAACCTTCTTTGTACGTCTACAAACCTTGCAGCTCCCACGACACTGCTGATGCCTCCCTCTTGTGTGCGGTTGGTGCTTGTGGACTTCCCAAGAGGTTTCTGATTGGCCACTATGGGAAACAAAATGCTGGACGAGACAGGCCTTTGGTCTGATCCATCATGGCTCTTTGTATGTTCTTATGAACATGTTCAAATAAGAGATGGTGTTAACAAATGTCCTTTCCGAACAGACGTATGAGCAGGGGAGGCTGGTGACACCTATGTCAGTGGGGCTGCTTAGCCATTGAATCTTTTTTTTTTTTTTAGCTTTATAGGAGCTCAAAAAGCATATGTTTATCTGCAAAAATCTTGTAATGATGTTAAGTAGATGCTAAACAAATATTGCAGTCAAAAGATAAACAGATACGAGAGGTGAAGGGTGAAATGAACTATGACATATATGAATAAAAGCAAGATGGTTGCCCTTATGTCTGGTCATTATTATTTTTAATGCTGACTTTGTGCAAATTGAGCATAATAATTACCTGTCATAATCTCTGAAATCAAACACTAGCTTTTTCTGGAAAATGAGCATCAAATCTACATTTCTCACTTTATCTTTGGTGTGTCGATCCAAGGTGATGGGGATTTATTTATTTATTATATTTATATCCCGCCTTTTTTCCTGCAAGGAACCCAAGGCAGCTTACATAATCATCATCATCCTCTCCATTTTATCCTCACAACAACCCTGTGAGGTAGGTTAGGCTGAGAGTCAGTTACTGGTCCAAAGTCACCCAGTGAGTTTCATGGCTGAGTGGGGACTAGAACCCAGATCTCCCGAGTCCCAGTCTAACACTCTCACCACTACACCACACTGGCTCAGGTCACTAATTTCTCTAGGGAGGGGGAAGCTAAATGCACTTCCAGTTATCCATCTCCATTGGTGGTTAGGCCCTAAAAACAGGAGAACTGCCCACTGACTGAAACACTGGTGGCAAAATGAAAATGCTTCTCAACCTGAATTTGAGAATTTCCTTTTAACTCCCTAGAACATGTTAGGCCAGTCCAATCCAGTTATCCTTTGGATCCTCTCCCCTTTACACACCCCTGCTGTTCTGCATATGGTTCTGTTCTACCAATTTGTTTCCAGGGGCAATTCGTAGGGATGGGCAAACAAGATATTTTCGCAATTGCTGAGATTCTCCAAACGTCACCTTGAAGCTTGGCTCACCTCATTTCCCATGTTCGATTGTGCTCTTTTTTCATTTCACTTGAATGAAACAGACATTTCTATGGGGAAAATGCACATTAAAAAAAAAAAGAGAGAGCACCGAAAGTATACACTTTTCTCCCATAGAATAAAGTCTGAAATGCACATTTTTGCAAAAATTCATACTTCCATAAGTGCACATTTTTTTAAAAAAAATGAGCATTTTTCAAACGTGAACACAAGTTCAGGAATTTTCTAGAATTTTCAGAGAACATATTCTCTTGCTCGCATTCAGGGTTGTGAACAGGACATGTTCACATAAAAGTAGATGCAGCACATTAACAGCCTTGTGCAGAAAAGTCCATAGGGTTGTATCCAGTGTCAGTCCTACTTAGAGTAGACCCATTGAAAAGAATGGGGCTTAAGTTAGACTGGTATTGGATACAATCCTTTGGATACAACCCCATGTCTGATAAATAGCATAATAACTAAGAAGCAACTGTTAATGATGTCCAGCAATTTTTTGTCATCCCCAAAAATGCTGTCATTGCTGTAACATATACTGGAGAAAAGTAGCATCTGAATCCCCAAGCAGTATCTGTCCTTTGCCAAATCAAGCATTTAACATTCATTCATTCACTTTTTACCATATTCTGAAATCAAATGAACACATTTTCTTTCTATCTCATATCAAGTGTATCCACATCACATATGTGTCAATGGTACCAAAAAAGAGGGCAACTTGCCTTTTTCAGACTGGAAAAGCTTGTGTCTATTAAGTGGGAACTTTAGATCTCAGATAGGATGGTGTTCTAAAATACAGTGTTTTACTGCTCCATAATAAAGAAAGAAGCCTTGCAAATCTGCCACTGCAATCCATAAACCAGTTATGAAGTACAAATAGATTTCTGATAGCATAGTCGTGAAAATTGAATGGAAATGTAACAGCCTTAATTTAGTTGCAAACAACTTTCTGCTCTGGGAGCTCAGTCTAAACTCTCTTGCCCAACATTCATCTCAGGAGAAAACGAACTTGGATTCTGTTGCCAAGCCAAACAACATAAACAATTGAATTTCTCATTCATCATGGCAGCATTGCCATATGGAAAAGAAGGTTAAAAAAAATAATTCAGAGTTTATCAAAGGCAACTATGTTTGAAAGGGTCCTCCTGCTAAGGAATGTGAAAGGCAAACAAACCTCAGCCAATGAAGATAAGTAGTGAACCATTGTCATTAATCATTTGAAACAAATGTCATGCTTTAAATAGAGGACTACTGTAGATAACAATCTCAATATTTTTTTTTACTGAGCCTCACCAATGCAACAAGGAAGATCTATGAGCAAAGGCAGGGTGGTGCAAACACATTTCCCCTAAACAGATGCTTGCATCTAGCAATTGGGGCTGTACGCATCATTCCTGATGTCGGACTGGGAACCACATGCCAATGCCCAGTGCGTGCAGGACACAAATAAGATCTGGAATTGCATCAAGATGTGGCTATACAGATTACTGTAATGCACTCCATACGGGCCTGCCCTTGTGCCTGGTTCAGAAGCAGCAGGCCTTCTCAGTGGTGGCACCCACCCTCTGGAGCACCCTCTCCCATGTGGTTCAGGAGGCAGAAAAGGTGATGCATTTTAAACGCCTCCTGAAAACATACTTGTTTATGCAAACTTTCCCTCGCTTGTAACTGATTATCATGACACTGCTTTGTTTTATTATTTCTTTTCATTGTTTCTTTTATTTATTTATCTTTGTTGTAGTAGCTGTAATTGCTTATTAACAGTGTATTTTTTAACAGTGATTTTAAAACATTTGTATATAAACTGCTTCACGATGTTATTATAATAAGTGGCATACAAGCTCTAAAAATAAAATGAGTAAAATATGCATTCAGATGTGAATATGACCATCTGATCACCATCAGCACTGCACAGCATGGGTGAGGATGTTCCTTCTGTCTGTTTGATGCAAACGATCATATGACCACACCCCATCCCCATCCTGGGGCCATTGTACATGCAACTTGGCTGCACGTAACTAGTTATATACAAAATATTTTGCTTCCTGCCCATCTCTGGTTTGGGGCCTAAGTTAATATGTGTATAGTGAACTCAAAGTCTTGGTTTAGGTGCGTTATTAGGGTACAGAGACTAATCCTGAGTCCACTGAAGACTACAAGAGGTCCATTGGCTTCACTTGACCAAGAATTTGATCAGATATTTGTACAGCAAATTTAATCTAATTTGTTACAGTTCCCGGAAAGTTAGGTGTAGCTAAGTCCCACTGAAATCAATAAGAACTGATTACAAGACAGTCTTTAATTAAACTGATAGAACAACTCTTTGTAATCTGTTTTTGCAATATTTACCATCCAAGCTATTCTATTTCCCCAGTGTTTAGAGCAAGATCTGCAGCATTACGTTTAAAATAGTTACTGAAGTCAAAGTAACCCCAGGAGCAGCCCTTTGTAACATCGAGTGTCAGGAAATTAGAATTGTATTGATTATGGCATTTCACTACAACTATTAAGAGGTTAGAATACAATTCAGGGCTGCATCCAAATGCCATGGTAGGGTAATACTTTTATTGGGGCCAATTAAAATATTACAGAAAAAGGAGCAAGCTTTCAAATTCTTTGGAATTCTTCTTCAGGCTGGATGTTAAGGAAAACAACAGGGGCAGGGCAGGAGGAGAAAAATGTGGACATGATGGAAAAGATGGAGGCACTGTTGGTGGGTGGTTCACCCATCAGGCGAGGTAGTGTTCAGCAAGTTCTGAATGGATTCCCCCTCTTGTTCTCCCCCCCCCCCCCAGGTCGTATTCACAGTTTGGCAATGCCAACAGATCCAGCTTTTGTCACTGGAGGCCCAAGTGGCATCACAGCGTACCTTCTACATAAGCTGAAGCTGGCACACCAGCTTGTGATTCTTCCTGGATAGGGATAACCTGTCCACAGCAATTCATGCGCTGATCACCTTTAGCTTAGACTATCACTATGTGTTTTATGCAGGGCTGCCTTTAAAGCAGGAGTGGGGAACCTCAGGGCTGGGGGCCACATCCGGCCCACCTGGGCTCCCAATCCTGCCCTCCGGGTTCCCCAGATGGTCACACCCTCTTTCCCCTGACCACCAATCATCTAGTGGTTGTCTGGCTTTTTGCACATTTCCCCCTTTTCTAAATGGTTGAAATGCCTCTCTTTAGTAACAGGCCGTAAGAGCTTTAAGCTAAAATATGCTGGAGGGGTTGTATTTCAGTTTCACCCCCTTTGACTTTGGCCCCATCTTGTTTGGCCCTTGGCCCCATATCATTTTGCCTTCAGCCCCACCTACAACTGGAATGCAGCCCCGGAGAGCTTCTCTGAAATTGAATTTGGTCCTTGGACTGAAAGATGTTTATCACCCCTACTTTAAAGAGTGCTCGAAAACTTCAGTTTATCCAAAATACAGCTGCGAAGTTGGGCCAGCTGATGGGAAAATATCTTGCCATTTCTCTGGCTCCTGGTCCATTCCCAAGCACAATTCAAATGGCTGGTGTTAGCCCTTAAAGCCTTATATATGGATTAGGGCCTGGGTACTCTAAGGATCGCCTTCTCCTGCCCATACATTAATATCATCTTTGGCAGCCCACTTTCAGAGGCCTCCACTCCACCTTCAGAGGTCAGAAGGTAATGACTGGTGAGAGGGTCTTCTCATTTGTGGGCCCCCTCACCTTTGGAATGCTCCTCCCAGGGAAGTTCGCCTGCTGCTTACTCATGTCTTCCTCGTGCCAGGCAAATATTTTTCTATTATTTCCCCAGGCTTTCTAAAATTCTGGTTTGAATTGGTTTTGTTCCACTGCTGTAATTTTATATCTTTTATTGTTCTGCTGTTTTTAATGGTTGATATATGATTTTATTCTTCTTAAATATTTTTTATAAGATTTATTAGGTGACCAGGGGCATATCAATAGTGGAGGCTGGGTTCTAAATCCTCAAAATAAAATAAAAGCCCATGAGTCTGCAGTTCGTCACAGTCTTACAATTGAGCACAGAAGGTGTTATGCCAATTTAGTTAGAGGAGACAGGTCCAACTGTTTTGCTAGGTGCAAAACAGTTGGACCAGGGAAAAGAAAACAAAGAATGGCAAAGGAACAATGTTTGAGGCTAAGAAACAACAATGGCTCCCACCACCACCACCATGGGATTTTATTTTATTTTTTGTAGGTATTGAAAATATAAAAGCCAGAAGTTACTTCAATCTGGTGGCAACCAATGTGGTTCACTATCACAGCATGGCAATAGAACAGTGACTGATCTTCTTGCCCAATCCTCAGGTTTCCACAGTGATGGGAGGCAGGGTGTGCTGAAGCCAATACTGTACAAGTGGGGGAAGGGAATCACCACAGACCGGGCACAGGTCCTCCCAATCTGGGGCAATTCCCTCAGCAGCTCCTTATGCCCGGTTATGCACATTGTTCCAAAGCTCCCCCCCAACCCTACGAGGGCATTTCAGGTGGTGCAGGGGGATGTAGAGGGGAGGAAGAGATGGAAAACTTCCTTCTGTGAATTTGCTTCCATTCACTTATCTTAGGATCCAAGCCACTAGTAAATAAATGCACCTCTCAAAGTCTCCACTTGCCAAGTTTCAAATAATCTCTCCAAGCCAACAGGCATAAGAATTCCTCAAAGCAACAGAAATGTTATTTTTAAACATCGGCCTAACCTCTTCCTTTTCTATAACCTCATTTTTTATATTTTTCGGGTTTTTTGCATTCTCCAGAGAAGTGTAGATTGAGGCAGATAACATCATGCTAGCAATTCATGGTGGCAAAGAAACCTCAGCTGATGCAGAAAGTGCTACGGCAACCATTAACATGCCATTGCTGTAGACCTCCCTCCTTGGCCCCCAGCCCTCTGTTAAAGATAGGGCTGGGCATCTGACCAGGCAAAAGAAAATTGGTCAATTGACCAGTAAAATACAGGTCAGGTGTTTTAAAGGCATTAGCTTTATTATAGAACAACAACTGCAACGGGATTTTGGCTTTCCTTGCCTCTTCTGCTCCTGAAATTTATATTGCCAAATAGTGATTCGTTAAAGCAAATGGATAATCACCCCGGGGGACAAATTCATGGAGGGCAAGGCTATCAATGGCTACGAGTCCTGATGGCTATATGCTACCTCCAGTGTCAGAGCAATATGTCTATATGCACCAGTTGCTGGGGAACATGGGTGGGAGGGTGCTGTTGCACTCCTGTCCTCCTTGTGGGATCCTGTGGGAAGCTGGTTGGCCACTGTGTGAACAGAATGCTGGACTGGATGGACCTTTGATCTGATGCAGCATGACTCTTCTTACGCTCGTATGATCCTCAAAACCAAATCTGAGACCATCTCCATCAGCTCAGGTAGGGAGACTGATAGGCAGCAGGGTGAGCGAGCGGTACACCAGCAGAATCCCCAGTCTGTCCCGAATCACTGGGGAAGAACCAGAGAAAGAAACAGGCATAAAATGCCTAAAATTTTCCCCCTTAACTGACCCATTAGTGTAGATCAGGGACAGGGAACATGTGGCCTTCCTGATCTTGTTGGACTCCAGCTCCCACTAGCCCCAGCCAACATGGCCAATGAGCGGCAATGATGGGAGTTATAGATCAACAACATTGGAGGGCCACAGGTTCCTCACCCCCAGTGACAGATGGACATTGACACTTTATCTGAGGTCGAAAAATCTCTACGGATACCTCTGCCTTCCTTACCAAGGTAATGCTATTGCGGTACTACCGTAACATTACACTTCGCACACTTGCATTATAGTCCCATGGGTGCTGAGCCTGGTGAGCCCACCCAAATTCCTTGTAAGAGCATCATGGTATACTCTTAGACTCAAACAAAAACCAGAAAGGAAGCACCCAGGAGGAATGAAAAGCAAACAGGGAACAAATTTTCAGAGGTGTGAAAGTGTAATTTGTTTATTTTAAGCCTGACACATTTGAGAGACTGGGGCTCCTGCGTCAGGGACAATCTTATAAAATGCAAATGCTGCAGACAAATTCAGCCAGCTTACTAAGGGGGTGTAGGAAAGGTAGCCACCACCTTAGTAAACTGGCTGAGTTTGTCTGCAGTGTTTGCATTCTATGAGATCGTCCTGATGCAGGAGCCGCAGTTTTTGAAACGCGCTGGGCTTAAAAGAAACAAAGTACACTTGACTTTGGCACCTCTGAGAATTTGTTCTCTTCTCGCTTTTCATGCTCCTGGGTTCAGCTGCAAACCTGTAAATGCAGCCCAGGATTGCATTTGCACAGCTGAAGCTAGCGCACCACCTGGGCCTGTTCCTTGAAATGTCTGATCTTGCCATGATCACACGTGCCTTAGTTACATCCCATTTGGACTACTGTGATATGTTCCACGTGGGGCTGCCTTAGAAAAGTGTTTGGAAACTTCAGTGGGTCCAGAATGCTGCGGCCAGACTGTTGACCAGGGCCAGTTACACTGAGCACAGGACTCCCTTCTTACAAGAGCTTTGCCAGTCTGTTTCCAGGCATAATTCAGAGTGCTGGTGGTGACAGGGTGACCTCTTATGAATCACCAAAAAAAGAGGAAGTGCATTACCAAAACAGAAGACAAAAGTGCACACCGTTTTACATTTACATATGTTAATTGACATGTATAGATGCAAATTTAGAAATGATTATTATAATTTAAATAGTAATATAGTACATCCAGTGTCAGTGGGGTGGCACGTATCCTCTCTGGGCTTCGGTCTGAACTTTAAAGGAGCTATCCGTGGTGCTGAACTCTATCCGCTATCCCCAAAATAGGTTCAGAAACATGGATAGCTCCTTATAAGTTCAGACTGAACCCTGGCGTGGATACACCACCCCACTGACATTGGGGCCACCAGTCTCCACTGAGCACATCTCACCACAGTGTGGAAGGCTGTGACCAGGCGACCTGTGTGCCTTGCTCAGTCTGCTGTCCAGGTGCTGTTGAGGGGCAACTAAGGCCCAGTTCATTCTTGTGATGGTTCTTTATCTTTAAACTCTACTGGCCCATCTTTCAAATAGGAGATGTCTTCGAAATAGAGGGCAGTCTTCTGGCACCGTTTCAAATAGAGGACTACCCTCTGTAAAAGAGGACACATGGCCACCCTAGCTGGGTATAACCTATAAAGCCCTGTACAGCTTAGGATTACATTACATCAAAGACCCCCTTCTCCCATACGAGCCTGCCTGGGTTTTAAGGTCTTCTTGGGAGGCACTTCTCTGAGTCCCGCCTCAACCGAGCCAGACAAATTTGTGTGCATCTGGGGTCATAGATTTCATAGCTCATAGAGTTGGAAGGTGCCTACAAGGCCATCGGGTCCAACCCCCTGCTCAGTGCAGGAAACTAGAGGAGGGGTCTCCCATCCAAGTAATAACCAGGCCTGACCCTGCTTAGCTTTCCACGCTCAGACAAGCTGAGCCAGCGTAATCTCCTGCTCATAACTCATTGAAATGTGTTTGCTTTAATGGAGTTCTGCTGTAAATCTGACTAATGCAGCTTTTCTGGGGTGGGGTGGCGGTGCTGAAAAAGCCAAATGCTTTCATGGAAAAAGAGCAAATCATCTGAGTGGCTAGTATAAATTAAATTAGCCTAAAATATGGATAGATTACTCACCAGATTTTTAAAATTCAAATTCAAATATTGTTTTGTCATTTTTAAGTTGCAAGTGTTATTTGCATGGGCACTGCATATTTGCTGTAACAGAGGGTATTTGTTTATTACATATGCTGCAGAGAGGGGAGATTGCAGTCAATATAGGTAGCACCATAGCTGTGCAACATGTAGCATATTGTTCCTGCTCCTGGTTCTCAGTTTATTAAAAGCACACTAGCCCATTTAATGTCCTAGTGCTTTTAATAAACTGCAGATTGTGTCCTCATTATTTACAGCTCTCAGCGTAAAATATATACTGTGGCTTCAGACATAGCACAAATGAGAAGGGCCCAGGAAATGCAGGCGCTTCATACTTCCTGCTTTTCTACGTAGGGATGTCGGAGAAATCCGCAACAGGTTCAAATGAGTTCAGATTGTTATGAATATGACCCATGGATTCTGCGGTGGACTGGCTTTTCCCAAGCCACACGGATTCTGTGGACTTGCAGACCCTTTTTTTAACTTTCCAGAAACTTAACACAAATTTAGTCATAGAAAAATACGGGGGGTGGGGAAACTCCCAACTAACTGAAAATGCACATTTCCCCATATAAGCTAAAGTGTGAAAATGTGCATTTTGGGAAGATTTGAGTATTTTCACAAGTGCAAATTTGTGCAAGTGCGCATGAATGCAAGTTCAGAAAATGCGGGGGGGGGGGGATCCAATTCCATGAACGAGTGGACAACAGCACAAAAGGTGTCTGACAATTCATGAAATGCAGACAGAACGGATTTAACAAAATCCATACGTCCCTATCTGCAGGAGAGGAGAGGACGGAAGAGTCTCAGAGTTTCCAGCAGGATCCACACTTTGGCCACATATGGTTGGAGCATGGAACACATGCAGAACAACTGGGGAATGGTGATTTTGATCCAGGGTAGAGATCATTTAGACCAGTGATGGGCAAAACATAGATATCTGGAGGTTTTATACTTCAACTCCCATAAGCCTCTGCCTTAAGCATGACCAAAGGTCAGGAATGCTGGGATTTGATGCCCAAATTTCTGCCCACCGCAACTTAAGACATCCCAGTCCAAGGATGTTGAAGAGTCCTTGGTCTCGAGTCACAAGTCGAGTCACGAGACTTTGGACTCGAGTCTGAGTTCTTGGTCCAAAATGGTGATTCACGAGTCCCGAGTCATGAGTCACTCTCAAAGCTGACTCCACGAGTCCCTATTAAAATTAATGGGGGGGGGGTTTCCCAACAAAATAAGGCTACTTCAGATGTGTGGCTTAAATAAATTCTAGGCACAAGTGTGCCTTTTTATCTCAAAACTCTGCCACTGATTTTGACAAGAACAGACCAGGCAGACAAACCCAAATTAACCAGGCAGGCAGAGCAGGCAGAGGAGGCAGGGAACCCCAAAGCAGGCAGGCAGAGACCTTTGTCTTGGACAATTCAAACTGTGGAACTGGTTAAGAAGAGGGCAGGCAGGCAGAGGAGGCAGGGAACCCCAAACAGGCAGGCAGAGGCAGCCAAACCCAAAATGTCTGAAAGGTTGCATTAGGAAAATGATTTTAAAAAATAAACTTGGATTGTTACTGCAACTAGGTCCAGACAGCACCTGCAGGTGGCATCAAGCAGGGATGTTGACGAGTCCTTGGTCTCGAGTCCCGAGTCGAGTCTCGAGTCCCATTAAAAATATTGGGACTCGAGTGCGACTCAAGTCAGAGCGGGGACTCAGTCCGACTCATGAGTCGAGTCCGAGTCCCCATCCCTGTCCCAGTCACATGAATATATTTTCTTTAATACTGCAGAGGTTCCTATGATAACTTAGTCTGAATCAGCCTTTCCAGAATACTGATCACTGACCCCTTTTCCTCTGCCTTCAACTTCAGAAGGTTGGAATCGGAGAGCAAGGGTGGCATTTGCAATGTAAAATGAGCAGCTGCTTTCTAATTAGCCACCACCCAGTGTGCCAGCCAGCAAGGCCTGATCCACTCACTACACTGTCCCTCTGTAGCAGCTCACTCACACCAACTCTTGGAGCTTAAAAATACTCTGAATTGCTATATTAAAGGCAAAAAGAGAGAGGTGGCGGTCAGTTGAACCTTTCCCCTTAAGATGGTTGTTTAGAATTCTGCATCAGCCAGAAATTGCTGATGCTGCTTACTCTGGGTTTCCATTTTCGGTCCTCATTCCTTTTAAGAAAAGAGGTGCTTATAAGAGAAGAGGCGTAAGTTGACCCCTTGGGGATCTTTTTTTGACACTGTCTAGTTTCTAAAGCTTTATTTCAGTCCCTTTTGACAAGGATATCTGCAAAATATTCCTGTGAAGATAAGTCGAGGCTTTAATTGCCCCTAACCTATTGTACCCAATGTGGCTTTTACAAATACTCATACAGGCATGCCTTGGATTGAGAGCATAATTCGTTCCGGAAACGTGCTTGTAATCCAAAACACTCTTAAATCAAAACGAAATTCCTCAAAAAAAATTTGTACAGAGATTTTTAATTTAAGCCGTACTACAGTACTTGTATTGCAAGATGTCGCTTGTATATCAAGTCAAAAAAATAATAATATATATTTAAAAATTTGCTTGTCTTGCAAAATGCTCTCAAACCAAGTTACTTGCAATCCAAGGTATTACTGTACATCTAAAGAGCCAGACTCCACTGCTGAGCCATTCAAAGGTTGGGTTATTTTCTTTTTTTTCCCAATGAAGTTCATCCCAAGAGCAAAGAAAGTCATTCACATAAAAATGATTCTATCCTTGACTCTTCATTCATCACATCATTTTAAAAAATAAATAAATAAATAACCATATACATCAGGAGTGGGCAACCTTTAGGGCCCCAAAGGCCAGGGGTAATAGCCGATGCTGTAGTGGGTGGGGGGGCACACACATATACTGTACATTTCAGCATGCAGGCATGAGTCCAGTCCAGTCCTCCCTGCCCACTGAAATCAGGGCATGGGATGGGTGTGTGTGTCTGTATGGGGGGGGGGGGATCCTGGTTTCCTTGCTACTATTAGCAGTGAGGAACAGTAACCTGCAACAGGATCATTGGGAGAAGGGCAAGGCTAGTGCCTCCCCCGCCCAGTGATCCTGATTCAGATCCTGATGCGTTGGGATTGCTAGCCAGAGGAAGAGGCTTTTGCTCTCCTCCCAGCAATCCTGACGCAAATCTTTGCTGCCCTGCCCCTGTTAGCAGCAGGGAAAGAGTGATCTGTTTCCCATCGCCCGGCTGATGGCTGATCAGCTGGTTGGTGGGGAAGAGAGTAGGCAGAGCACCTGTGGCTCTTTGGGCTGCAGACGAGGGATGCTGGAGAAATCCAGAATAGACCCAGACGAGTTCAAATTTCTAAGAATCCGACCCGTGGATTTAACAGCGGACTGGTTTTTCCCTCGTTGCATGGATTCCACAGACTTGAGGACCGTTTCTTTTAACTTTCCATCATTTTATGCAAATTTAGTCATAGAAAAATACAGAAATTAAAAAAACACTGACTCAAAATGTGCATTTCCCCCATAAGCTAAAGCATGAAAATATGCGTTTGGGAGGAATTTCTATGTGTTGGGGTGATTTGCGCATTTTCAGGAGTGTGAATTTGCACAACTGCAAATTTGTGCAAATGCATATGAACGCATTTGCTCAGAATCTGAGTCTGTCAATGAGTGGACAATGGAACAAAAGGCACCTGACAATCTGCAAGATGTAGGAATGGATTTTACAACGTCCATACTTCCCTACATCCGACCCCTGGGCCACAGGTTGCCCATATGTGATGTACATGATACATTTCATGCCTCTCCCCTGCCTGTTTAGTGACCTTACCTGGATCTTCCTCTTGTCCCAAACTCTCTTTCCTCAGAGTGGCATTCTTACAGCTGCCATTGGTGCATGAACAGACAGACAGACATATGGCCCAATGATGCCTCATTATTAACATTCCGTGAAGATGATTTTGGTGAAGAACTCTGGAACACGGGAGATCAGAGGGGATGCTAAACCAGGGACTTGGGTACAGGTATGATACAGGCCAACTATTTCAACAAACCCATCCACTACCATGACATTTTAGACATCTTTAGAGGCCTTGCTTGACACATTGCCCCACAAATCCATGAGAGCAATTTCATTTTATCTCTACATTTCCAGGCTCTTGACACCCCAGCAGGTAAATTCTGACTCCCCTCCACACACACATACACACTCTTCATATTGGGAGAAACTGATCTAAGAACATAAGAAGAGCCCTGATGGATTCCTTTCTGTATTTCATTTCTCTATGGCAGCCAATAGCCAAAGCTCTTTGGGTATTTCACAAAAATTACAAAACAAAAACATAATACAGGCAGTCCCCGGGTTACGAATGTCCCGACTTACGGACAACTCATACTTAAGAATAGACCACCATATATGTAAAAATCTGAGTTAAATACAATGGTTTGTACTTACGAATGCATGCACTATACTTTGTGACACTTTGCAACATAATGGAACATTTTGAAAACATTGAGCAGCTTCTGTTCCGACTTATGTACACATTCGACTTAAAATAATAGCTTCTCATAGGCTGAAGACGATCTTGAATGTTTTTTTCAAACTGGAGGGCTTTTATCTCTGGGTGCGGTATTGTTAATGCCAATGTTTTTTGTTTGTTGCTTCCCGAGATAAGTCCTCTCACCAACGAAGCTTTCCTGTTAATAGGTGGTGAAGCCAAACGCGTTTCGGCCCTGAAGGTCTTCTTCAATGGTTCAATCTATTGTCTCAGGAGGTTGGCAAATGAGACCAGCATTGAATTGAGAAAACAGAACAATAGATTGTAAAAGGAATTGAGTGTGAACTACAGTGCCACTGAAGAAGGCCTTCAGGGCCGAAACGCATTTGGCTTCACCACCTATTAACAGGAAAGCTTCGTTGCTGAGAGGACTTATCTCGGGAAGCAACAAACAAAAAATATTGGCATTAACAATACCGCACCCAGAGATAAAAGCCCTCCAGTTTGAAAAAAACATTCAAGATCATCTTCAGCCTATGAGAAGCTATTATTTACATGTCTATATGTTTCTGGCTTATACATGTTTTATATTTTTATATATATCATTCTTTTAAATATATTTCTGTATATCTTGATATTACAAATTAAGTTTATTTTACATATATTTCTCTTGACTTTTAAGTTTCTGGTTTATGTTTTAGTCAGGATTTTTAACATAGTCCCCTTTTTTTTACACATTCGACTTAAAGACAGACTTACAAATGGATCTCATTCGTAACCCGGGGACTGCCTGTATACAAAACTTTAACATATATTTTTTTAAAAAACAATTTAAAACAGCTGAAAAACAGTTACAATAAGGTACTGGGATCAGATACCCAAGGCCTATTTAGTCCAGCATTCTGTTCCCACAGTGGACAAATACATGCCCACGGGAAGCCCACAAGCAGGACAGTGGAACAGCACCCTTCCACTTCCCCAGAAACTGGTACTGAGAGGCATACTGCCTCTGATACTGGAGGTAATAGATAGCCATCATGACTAGTAGCCATGATAACTTTATGTTCCATGAATCTGTCTAGTCCCCCTTTAAAGCTGTCCAAGATGGTGGCCATCACTGCATCCTGTGATAGCAAATTCTATAGTTTAATTATGCACTGTGTGAAGAAGTACTTCCTTTTATTTACAACATTTATCTATCTCCTACCATTCAGCTTCATTGGATAAGTATTATGAAAGAGCATGAAAAAATACTCCCTATTCACTTTCTCCAGCCCCAAGTGTTGTAATCTTTCCTCTTAGAGCAGTTGCTCCAGCTGCTGGGTCTTTTTTGATTGACCTTTCGGTACCTTCTGCAGCTATACAATAGCCTTTTTGAGGTGTGGTGACCAGAACTCTACATAGTATTCCAAGTGTGGCCATAAATTTGATAAAGGCGTTATGATATTGGCAGTTTTATTTTTCATTCCTTTCCCAGTGATCCTCAACATAAATTTTGCCTTTTTCAGAGCAGCCACACACAGAGTTGACGTTTCCGTCGAATTAGCCACCACAACCCCAACATCCCTTTCTTGGTTAGTCACAGCCAGCTTAGATCCCATCAGTGAAGTTAGGATTTTTTGCAAACATTGCGAAAGACCACTATGGTAGGGAGTATTTTTACACCTCTCGAAATCTCACTTTTGTTCTTGAAAATGGTCAAGTGTGAAAATTTGATGCTGTAGAGATTGAGCCCACTGGTGCTGCAAAAGAGCCTCATCAGCTTGTGGGAATAGATTCTGATTCAGAAGACGGGGAGGTGGGGGAATTTGATACTGTGGTGCCAACCAAGGTCAGCTGAACTACTGATAAGCAAAGAGGTGGGAGGCACTCGGTCAATCATAGATACTGTGGAAAGACGAGGAGCAAGAGGGGGGAATGGGTATGACAGATCTGAGAGTGAGATGTCAATTAAGGAGGGAAGATCAACAAAGAAGCGTAAGATGTTCCAAGCAGTTGGCTTTGAAGCAACATGAACAGCCTTAGAGTCTGGCTCTTAGTGTTTTAAGTTTGAGGTGGAGGGGGACAGTTGTGATGGACACTCAGTCTGAAATCAACTTTCTTGCAATGAGGTCATTTCCTTAATGAACTGATTCTATAACATTCTAACACAGTTTGTTCCTTTTGTTATTGATTGCTGCATTAACTTAATAAAGCTACTGATTAGAAGAACAGCTTCTGTGTCTGCCTTCTGAAGGAGAGGGAGAGAGATGGGCCTGACAGGTGCCATATTAACTCTGACCAGGAGTGGCTTTCCAAGGTCTTAGCCCTGCTGCCTGAAATGCTTTTAGTAAATGTTTGAATCAGGCATAAGAACATAAGAAGAGCCCTGCTGGATCACACCAAGGCTCCATCTAGTCCAGCATTCTGTTCACATGGTAGCTAACCAGCTGCCCACAGGCTCTCACAAGCAGGACAGGAGTGCAACAGCACCTTCCCACCCATGTTCCCCAGCAACTAGAGCACATAGGCATACTGCCTCTGATACAGTTTTGTTTTGCATGCAACACATGCTCTCTATTGCTGAGCTATAGGCCTCCCCCAGATAGTTATTTACTTCCATAATGTAGTTTATGTATTTTACGTGCAGTTGTGTTGTGGTAAATTTTGAAGTGCGGGCACTAATTGTGACAATCCTCATAGCCACACGCTCCATGGAAAGTCCAAAAATTGAGGCACCTCTGTTGATGCATTTCACCAAACCAGGTCTAGCAGTTCTCATCTCTACCAGGAGCAGGTCTGCTGTAAAGCTAATGGGTCTTAATTGCCCATTCAAGTCTAAGCCATCCCAAAATACTTTGCATTATTGTTACTGGGAAAACTCATCTCATTAAAAAAAAGAAACAAAAAAAAAACCCGTGCTGGAGCTGCACCCTTAGGAGCCCTGGCTCTACCACACCACTACTGATGTGAGTCAAAGCTCACATTATATTGAACGTAGTGATTGGGATCGAGCGTTTTTCTAGGAAAAGGCATCCTTCTATTTCCTTTTCCAGAGATTTGTCAGTATAAATACCACACTATCAGCACAACGCAGATGATCTTGTCCTCAGGACACAAAATTGAAATTATACTTCATTATTATTTTTTTATTTTGTCAACACTTTCCCCATCATGTTTTACCACTTGAGGCAGGAGTTAAGACACGTTTGCTAGTAAATTGATAGCTTATTATCACAAACTTTATTATACTGAAAATGCGTTCCAGTACCTTTGGTAGTGACACGTTACGTCAGTAAGATTAATTGCTATTGAATTTTAGTATAAATAACTAGGATGTCCTGTGAAGATAAAGCACATTTGGCTGTAAGTGGAAAAACAAATTAAATATCTTCTACTTGATACAGTTTTCAAGTCATTAATAATCTGCTTGTATTTCACTGTTCGAGTGCAGACAAATGGAAGAGAGTGAGCAGATTCATCAGATTATAGACATTATTCATTTGCCTTGGTGGAATGATTTGGCAAACATGGTTCATTTCCCACTGGAGCGTTGGCAGGAGGTCTTCATTTGAGCCACTGCTCATCAGCTTCATCAGAATCTATTTTCAGTAGCAGTTCCCAGTCCTGGAAAACACTTAACATAGATCAAAATCTGGTAGCTGTGTTGGTCCAACAGAATAAAAATATGAAGTGATGGTAGGAGAGTAGAATTCGACAGGCAAAACCATTCTTCAGAATGCAATATGCCCACTTCACATAAATGTTCACAAGAATTCAAAAGTTGCCAACAGTTCAAATGTTGCTATTCAAATTCTGAATGCAAATTTGAAATTGATGTTCTAATGTAACTTTGAATGTGAAACTTTCCATGCGGAATGTGGATTAAACAGGTTGACATTTCTCTTGATCATTTTGATTTTGGCAGGCATCCAATGTGGAATCTCATTAGTTGCTGTTTGTCAAACACAGTGGTGCAACTTGGAAAACTATTCAGCCCTAGCAGAGACTGCTTTAATTAAACCTGCCCAGCAATTTCTGGATTCTGTCTTTAGTCTGTCTCAGTCTACAGACATCATGGCTTCCACATCATGCTAGATCCCACCACCACTAAGTTTTGCTTAATGACAACTAGCCTGATGAAGAGTTCTGGAGAACTCAAAAGCTTGCTCACTATCTTGCAACATTTTGATTGGTCTTAATAAAAGTATTGCCCTATTGTACAAGGTTGGGGGGGGGGGTTGGTATGGGCCAACATGGCTTTGTATGTCAAAGAAAATGCTCTGCCTGTCATCTGTCAAATACTGTGAAGTATTAAATATTGCATGGCAGCAATTCACATAACGAAATCAAATATTCTGGAGCCCAATCTGCACAGTGAAACATTTGTGAGCTGTGGGCAATGGAACTTCAAGACAGCAGTTAGAGCTCAGGTGGGAAACAACCCACGACAACTGCTATCAAACTCAGTACAATGATATTTCCCCTTCCTCTGCTCCAGAGGGTCCCCCAAACCCCCTGGAGCAGATTTGGAGGGCAGATGGGGAGCTACTAGGGTGGCCAGGTGTCCTACTTTACAGAAGACAGTCTTGTATTTTGGAGAGCTGGCAGAGGATATCATTTTTATAGTCCCCTATTTGAAGGTGGGCTCTATTTGATGGGCTGTCTAATCCAAGTCTGGTGTAAAGTCAAAGAACCAGAAGGAGGGAGAGTAGCAGAGGCCGTGAAGTTGCCCATCAAGAGTTAGCACCTGGACAGCAGACTGAGCAGGCACACAGGTCACCTGGCAAACTCCATGTTAAGCATAACCAGGAAAGGAACTGAAAATAAAACTGCCAAGATCATACTGCCCTTATACAAAGCTATGGTGTGACCACACTCAGATTACTGTGTACAGTTCTGGAACTTCTGGTCACCACACCTAAAAAAAGAATATTGTAGAGTTAGGAAAAGGGCAGAAAAGGGCAACTAAAATTATCAAGGGGCTGGAGCAACTCCCCTATGAGGAAAGGTTACAACATCTGGGATTGTTTAGCTTAGAAAAAAGGCAAGTAGGAGGAGACATGATAGAGGTGCACAGAATTATGTATGGTGTGGAGCAAGTGGACAGGGAGACATTTTTCTCTTTCTCCCTTAATACTAGAACACAAGGTCATCCCAGCTGATTAGTGGGAGATTCAGGACAGATGAAAGGAAGTACTACTTCACACAGCGCATAGTTAAACTATGGAATTCACTTCCACAAGATGTAGTGATGGCCACCAATTTGGAGGGCTTTAAAAGGGGATTGGACAAATTCATGGAGGAGAAGGCTATCAATGGCTACTAGTCCTGACTGGCTATATGCTACCTCCAGTATCAGAGGCAGTATTCCTGGTACACTACTTGCTGCAGAACATGGGCAGGAGGGTGCTGTTGCACTCATGTCCTGCTTGTGGGACCCCGTGGGCAGTTGGTTGGCCACTGTGTGAACAGAATACTGGACTGGATGAGCCCTTGGTCTGATACAGCAGGGCTCTTCTTAGGTTATGTTAGGTTATGGTCAGTGTTCTTGCCAATGTGGAGATGCACTGTATTTCTATTTAAATTATAGTTATTACTTCTAACTTTGCCCTATACATATAAATATGCATATGCAATTGTTATGCAATACGTGTCCTCATTCATCCTACATTTCTGGTGATGCAATTCCCTTTTTGGCAATGTGGAAGTGGCCACCCTAGCAGCTGCAGGAGAGGGGGAGGGAATCCATTCCCCCAATGGTGTCTGTTCCACTAGTGGATGGGCACAGTGGGATACAATCCCATATTAAAACCAATTCTGTAGTGGTGATGGTAGTGAATCACTCTTACTGCTCTGCCAGCATTTTGTCTGCTCAGCACAGTCTAGCGCAGTGTTCTCCAACCTTGGGTCCCCAGATGTTTTTGCCCTTCAACTCCCAGCATGCCCCAGCCAGCTGGCTGGGGCATGCTGGGAGTTGAAGGGCAAAAACATCTGGGGACCCAAGGTTGGAGAACACTGCACTAGCGGAACTGATGCAGTGAAGGGAAAAGGTACACAGTTAGTCCCTGCATACATCAGTTTACCATGCATAAGAGAAGGACAGCACCTCATAGTGTCGATAAAAATAAATAAATAAACTTCCATGGGAGCATGGAGATAGATTTACACCCACACAGCATTCAGCAGTGTGGACAACAGTACTATTAATTGGGGTAGGAAAGGAAGGAAAAGCAGAAAACGGCAGCTTTGCTGATGAAAGTAATGCTGTTCTTCCTGGTTTTGTTCTGTTTTGTCTCCCTCGCCGTCCAGTGCATTATCTTTACATCACAAGGTTTATTATTGGAACATGTCAACACATTTCTGAAAAGGTCAGACATATGACAGCCCAATCACTGCAATCCAAGAAACATTAGAGATGAAACCACGGTTCCTGAAAATACTAATTAGAACGCTTTCTTTGCAGAGGAACGTCCATCTGATGAAATGGGCAAGGGTGAAAGGCGTGAACCCATTTCAGCTCCTTCAGTTATAGTCTCCAGGGCCCTCTCCTTAACTCAGCAATGTGTTCTCTGACTCTGCCTCAAAGCAGTATAATTGTTGCCAGCTGATTTTAAAAGCTTGCCACAGAGTGATCACACCAGACACTTGTGAAGCGAACTATATTTATCAATGTGTTTCATGGAGCAAAAACTCAAGAGGTTGTTTTCATCTTAAGATGTCTTCTTTTTAAAATGGCAGCTGGTTAAGTTTATTTTATTAGAGAAAGGCTCTCCTTCTAAGCCAGGGATCCAAATAGCACAGGAAATTCCGGGCAATTCATATGTAACTATGTGAATGAAGCTTTGATTAAGCAGCTAATTGATTCCACTTATGATTCAAATTTGTCAGTATTTTCTAGTTTAATTGCTGATTTGGTAGATTCACTTATCCAGTAGACTAAGGCAGAACACATTTTGAGGGTTTGGGGGGGTTTCATATTGGACAAACCATCTACAGTAATACCTTGGATTGCAAGTAACTTGGTTTGAGAGCGTTTTGCAAGACAAGCAAATTTTTAAATATTTATTTTTTAAAAAATTGACTTGATATACAAGCGTTGTCTTGCAATACAAGTACTGTAGTATGGCTTAAATTAAAAATCTCTGTACAAATTTTTTGGGGGGAATTTCGTTTTAATATAAGAGTGTTTTGAATTACAAGCCCATTTCCAGAACGAATTATGCTCTCAATCCAAGGCATGACTGTACTTTAGATCCTTCCAGAGATGGTGTTAGGGGGCTGGCCCACTAGGGCTGGAGCCCTGAATCTTTCATGTGGAGCCCTGAATCTCTGGGAGCACATCTGCCCCACCACCCTGCTGTCCATTGGCACTTGTCGAGATAAAGGTACGGGGCCCTGATGATCTCTATTGCATCTGATCCCCCTGGATTAGCTGGCTTTTTGCCCACGTGTGCTTCCCCTCCTGCTGTCCCCCTCCGTTGAATCTTTCTGCCTGAGGCTTTTTTCTGAAATCAAATGCCCTCCTCTCCCACGTCCATACATTTTACAAATAGGGGTGTCCTTAGGAGATAGGGTCCTTTAAAGACACACACAGAGAGACTTTACAGCACATGTAAATTAGCATATGCAAATTTGTACATTTTGCTTTGTTTTGTTTTGTTTTTTGTCTTGTGGGTCTGAGACCCAGATCTTTTTGGTAGCTAGCACTGCCCCTCGATCCTTCATTTCATTTTCACATTTCGGGGCCATGCCTGCACTGCAAATTTATGCTGGTTTGGTACAGTTGGAATAATGTTGTTATACTTTTGCACAGTGTTTGTCGGATTAGTGCTCCAGTGGAAACTAGGCGATAAAATCTGAAGTTTATATGCTTCTATTTTATAGGCTCCTACTTGGGGTGTGTTGGGCTCAAACAACACCTTATGTTAATTGCATAATGTGTAGCTGAGGCTTATCCCTTTTTTAACTCAAGAGTGTGCAGCCCCAAATCAGCTTGAGACCATGGCACACCACGTGGGGAGGATTAAAACTTCTCCCCTACTATCTGATTGATTCCTTAAATCCTCCCCCCAAGGGCACAGCAGTAAGTAAGAAAGAAAAACCTCCTTTAACAACAATGGAGAGCTTTTTTTCTATTTTAACCCCCATGTGGAGGGGGGAGAGTTCAGGAAGCAAGCAGCAGTGGGAGGTTTAATCCTCCCCTCTTGGGGCTTGGTGGTCCTGATGCAAATTGGGGCCATGTGCACTTACTCTAAAGTTATTTAAAAAAAAAAAAAGTTAAACCCTCAGCTGCACCCTATGCAATTAACATAACATATGGTTAGCCTATATTGCTCATAGCTTGTGATGGACAAATCTGTCTGTTTCACTTTCTGTAATGCTCACATTTTTTTCAAGCATACGTTCATTCCATCCCATTTCCACATCAGTTTGCGGGGGGGGGGGGGGGTTTAAGTCCACATGAACATTCATATTTTTATATGCAATTTTCCCTAACATACAGGGGTTTTTTGTGCGCTCTCTCTCTCTCTCTCTCTCTCTCTATATATATATATATATATATGATGCAATTTCCCTAATGTATACATTTTTAGACACTTTTTTTATTGGACAACTGCATTTGAAAACCTGAACAAGTGTGAAAGCCAAAGGATCATTGTGTTCTGGTTCAGGATAGTCCAGGATATTGACAGGAGAATTAGGGCCCAATCCTATGCAAGTTTAGACAGAAAAAGGCCTACAACTCCCAGCATGCCCAGCCAGCTGGATGGGGCATGCTGGGAGTTGTAGACCTTTTTCTGTCTAAACTTGCATAGGATTGCACTTTTAGTGATGTTCAAGCTCTCCAAAATTCTCTGAGCTCTCCCTTGAAGTTCAGATCGTTTGCCCCTGTTTTCAATTGCAATCTGTTTTTCCTTTCATTTGAATGGAGGAAATGCACATTTCAGTATGCATTTTTGGAAAGAGTACACCCAAATGCACACTTTCTCCCCATACACTAAAGCACTGTTCTCCAACCTTGGGTCCCCAGATGTTTTGGCCTACAACTCCCAGCATGGCTGTGGCATGCTGGGAGTTGTAGGCCAAAAACATCTGGGGACCCAAGGTTGGAAAACACTGCACTAAAGCATGAAAATGCATATGGGGGGGAGGGATTTAAAGTGTGCATTTTTCTAAAGTACACCTTTTGTGAATGCAAGCTCACAGGAAGGTGTGTGCTTTCTCCGAAAGCTGCGCGTCCCATTCACGTTCAGGGTTGTAACTGAGACAAATTTGCGTTAAAAAATGAATCAAAACGAAATGCCGACACATCCTTTAGTTCAAGAAGTGTGAATTCATTTTGGTTCAAATTAAAATGTGAACCAAATGAATGTCTTCCCCACCCCAACACAGCATGTTTCTATTGGGCCATCTGCTTCTTCCTGCCTTAGAACTGCATCGAACGTCCACATGGATTAGATTATATGTGGAGTTAACGAAATTGGCCCTACAATGGATGTGCTTTCTGACATTCTCCTAAGTTCTTCTTCCTCACCATCCCTAATATATATATATATATATATATATATACACACACACACACACACACACACTCAGGTGAAGAGAATTAACACAACTGATTCTACCAAACATTTGAGAAAACACAGAGTAATATCAGACCATGCAAGGGTTCTGAAGAGATTTCATCACAGTCGCTTCTTGCACCACTCATCTGTGAGGTGGGCAATGGTAGAAACACTTGCACGACATCACACATTCTTTGCTGAGCTCGTAAAGGCCAAAATGGGAAGGGCTGGATGGGCTACGAGTGACACATCACAGAAACACTGGCACTACTCATAAGCATTATCTCATGAGGGGATGACGTTGACTTAAACACGTTGTGGATGAGTGCTTTCTCTGAGTAATTTTAATAGACATATGTCTACATGTGTCACTCTCAAGATCTGCAGGGGATGGGGGGGGTCATCCAAGCCATCTACTACACATAAGAGAATGCTAAGTTTCCAGCATGGACGCTTACTGCAAGCATTAAAGGAACCCAGCCAGACAAATGCCGAACCATATTAGCATCTTTCTCTTCTCACACACACACACACCCACACACGTTGCAATATAAATATGCATATTTCAGCGGCAAGTAATTGCCATCTCAATTTAGGTCATAGTAAACCTCCCTTTGGGAGATGGGGAACTATGATATAACATTTGCTGTAGCCTACAGCTAAGGCCTCCTATTAGGTGTAAATCATCATCATCATCATCATCAGTCCAGTGCTGCCTGAAGAAGGCACTTGTTAAAAACAAAACTGCAGTTCTGATTCATTCGTAAGAATGATAAGGAAGTGAGGGAAGTGATTTACATCAGAGGAATATGAAATTTTCCCCTAATAGCTCAAATCTTTGTGCTTCCAGTCCAGAGCTTGGAACTAAAACACCCTAGGCAATTAATGTCATAGCAATGAAAGTTTCAGAGTTAACGCTGAATCACATGAAATGTATTTTCCTCCAATCTTGAAATGCAGCAGCAAATGCAATTCAAGATAAGCTCTGCCCAACCCCACCACAGACGCATTATCAGCTGCTCCCAGTGAGCTCACAATCTCGAGCAAAATGCTAAACAGTAATATTGGTATGAATAGCATTGGTTGTAATACCGAACCTGTTGCTGCAGACCTCATCTAGAGGGGGCTGCAATCTTTTGGGGCCCATGGCCACATTTTGAAATTTGAGAAACTGTCATGGACATGACCACAAAATGGCTGCCATAGGGGCATGGCTAGTTGCAAAATGGTGGCTGTGGGGGCCTGGCTAGGCACAAAAGACATGTCCAAGAAACTGGGTACAAGGCAGACATTGGGTTTGACCTCCAATTACCAACCAGGTATTTGCCCCCCCCCATGTACAAAAAAATACCCATTTCCCAGAAGGCAAACTGATGACGCTCAGGGACAAGTAACTTACCCAAGGAACAGGTTGGGTCTGAGCCCCAAATACCAAACCCCATATTTGACTGCACAAAGCACTACAAAATATCCATTATACAGAAGGCACTGCACGCACGCACATACACACACACACACACACACAACCACAGGCAAAATACATACACCACATACACACAAAAAACACAGACAAAGCAACCCCCCCCCGGTCTCTCCTCACCACCCTCCTCAACCTCCCAGGACCCTGCCCACCACCCTCCCTAGACCTCTCCAAAATGTTCCGTAGGGTGGCCATGTTCTCCTCTTTTACAGAAGACAGTCCTCTTTTTTTAAGGGCTGCCAGAGGACTTTCCTCTATTTGAAAGTGTCCTCTACTTGAAGGGCTGTCCTGTCCAATTCTGGTTTAAAGATAAAGAATTAGAATAAAAAGGATCAAAGGGATCAGAGATCTGAAAATACCTATTCATTTATTAATTCAGTTGGTCAATTGTGTTAGGCATCTACTCCAAAGCCATTACTGTTCAAACGGAATTGGTTTTACATCACAGCATTTACGAAGAGATTAATTTAACAATGTTTCAAGGGAAGCAGCAAATATATATTGATTTGTTCTTGGTGTTTTATAAACTAATGTGATTTTTACCTTGGTATGTACATACTACTCAGGGGCAAAGAGCCAGCAGGGATAAAACACTCCTTAAAGCATCTTCAGAAACTCTCACAATCACAAATTCAAATGCTTTCACTCTCTCTGCTCTGTGTGTGTCTCTGGGCACTTTTACAAATGAAATGGCACTAGCCAGCCATTGGACTCTAATACTGATTGGGGTGGGAGGGTTATTTTCTATATTATATACCATCACAAAGTCTCTTGGAGAAGCACACACAGATACACACACAGTTTAGACTGAAATCTAAATTTACTTTGAGGGTGTTCATAAATGGATCACAAAAGGGGTATAAAAATATGTAAAGCTTTCTCCCCTGATCTGGGTCATTTCATATTATCAGAAGGGACTCAACCTAGGTTGTGGGCGAGTCTTCCAGGACTCGACCCGCCTCCAGCTCGGCGGATGCCACTGATGCACCTGCCGACGGCGTGAAAAGCGGGTGTGTACTGCGCCACTCGGCAAATTTCCAGGCTCCTGAGTTACTGTTACGTAGAAATGCCTTAAGATATGTCAAAGCAGCCGCATTTGCACAATTACGCAAATTGTCAGCCGCTTTGGGCGTATCATAAGTATTTTCTACATAAACAACCAGCCCCCCGGGAACCCGGAAGTCGCTTCCCCAGCTTGACTCAAGAGAATGCAAGTCGAGCCGGGGAAGAGGTAAGCGAGATGGAGTTTGGGGGGGTCGAGCCAGGCCAGTCCACCAGATTTCCACCCCCCAAACGAAATCCTCACACATCCCTAGCTCAACCTAGCCTTTACTGGTTCTTTTCTTTATATGTGCTGGGAGTTTGTCATGGCATAGAGCCAGTGTGGCATAGTGGTTAGAGTGGTTAGACTGGGACTCGGGAGATCTGGGTTCTAGTCCCCGCTTGGCCATGAAGCTCACTGGGTGACTTTGGGCCAGTCACTGACTCTCAGCCTAACCTACCTCACAGGGTTGTTGTGAGGATAAAATGGAGAGGAGGAGGAGGATTATGTAAACCGCCTTGGGTTCCTTGCAGGAAAAAAGGCAGGGTATAAATATAATAAATAAATAAATTGTGAGCATCCACATATGCATGCTCCGCACCCCAACCTGCAGCCTGGAGTTAGTTATTTATCTACACAGTAGTACCTTGGATTGCAAGTAACTTGGTTTGAGAGCGTTTTGCAAGACAAGCAAATTTTTAAATATTTATTTAATATATTTTTTTACTTGATATACAAGCGACGTCTTGCAATACAAGTACTGTAGTACGGCTTAAATTAAAAATCTCTGTACAAATTTTTTGGGGGGAATTGCATTTTGATATAGAGTGTTTTGGATTACAAGCACGTTTCCGGAACGAATTATGCTCTCAATCCAAGGCATGACTGTATTTGATTTATACCCCGCCTTTCTACCAAGAAAATGGCATTCAAGGTGACCAACATTAATAAAACCCAAAAATTAAAATAAAAACTTCATTAAAAAACACAATTAAAAATACAAAATAAAAGAATAAAAGAGCACCCAACCCAGCAGACCAGCTTACATGCCAAGACCTGCTTGAACAAAATCTGGAACACACTCTCTTTGGCATTGTGAATTGGTCCCCACTTTCTCTGCGTTCAGGAAGGGGATCAAGAGGCATCTTTTTAACTTGGCTTTTTAGATTGTTATGGTTTCTACTGCTGTTTTGCTATGTTTTTATCTGCACCAATGTGCGCAGATAAAATCATTAGCACTAATGTGCAGACGGCTGCTTTGGCATCTATACCTGTCGTGTCTATGGATCTTAGGCTGCATCTTCTTCTGCAAAACTTTTGTTTCGTGTCTATTCGACATAGCAACGTCTCTTTAATAAGGGTTTGTCTAATTCAACTAATTGTTGGTAGTGCAGTGCAGCTTCTTTTAAACATATGTTTTGCAATGTCCAGTAGTTGCTTCTTCTTGGGAGGAGGTTATTTTACAGATAAATTTTGTACTGGAACAGTCTTTAATATTTGCTGTGTACATGCTCTTTTAAATTATCTACTGCTTCTCGGAAATTAACTAATGATCAGTGAAAATGGATTTCCGCACCCTTTGGACAGCTAAAAGACTGGTATTACATTGGAAGGATAAATGCTCACCTCATATAATGCAATGGATTGAGGACCTTACACACTTTCAATATTTGAATGGGTGGTGTATAGATACCCCTTCAAATGGACACTTTTTTTAGTCTTCTTAAATAAATTTTTTAACTATATACATTGCATACAAAACTGTAGAACACCAACATACAACTAAGATAAATCATAAGGTGCACCCCCCCACCCGCCTAGGGACAACTAATATACTTCCATCCCTGATCAATTAAATTCACATTCCAAAAATATAACATATCCTGACAAGGCATACTCCCCTCCCCCTTCATTAATACATAGTCTAATAATTGATTCATATATGCATTTATTTATTTATTATATTTATACCCCGCCTTTTTTCCTTCAAGGAACCCAAGGGAACCCATATATCCATAAAAATATTCTTCTTTAACTGTCCCTTTTTGCATTTGATCAATGGACACTTATTTCGATGTCTGGTATGCTTTTGTTGAAGCCTCTGTATAATTGCTAGAAGTTTATATTTCAGATGTATTCATTCATATTATATTCATTGACATGAATATATAAAAATTGATGTATATATGATTTTCTCTTTTTTTCCTTTCTTCATATCTTTTAATACTTTTTTTGCTGATTTCGCCCCCCCCTCTGAAATGTCACAATAAAAATGAATTTAAAAAATATGCATCTGCACATTATTTATTTATTTATTTATTATTATATTTATACCCGCCCTTTTTTCCTTCAAGGAACCCAAGGTGGCTAATTTGTGCAAAATTTGCACAAATCTCCCCCAAAAGTTTTTGTTTTTTTTTAATGGCCCTCAAGTCCATGGAATCTGAATCCCAATTGTTAAACAATAGTAGCACAAAAGGGACTCTCCCTGCCACCCTAAATTACACTCGCTATGAAGAAAGCTGGGGGAAACCAGGAGTGGATTTTTTTTGTCGAAGGACAGTGAGTTTCTGTTCAGTTCTGGTACTCCAAACAGATTCCTGGTGTACTTCCAGATGTACAGCTTCCCTAGCACTACCAGTCGAAGGCATTATGGCAGCTGTTCTGTCTTTCCCTCCTTCACAGATTATTTTTGTGTAAGAAAAGAGGACAGGAGAAGCAGCAGAAAAACAGCGGAAGGTTATAAATGGGAAACAATGTTGTCTCCCTCCTGCTCCCCCCCCCCCACGTTTCCCCTTGCCCAGTAAATTCCTTGTTTGGGTAGGCTGATTGCACAATAAAAGCCTTACCTGGGAGCACCCCTGGGCTCAGAATGATTAAATTCTAAATGTATTTCTTTTGTGCCAGGTTCCAGTTGGTGGATCATGGAGTTACTAGTAAAAAAACAAAGCAGATCCCATAAAGCCTGAATTCTTCCCACCCCGTGGTGTACACTTAGGTCATCAAGGCAAGAGCAGTGTTCTCCAACATTGGGTCCCCAGATGTTTTGGCCTACAACTCCCGCATGCCCCAGCCAGCTACGCCAAAAGTAGGCCAAAACATATGGGGACCAAGGTTGGAGAACACTGTCAAGAGAGTAGTAGGCATGATTGGGCCCAACCCCAGCAGGGTCCCACGGACAAGAGCCCCTGGACTTAACCCTCTCTTCATCATTGGCAACTTGCCTATTCACTTGCCCTCTTGCTGTGGCCCAGGCAATAGTGGTGGCCTTATCAATGTGCTACACCGGAGCCCTTATCAATGTGCTACAGAAGGAGTGCCAAGATGGGTGGACCCTGATCGACAGCATAGGTAGCCTAATAATAGATCTGTCCCTGACTGCATCAGCAGTACAGGAACGAATCAACAGAAGACTTTTTAAAAAAATCTAAATCCTCCATGTTTTCAGCCTCAACCCAGGCTCCTCAGCAAGCCCCGTTTCATTTGCATATATTGTACACAGCACTCGGTGCAGCTGGTCTTTCATGTGATCCAATTTAGCCACCCCTTCCCAGAATGACTCATGCGCTAAATTATACTTTAATCTAAATCTTGGGCATTTTGCTGCTACAATAGCTGGGCGATTTCCACATTGCTTCATCCCTCTGCAACTCCCTTGGATCCTCTTTATCAACCACATTGTTTCATATTTAATAGTTATAGGGTTTAACAGCACTGGCACTCGGCATGGAATGAGTACCAGAGAGAGAGAGAGAGAGAGAGAGAGTTCACTTTAGGAGATTGAGTCATTGTTTTGCCACAGGTTCCCCAAAAGGGATTGGCAAAGGTTCCTTAAAGGATTTTCAGACCATAATAAATACTCCTCCAGGAAGTTAAAGCCAAACATCTTATTGCAAAGCTGAGCATGAAATACAACAATGCTATGCCTTCCTCCAAGTTCCCTAGTGGAACCCCCACCCCTTAGCTACATAGTCACTGTATATTTCCAACCAACCCTGTTAGTTCCAGCATCTCCGCCTGGGTATCAGCTTTCAGCGTTGGGGCTTCAGCAGGGCTCTCTGAACAGCTTCCTCTGCTCCTCCTTGCTCCTTCCGATTCTTCAGCACACCACCACCACCACCACACACACATCACCCTACCCACCACCACCACTACCACAACCACCACACCACATTAGTCTGCATTTGCTAGTCATATACTTTTCTAACACCAAACTCCATGGGCTGCAGACTTCATGAATTGGTAGCACCTGGGCTGTTGTGCAGTGTCATTCCTCTGGCCTGCAGCCAGCAAGTTGCTGAAGATTGCATCAGCCTGGCTAGCAGCCAACTCACAATTCAAGCAAGGTCATGCCTTGCTATTACAGAGCAAATACAGGGTATAATACCATACAGAGCCTAATACAGAGCATAATACAGGGCATTGAGGCAGGACTGTTGTGCAACACTGCACTCCTCGCCATCTTCCGCAACTCCCATTACAGTCATCATCAGTATTCAAATTACGATCCAGTTTATGCTAAGGGACGACACACATTCAGGTATATCCCAGTTGAAGAGACTGACCAGAGTCAAGCAAGCAACTTGATATTTGAACTATACAGTGTGAAGAGATCTTAGGGGCTCATCCCGAGTGTTGAGAAGCAGACTGTAAAGGGGGGGGGAGAGAACTTTATAAGAACACTATGTGCACGGTAGGTCTCCTTACTATGGAGTGTTATTTATTTATTTATTATATTTATACCCCGCCTTTTTTCCTGCAAGGAACCCAAGGCGGCTTACAAATCCTCCTCCTCTCCATTTTATCCTCACAACAACCCTGTGAGGCAGGTTGGGCTGAGAGTCAGTGACTGGCCCAAAGTCACCCAGTGAGTTTCATGGCCGAGCAGGGACTAGAACCTGGATCTCCCGAGTCCCAGTCCAACACTCTAGCCACTATGCCACACTGTTAAACTGATCTGTGGTGCGTACACGCATTCCATCTGTCAGGGGTGCTGTAGTTGTATCCTGCATGGCAGATCCTCCCATTGAGCAGGGAGTTGGAATAGATGACCTCCAAAGTCCCTCCCAACTCGATGATACCAATACCATGCACCAGGGGTGCAGAATCCCTTTCAGCCCAAGGGCCAAATTCCATTTTGGAGAAGCTCGGGGGGGGGGGTGGGCTGAAGGCAAATGGATGTGGCCAAATGCAAAAGGGGCTAGGCAAAATACCCAAATACTTAGTTATTGGCTCTTACTTCCAGTAAGAACTGTGCAGGGTTGTTGTTTTTTTTTTGCACAGTTCCCCCCCCCAAGTTTCCCCCCACTCCCAGCAGGAGAAAACGGTAGTGGGGGTTGTGTGGAAAACTGCAAAAGCCAGGGAACCACCAAACAATGGGCAGCCAGGGAGAAAGGTGGGGAACACCTGGTGATACGGGCAAGAGGGCGTGGAAACCCCAAGGGGCTGGATAGGGACCCCAGGATGGCTGGATTTGGCACCAGGCCCTGAGTTCCAACACCCCTGCATACGATATGTAACCAGTTGCAAGGAAGCAACCTTATCTCGATAGGCACCCCAGCAGCTGGAAATTCATCATCATATTCCTCTGAATAAGAAAGTCCTTGAGGTTGGTGTCATCTGGCTCTGCTACTCAGGAAGGCCCAAGCTCGGCAAGGACTCAGGCCAATGATGGGATTAGAGGCCCAGTTAAGTCTGCGAGTAGCATCATGTTCACTCTCCCATGGCTGGCATTGGGGGGGGGGGCTGTTGTAGAAAGCTCGCCCAGTGCGTCAGTATGATAGTTTGTCTGTCTGTCTGTCTGAAATGTATTAATGCTTCCCGCATGCCCACAGATAGGTTGTATAGCTGCTCTGATATCAGGTGCTGTGTCAGGGGTGCAGAAGCTCTTTCAGCCCAAGGGGCCGAATTACCTTTTGGAGAAGCTCTCGGGGGGGGGCGCGTGGCGAGTTGTGGGTGCGGCAAAAGGGGCAGGGCCATGATACCCAAAATACCAGCGTATTTAGCTGACAGTAACTAGCCTTAGGAGAGGCATTCCAACCTTTTAGAATGGGGAAAACTCTGCACAAAAGCTGGGAAACCACCAAGGCATCAGTGGTCAGGGGGAAAGGGGGTGGCACCAAGGACAGGAGGCATGGCCATCTGAGGAACCCCAGAGGCCAGACTGGGATCCCGGGAGGGTCAGATCTGGCCCCTGGGCCTGAGGTTCCACACCCCTGTGCTAATGTGGACCAACCAGTCTAGACTGGCCATGCAAGCAGTTCTGTGCCTCTTCCTCAGCTGCAAGACTGTGTGCCTTGATCTTCATCCAAATTGACAATTTGTTCAGCACTCTGATAAAAGGGACTGTGTCCATTTTGTTTGCCC
>JAHFWL010000484.1:0-83477 GCA_021292165.1 Shinisaurus crocodilurus
CTTGATGGTGCTTATCTTTAAACTCTACTGGCCCATCTTCAAATAGGAGATGTCTTCGAAATAGAGGGCAGTCTTCTGGCACCGTTTCAAATAGAGGACTACCCTCTGTAAAAGAGGACACATGGCCACCCTAGCTGGGTATAACCTATAAAGCCCTGTACAGCTTAGGATTACATTACATCAAAGACCCCCTTCTCCCATACGAGCCTGCCTGGGTTTTAAGGTCTTCTTGGGAGGCACTTCTCTGAGTCCCGCCTCAACCGAGCCAGACAAATTTGTGTGCATCTGGGGTCATAGATTTCATAGCTCATAGAGTTGGAAGGTGCCTACAAGGCCATCGGGTCCAACCCCCTGCTCAGTGCAGGAAACTAGAGGAGGGGTCTCCCATCCAAGTAATAACCAGGCCTGACCCTGCTTAGCTTTCCACGCTCAGACAAGCTGAGCCAGCGTAATCTCCTGCTCATAACTCATTGAAATGTGTTTGCTTTAATGGAGTTCTGCTGTAAATCTGACTAATGCAGCTTTTCTGGGGTGGGGTGGCGGTGCTGAAAAAGCCAAATGCTTTCATGGAAAAAGAGCAAATCATCTGAGTGGCTAGTATAAATTAAATTAGCCTAAAATATGGATAGATTACTCACCAGATTTTTAAAATTCAAATTCAAATATTGTTTTGTCATTTTTAAGTTGCAAGTGTTATTTGCATGGGCACTGCATATTTGCTGTAACAGAGGGTATTTGTTTATTACATATGCAGAGAGGGGAGATTGCAGTCAATATAGGTAGCACCATAGCTGTGCAACATGTAGCATATTGTTCCTGCTCCTGGTTCTCAGTTTATTAAAAGCACACTAGCCCATTTAATGTCCTAGTGCTTTAATAAACTGCAGATTGTGTCCTCATTATTTACAGCTCTCAGCGTAAAATATATACTGTGGCTTCAGACATAGCACAAATGAGAAGGGCCCAGGAAATGCAGGCGCTTCATACTTCCTGCTTTTCTACGTAGGGATGTCGGAGAAATCCGCAACAGGTTCAAATGAGTTCAGATTGTTATGAATATGACCCATGGATTCTGCGGTGGACTGGCTTTTCCCAAGCCACACGGATTCTGTGGACTTGCAGACCCTTTTTTTTAACTTTCCAGAAACTTAACACAAATTTAGTCATAGAAAAATACGGGGGGTGGGGAAACTCCCAACTAACTGAAAATGCACATTTCCCCATATAAGCTAAAGTGTGAAAATGTGCATTTTGGGAAGATTGAGTATTTTCACAAGTGCAAATTTGTGCAAGTGCGCATGAATGCAAGTTCAGAAAATGCGGGGGGGGGGGGATCCAATTCCATGAACGAGTGGACAACAGCACAAAAGGTGTCTGACAATTCATGAAATGCAGACAGAACGGATTTAACAAAATCCATACGTCCCTATCTGCAGGAGAGGAGAGGACTGAAGAGTCTCAGAGTTTCCAGCAGGATCCACACTTTGGCCACATATGGTTGGAGCATGGAACCATGCAGAACAACTGGGGAATGGTGATTTTGATCCAGGGTAGAGATCATTTAGACAGTGATGGGCAAAACATAGATATCTGGAGGTTTTATACTTCAACTCCCATAAGCCTCTGCCTTAAGCATGACCAAAGGTCAGGAATGCTGGGATTTGATGCCCAAATTTCTGCCCACCGCAACTTAAGACATCCAGTCCAAGGATGTTGAAGAGTCCTTGGTCTCGAGTCACAAGTCGAGTCACGAGACTTTGGACTCGAGTCTGAGTTCTTGGTCCAAATGGTGATTCACGAGTCCCGAGTCATGAGTCACTCTCAAAGCTGACTCCACGAGTCCCTATTAAAATTAATGGGGGGGGGGGTTTCCCAACAAAATAAGGCTACTTCAGATGTGTGGCTTAAATAAATTCTAGGCACAAGTGTGCCTTTTTATCTCAAAACTCTGCCACTGATTTTTGACAAGAACAGACCAGGCAGACAAACCCAAATTAACCAGGCAGGCAGAGCAGGCAGAGGAGGCAGGGAACCCAAAGCAGGCAGGCAGAGACCTTTGTCTTGGACAATTCAAACTGTGGAACTGGTTAAGAAGAGGGCAGGCAGGCAGAGGAGGCAGGGAACCCCAAACAGGCAGGCAGAGGCAGCCAAACCCAAAATGTCTGAAAGGTTGCATTAGGAAAATGATTTTAAAAAATAAACTTGGATTGTTACTGCAACTAGGTCCAGACAGCACCTGCAGGTGGCATCAAGCAGGGATGTTGACGAGTCCTTGGTCTCGAGTCCGAGTCGAGTCTCGAGTCCCATTAAAAATATTGGGACTCGAGTGCGACTCAAGTCAGAGGGGGACTCAGTCCGACTCATGAGTCGAGTCCGAGTCCCCATCCCTGTCCCAGTCACATGAATATATTTTCTTTAATACTGCAGAGGTTCCTATGATAACTTAGTCTGAATCAGCCTTTCCAGAATACTGATCACTGACCCCTTTTCCTCTGCCTTCAACTTCAGAAGGTTGGAATCGGAGAGCAAGGGTGGCATTTGCAATGTAAAATGAGCAGCTGCTTCTAATTAGCCACCACCCAGTGTGCCAGCCAGCAAGGCCTGATCCACTCACTACACTGTCCCTCTGTAGCAGCTCACTCACACCAACTCTTGGAGCTTAAAAATACTCTGAATTGCTATATTAAAGGCAAAAAGAGAGAGGTGGCGGTCAGTTGAACCTTTCCCCTTAAGATGGTTGTTCAGAATTCTGCATCAGCCAGAAATTGCTGATGCTGCTTACTCTGGGTTTCCATTTTCGGTCCTCATTCCTTTTAAGAAAAGAGGTGCTTATAAGAGAAGAGGCGTAAGTTGACCCCTTGGGGATCTTTTTTGACACTGTCTAGTTTCTAAAGCTTATTTCAGTCCCTTTTGACAAGGATATCTGCAAAATATTCCTGTGAAGATAAGTCGAGGCTTTAATTGCCCCTAACCTATTGTACCCAATGTGGCTTTTACAAATACTCATACAGGCATGCCTTGGATTGAGAGCATAATTCGTTCCGGAAACGTGCTTGTAATCCAAAGCACTCTTAAATCAAAACGAAATTCCTCAAAAAAAATTTGTACAGAGATTTTTAATTTAAGCCGTACTACAGTACTTGTATTGCAAGACGTCGCTTGTATATCAAGTCAAAAAAATAATAATATATATTTAAAAAATTTGCTGTCTTGCAAAATGCTCTCAAACCAAGTTACTTGCAATCCAAGGTATTACTGTACATCTAAAGAGCCAGACTCCACTGCTGAGCCATTCAAAGGTTGGGTTATTTTCTTTTTTTTCCCAATGAAGTTCATCCCAAGAGCAAAGAAAGTCATTCACATAAAAATGATTCTATCCTTGACTCTTCATTCATCACATCATTTTAAAAAATAAATAAATAAATAACCATATACATCAGGAGTGGGCAACCTTTAGGGCCCCAAAGGCCAGGGGTAATAGCCGATGCTGTAGTGGGTGGGGGGGCACACACATATACTGTACATTTCAGCATGCAGGCATGAGTCCAGTCCAGTCCTCCCTGCCCACTGAAATCAGGGCATGGGATGGGTGTGTGTGTCTGTATGGGGGGGGGATCCTGGTTTCCTTGCTACTATTAGCAGTGAGGAACAGTAACCTGCAACAGGATCATTGGGAGAAGGGCAAGGCTAGTGCCTCCCCCGCCCAGTGATCCTGATTCAGATCCTGATGCGTTGGGATTGCTAGCCAGAGGAAGAGGCTTTTGCTCTCCTCCCAGCAATCCTGACGCAAATCTTTGCTGCCCTGCCCCTGTTAGCAGCAGGGAAAGAGTGATCTGTTTCCCATCGCCCGGCTGATGGCTGATCAGCTGGTTGGTGGGGAAGAGAGTAGGCAGAGCACCTGTGGCTCTTTGGGCTGCAGACGAGGGATGCTGGAGAAATCCAGAATAGACCCAGACGAGTTCAAATTTCTAAGAATCCGACCCGTGGATTTAACAGCGGACTGGTTTTTCCCTCGTTGCATGGATTCCACAGACTTGAGGACCGTTTCTTTTAACTTTCCATCATTTTATGCAAATTTAGTCATAGAAAAATACAGAAATTAAAAAAACACTGACTCAAAATGTGCATTTCCCCCATAAGCTAAAGCATGAAAATATGCGTTTGGGAGGAATTTCTATGTGTTGGGGTGATTTGCGCATTTTCAGGAGTGTGAATTTGCACAACTGCAAATTTGTGCAAATGCATATGAACGCATTTGCTCAG
This sequence comes from Shinisaurus crocodilurus, assembly GCA_021292165.1. Classification (NCBI taxonomy): domain Eukaryota; kingdom Metazoa; phylum Chordata; class Lepidosauria; order Squamata; family Shinisauridae; genus Shinisaurus; species Shinisaurus crocodilurus. The sequence continues at coordinate 4,264 of JAHFWL010000484.1, forward strand.
AATCTGAGTCTGTCAATGAGTGGACAATGGAACAAAAGGCACCTGACAATCTGCAAGATGTAGGAATGGATTTTACAACGTCCATACTTCCCTACATCCGACCCCTGGGCCACAGGTTGCCCATATGTGATGTACATGATACATTTCATGCCTCTCCCCTGCCTGTTTAGTGACCTTACCTGGATCTTCCTCTTGTCCCAAACTCTCTTTCCTCAGAGTGGCATTCTTACAGCTGCCATTGGTGCATGAACAGACAGACAGACATATGGCCCAATGATGCCTCATTATTAACATTCCGTGAAGATGATTTTGGTGAAGAACTCTGGAACACGGGAGATCAGAGGGGATGCTAAACCAGGGACTTGGGTACAGGTATGATACAGGCCAACTATTTCAACAAACCCATCCACTACCATGACATTTTAGACATCTTTAGAGGCCTTGCTTGACACATTGCCCCACAAATCCATGAGAGCAATTTCATTTTATCTCTACATTTCCAGGCTCTTGACACCCCAGCAGGTAAATTCTGACTCCCCCCCCCCACACACATACACACTCTTCATATTGGGAGAAACTGATCTAAGAACATAAGAAGAGCCCTGATGGATTCCTTTCTGTATTTCATTTCTCTATGGCAGCCAATAGCCAAAGCTCTTTGGGTATTTCACAAAAATTACAAAACAAAAACATAATACAGGCAGTCCCCGGGTTACGAATGTCCCGACTTACGGACAACTCATACTTAAGAATAGACCACCATATATGTAAAAATCTGAGTTAAATACAATGGTTCGTACTTACGAATGCATGCACTATACTTTGTGACACTTTGCAACATAATGGAACATTTTGAAACATTGAGCAGCTTCTGTTCCGACTTATGTACACATTCGACTTAAAATAATAGCTTCTCATAGGCTGAAGACGATCTTGAATGTTTTTTTCAAACTGGAGGGCTTTTATCTCTGGGTGCGGTATTGTTAATGCCAATATTTTTTGTTTGTTGCTTCCCGAGATAAGTCCTCTCAGCAACGAAGCTTTCCTGTTAATAGGTGGTGAAGCCAAATGCGTTTCGGCCCTGAAGGCCTTCTTCAGTGGCACTGTAGTTCACACTCAATTCCTTTTACAATCTATTGTTCTGTTTTCTCAATTCAATGCTGGTCTCATTTGCCAACCTCCTGAGACAATAGATTGAACCATTGAAGAAGACCTTCAGGGCCGAAACGCGTTTGGCTTCACCACCTATTAACAGGAAAGCTTCGTTGGTGAGAGGACTTATCTCGGGAAGCAACAAACAAAAAACATTGGCATTAACAATACCGCACCCAGAGATAAAAGCCCTCCAGTTTGAAAAAACATTCAAGATCATCTTCAGCCTATGAGAAGCTATTATTTACATGTCTATATGTTTCTGGCTTATACATGTTTTATATTTTTATATATATCATTCTTTTAAATATATTTCTGTATATCTTGATATTACAAATTAAGTTTATTTTACATATATTTCTCTTGACTTTTAAGTTTCTGGTTTATGTTTTAGTCAGGATTTTTAACATAGTCCCCTTTTTTTTACACATTCGACTTAAAGACAGACTTACAAATGGATCTCATTCGTAACCCGGGGACTGCCTGTATACAAAACTTTAACATATATTTTTTTAAAAAACAATTTAAAACAGCTGAAAAACAGTTACAATAAGGTACTGGGATCAGATACCCAAGGCCTATTTAGTCCAGCATTCTGTTCCCACAGTGGACAAATACATGCCCACGGGAAGCCCACAAGCAGGACAGTGGAACAGCACCCTTCCACTTCCCCAGAAACTGGTACTGAGAGGCATACTGCCTCTGATACTGGAGGTAATAGATAGCCATCATGACTAGTAGCCATGATAACTTTATGTTCCATGAATCTGTCTAGTCCCCCTTTAAAGCTGTCCAAGATGGTGGCCATCACTGCATCCTGTGATAGCAAATTCTATAGTTTAATTATGCACTGTGTGAAGAAGTACTTCCTTTTATTTACAACATTTATCTATCTCCTACCATTCAGCTTCATTGGATAAGTATTATGAAAGAGCATGAAAAAATACTCCCTATTCACTTTCTCCAGCCCCAAGTGTTGTAATCTTTCCTCTTAGAGCAGTTGCTCCAGCTGCTGGGTCTTTTTTGATTGACCTTTCGGTACCTTCTGCAGCTATACAATAGCCTTTTTGAGGTGTGGTGACCAGAACTCTACATAGTATTCCAAGTGTGGCCATAAATTTGATAAAGGCGTTATGATATTGGCAGTTTTATTTTTCATTCCTTTCCCAGTGATCCTCAACATAAATTTTGCCTTTTTCAGAGCAGCCACACACAGAGTTGACGTTTCCGTCGAATTAGCCACCACAACCCCAACATCCCTTTCTTGGTTAGTCACAGCCAGCTTAGATCCCATCAGTGAAGTTAGGATTTTTTTGCAAACATTGCGAAAGACCACTATGGTAGGGAGTATTTTTACACCTCTCGAAATCTCACTTTTGTTCTTGAAAATGGTCAAGTGTGAAAATTTGATGCTGTAGAGATTGAGCCCACTGGTGCTGCAAAAGAGCCTCATCAGCTTGTGGGAATAGATTCTGATTCAGAAGACGGGGAGGTGGGGGGAATTTGATACTGTGGTGCCAACCAAGGTCAGCTGAACTACTGATAAGCAAAGAGGTGGGAGGCACTCGGTCAATCATAGATACTGTGGAAAGACGAGGAGCAAGAGGGGGGAATGGGTATGACAGATCTGAGAGTGAGATGTCAATTAAGGAGGGAAGATCAACAAAGAAGCGTAAGATGTTCCAAGCAGTTGGCTTTGAAGCAACATGAACAGCCTTAGAGTCTGGCTCTTAGTGTTTTAAGTTTGAGGTGGAGGGGGACAGTTGTGATGGACACTCAGTCTGAAATCAACTTTCTTGCAATGAGGTCATTTCCTTAATGAACTGATTCTATAACATTCTAACACAGTTTGTTCCTTTTGTTATTGATTGCTGCATTAACTTAATAAAGCTACTGATTAGAAGAACAGCTTCTGTGTCTGCCTTCTGAAGGAGAGGGAGAGAGATGGGCCTGACAGGTGCCATATTAACTCTGACCAGGAGTGGCTTTCCAAGGTCTTAGCCCTGCTGCCTGAAATGCTTTTAGTAAATGTTTGAATCAGGCATAAGAACATAAGAAGAGCCCTGCTGGATCACACCAAGGCTCCATCTAGTCCAGCATTCTGTTCACATGGTAGCTAACCAGCTGCCCACAGGCTCTCACAAGCAGGACAGGAGTGCAACAGCACCTTCCCACCCATGTTCCCCAGCAACTAGAGCACATAGGCATACTGCCTCTGATACAGTTTTGTTTTGCATGCAACACATGCTCTCTATTGCTGAGCTATAGGCCTCCCCCAGATAGTTATTTACTTCCATAATGTAGTTTATGTATTTACGTGCAGTTGTGTTGTGGTAAATTTTGAAGTGCGGGCACTAATTGTGACAATCCTCATAGCCACACGCTCCATGGAAAGTCCAAAAATTGAGGCACCTCTGTTGATGCATTTCACCAAACCAGGTCTAGCAGTTCTCATCTCTACCAGGAGCAGGTCTGCTGTAAAGCTAATGGGTCTTAATTGCCCATTCAAGTCTAAGCCATCCCAAAATACTTTGCATTATTGTTACTGGGAAAACTCATCTCATTAAAAAAAAAACAAAAAAAAAACCCGTGCTGGAGCTGCACCCTTAGGAGCCCTGGCTCTACCACACCACTACTGATGTGAGTCAAAGCTCACATTATATTGAACGTAGTGATTGGGATCGAGCGTTTTTCTAGGAAAAGGCATCCTTCTATTTCCTTTTCCAGAGATTTGTCAGTATAAATACCACACTATCAGCACAACGCAGATGATCTTGTCCTCAGGACACAAAATTGAAATTATACTTCATTATTATTTTTTTATTTTGTCAACACTTTCCCCATCATGTTTTACCACTTGAGGCAGGAGTTAAGACACGTTTGCTAGTAAATTGATAGCTTATTATCACAAACTTTATTATACTGAAAATGCGTTCCAGTACCTTTGGTAGTGACACGTTACGTCAGTAAGATTAATTGCTATTGAATTTTAGTATAAATAACTAGGATGTCCTGTGAAGATAAAGCACATTTGGCTGTAAGTGGAAAAACAAATTAAATATCTTCTACTTGATACAGTTTTCAAGTCATTAATAATCTGCTTGTATTTCACTGTTCGAGTGCAGACAAATGGAAGAGAGTGAGCAGATTCATCAGATTATAGACATTATTCATTTGCCTTGGTGGAATGATTTGGCAAACATGGTTCATTTCCCACTGGAGCGTTGGCAGGAGGTCTTCATTTGAGCCACTGCTCATCAGCTTCATCAGAATCTATTTTCAGTAGCAGTTCCCAGTCCTGGAAAACACTTAACATAGATCAAAATCTGGTAGCTGTGTTGGTCCAACAGAATAAAAATATGAAGTGATGGTAGGAGAGTAGAATTCGACAGGCAAAACCATTCTTCAGAATGCAATATGCCCACTTCACATAAATGTTCACAAGAATTCAAAAGTTGCCAACAGTTCAAATGTTGCTATTCAAATTCTGAATGCAAATTTGAAATTGATGTTCTAATGTAACTTTGAATGTGAAACTTTCCATGCGGAATGTGGATTAAACAGGTTGACATTTCTCTTGATCATTTTGATTTTGGCAGGCATCCAATGTGGAATCTCATTAGTTGCTGTTTGTCAAACACAGTGGTGCAACTTGGAAAACTATTCAGCCCTAGCAGAGACTGCTTTAATTAAACCTGCCCAGCAATTTCTGGATTCTGTCTTTAGTCTGTCTCAGTCTACAGACATCATGGCTTCCACATCATGCTAGATCCCACCACCACTAAGTTTTGCTTAATGACAACTAGCCTGATGAAGAGTTCTGGAGAACTCAAAAGCTTGCTCACTATCTTGCAACATTTTGATTGGTCTTAATAAAAGTATTGCCCTATTGTACAAGGTTGGGGGGGGGGGTTGGTATGGGCCAACATGGCTTTGTATGTCAAAGAAAATGCTCTGCCTGTCATCTGTCAAATACTGTGAAGTATTAAATATTGCATGGCAGCAATTCACATAACGAAATCAAATATTCTGGAGCCCAATCTGCACAGTGAAACATTTGTGAGCTGTGGGCAATGGAACTTCAAGACAGCAGTTAGAGCTCAGGTGGGAAACAACCCACGACAACTGCTATCAAACTCAGTACAATGATATTTCCCCTTCCTCTGCTCCAGAGGGTCCCCCAAACCCCCTGGAGCAGATTTGGAGGGCAGATGGGGAGCTACTAGGGTGGCCAGGTGTCCTACTTTACAGAAGACAGTCTTGTATTTTGGAGAGCTGGCAGAGGATATCATTTTTATAGTCCCCTATTTGAAGGTGGGCTCTATTTGATGGGCTGTCTAATCCAAGTCTGGTGTAAAGTCAAAGAACCAGAAGGAGGGAGAGTAGCAGAGGCCGTGAAGTTGCCCATCAAGAGTTAGCACCTGGACAGCAGACTGAGCAGGCACACAGGTCACCTGGCAAACTCCATGTTAAGCATAACCAGGAAAGGAACTGAAAATAAAACTGCCAAGATCATACTGCCCTTATACAAAGCTATGGTGTGACCACACTCAGATTACTGTGTACAGTTCTGGAACTTCTGGTCACCACACCTAAAAAAGAATATTGTAGAGTTAGGAAAAGGGCAGAAAAGGGCAACTAAAATTATCAAGGGGCTGGAGCAACTCCCCTATGAGGAAAGGTTACAACATCTGGGATTGTTTAGCTTAGAAAAAAGGCAAGTAGGAGGAGACATGATAGAGGTGCACAGAATTATGTATGGTGTGGAGCAAGTGGACAGGGAGACATTTTTCTCTTTCTCCCTTAATACTAGAACACAAGGTCATCCCAGCTGATTAGTGGGAGATTCAGGACAGATGAAAGGAAGTACTACTTCACACAGCGCATAGTTAAACTATGGAATTCACTTCCACAAGATGTAGTGATGGCCACCAATTTGGAGGGCTTTAAAAGGGGATTGGACAAATTCATGGAGGAGAAGGCTATCAATGGCTACTAGTCCTGACTGGCTATATGCTACCTCCAGTATCAGAGGCAGTATTCCTGGTACACTACTTGCTGCAGAACATGGGCAGGAGGGTGCTGTTGCACTCATGTCCTGCTTGTGGGACCCCGTGGGCAGTTGGTTGGCCACTGTGTGAACAGAATACTGGACTGGATGAGCCCTTGGTCTGATACAGCAGGGCTCTTCTTAGGTTATGTTAGGTTATGGTCAGTGTTCTTGCCAATGTGGAGATGCACTGTATTTCTATTTAAATTATAGTTATTACTTCTAACTTTGCCCTATACATATAAATATGCATATGCAATTGTTATGCAATACGTGTCCTCATTCATCCTACATTTCTGGTGATGCAATTCCCTTTTTGGCAATGTGGAAGTGGCCACCCTAGCAGCTGCAGGAGAGGGGGAGGGAATCCATTCCCCCAATGGTGTCTGTTCCACTAGTGGATGGGCACAGTGGGATACAATCCCATATTAAAACCAATTCTGTAGTGGTGATGGTAGTGAATCACTCTTACTGCTCTGCCAGCATTTTGTCTGCTCAGCACAGTCTAGCGCAGTGTTCTCCAACCTTGGGTCCCCAGATGTTTTTGCCCTTCAACTCCCAGCATGCCCCAGCCAGCTGGCTGGGGCATGCTGGGAGTTGAAGGGCAAAAACATCTGGGGACCCAAGGTTGGAGAACACTGCACTAGCGGAACTGATGCAGTGAAGGGAAAAGGTACACAGTTAGTCCCTGCATACATCAGTTTACCATGCATAAGAGAAGGACAGCACCTCATAGTGTCGATAAAAATAAATAAATAAACTTCCATGGGAGCATGGAGATAGATTTACACCCACACAGCATTCAGCAGTGTGGACAACAGTACTATTAATTGGGGTAGGAAAGGAAGGAAAAGCAGAAAACGGCAGCTTTGCTGATGAAAGTAATGCTGTTCTTCCTGGTTTTGTTCTGTTTTGTCTCCCTCGCCGTCCAGTGCATTATCTTTACATCACAAGGTTTATTATTGGAACATGTCAACACATTTCTGAAAAGGTCAGACATATGACAGCCCAATCACTGCAATCCAAGAAACATTAGAGATGAAACCACGGTTCCTGAAAATACTAATTAGAACGCTTTCTTTGCAGAGGAACGTCCATCTGATGAAATGGGCAAGGGTGAAAGGCGTGAACCCATTTCAGCTCCTTCAGTTATAGTCTCCAGGGCCCTCTCCTTAACTCAGCAATGTGTTCTCTGACTCTGCCTCAAAGCAGTATAATTGTTGCCAGCTGATTTTAAAAGCTTGCCACAGAGTGATCACACCAGACACTTGTGAAGCGAACTATATTTATCAATGTGTTTCATGGAGCAAAAACTCAAGAGGTTGTTTTCATCTTAAGATGTCTTCTTTTTAAAATGGCAGCTGGTTAAGTTTATTTTATTAGAGAAAGGCTCTCCTTCTAAGCCAGGGATCCAAATAGCACAGGAAATTCCGGGCAATTCATATGTAACTATGTGAATGAAGCTTTGATTAAGCAGCTAATTGATTCCACTTATGATTCAAATTTGTCAGTATTTTCTAGTTTAATTGCTGATTTGGTAGATTCACTTATCCAGTAGACTAAGGCAGAACACATTTTGAGGGTTTGGGGGGGTTTCATATTGGACAAACCATCTACAGTAATACCTTGGATTGCAAGTAACTTGGTTTGAGAGCGTTTTGCAAGACAAGCAAATTTTTAAATATTTATTTTTTAAAAAATTGACTTGATATACAAGCGTTGTCTTGCAATACAAGTACTGTAGTATGGCTTAAATTAAAAATCTCTGTACAAATTTTTTGGGGGGAATTTCGTTTTAATATAAGAGTGTTTTGAATTACAAGCCCATTTCCAGAACGAATTATGCTCTCAATCCAAGGCATGACTGTACTTTAGATCCTTCCAGAGATGGTGTTAGGGGGCTGGCCCACTAGGGCTGGAGCCCTGAATCTTTCATGTGGAGCCCTGAATCTCTGGGAGCACATCTGCCCCACCACCCTGCTGTCCATTGGCACTTGCCGAGATAAAGGTATGGGGCCCTGATGATCTCTATTGCATCTGATCCCCCTGGATTAGCTGGCTTTTTGCCCACGTGTGCTTCCCCTCCTGCTGTCCCCCTCCGTTGAATCTTTCTGCCTGAGGCTTTTTTCTGAAATCAAATGCCCTCCTCTCCCACGTCCATACATTTTACAAATAGGGGTGTCCTTAGGAGATAGGGTCCTTTAAAGACACACACAGAGAGACTTTACAGCACATGTAAATTAGCATATGCAAATTTGTACATTTTGCTTTGTTTTGTTTTGTTTTTTGTCTTGTGGGTCTGAGACCCAGATCTTTTTGGTAGCTAGCACTGCCCCTCGATCCTTCATTTCATTTTCACATTTCGGGGCCATGCCTGCACTGCAAATTTATGCTGGTTTGGTACAGTTGGAATAATGTTGTTATACTTTTGCACAGTGTTTGTCGGATTAGTGCTCCAGTGGAAACTAGGCGATAAAATCTGAAGTTTATATGCTTCTATTTTATAGGCTCCTACTTGGGGTGTGTTGGGCTCAAACAACACCTTATGTTAATTGCATAATGTGTAGCTGAGGCTTATCCCTTTTTTTAACTCAAGAGTGTGCAGCCCCAAATCAGCTTGAGACCATGGCACACCACGTGGGGAGGATTAAAACTTCTCCCCTACTATCTGATTGATTCCTTAAATCCTCCCCCCAAGGGCACAGCAGTAAGTAAGAAAGAAAAACCTCCTTTAACAACAATGGAGAGCTTTTTTTCTATTTTAACCCCCATGTGGAGGGGGGAGAGTTCAGGAAGCAAGCAGCAGTGGGAGGTTTAATCCTCCCCTCTTGGGGCTTGGTGGTCCTGATGCAAATTGGGGCCATGTGCACTTACTCTAAAGTTATTTAAAAAAAAAAAAAGTTAAACCCTCAGCTGCACCCTATGCAATTAACATAACATATGGTTAGCCTATATTGCTCATAGCTTGTGATGGACAAATCTGTCTGTTTCACTTTCTGTAATGCTCACATTTTTTTCAAGCATACGTTCATTCCATCCCATTTCCACATCAGTTTGCGGGGGGGGGGGGGGTTTAAGTCCACATGAACATTCATATTTTTATATGCAATTTTCCCTAACATACAGGGGTTTTTTGTGCGCTCTCTCTCTCTCTCTCTATATATATATATATATATATATGATGCAATTTCCCTAATGTATACATTTTTAGACACTTTTTTTTATTGGACAACTGCATTTGAAAACCTGAACAAGTGTGAAAGCCAAAGGATCATTGTGTTCTGGTTCAGGATAGTCCAGGATATTGACAGGAGAATTAGGGCCCAATCCTATGCAAGTTTAGACAGAAAAAGGCCTACAACTCCCAGCATGCCCCAGCCAGCTGGATGGGGCATGCTGGGAGTTGTAGACCTTTTTCTGTCTAAACTTGCATAGGATTGCACTTTTAGTGATGTTCAAGCTCTCCAAAATTCTCTGAGCTCTCCCTTGAAGTTCAGATCGTTTGCCCCTGTTTTCAATTGCAATCTGTTTTTCCTTTCATTTGAATGGAGGAAATGCACATTTCAGTATGCATTTTTGGAAAGAGTACACCCAAATGCACACTTTCTCCCCATACACTAAAGCACTGTTCTCCAACCTTGGGTCCCCAGATGTTTTTGGCCTACAACTCCCAGCATGGCTGTGGCATGCTGGGAGTTGTAGGCCAAAAACATCTGGGGACCCAAGGTTGGAAAACACTGCACTAAAGCATGAAAATGCATATGGGGGGGAGGGATTTAAAGTGTGCATTTTTTCTAAAGTACACCTTTTGTGAATGCAAGCTCACAGGAAGGTGTGTGCTTTCTCCGAAAGCTGCGCGTCCCATTCACGTTCAGGGTTGTAACTGAGACAAATTTGCGTTAAAAAATGAATCAAAACGAAATGCCGACACATCCTTTAGTTCAAGAAGTGTGAATTCATTTTGGTTCAAATTAAAATGTGAACCAAATGAATGTCTTCCCCACCCCAACACAGCATGTTTCTATTGGGCCATCTGCTTCTTCCTGCCTTAGAACTGCATCGAACGTCCACATGGATTAGATTATATGTGGAGTTAACGAAATTGGCCCTACAATGGATGTGCTTTCTGACATTCTCCTAAAGTTCTTCTTCCTCACCATCCCTAATATATATATATATATATATATATACACACACACACACACACACACACACTCAGGTGAAGAGAATTAACACAACTGATTCTACCAAACATTTGAGAAAACACAGAGTAATATCAGACCATGCAAGGGTTCTGAAGAGATTTCATCACAGTCGCTTCTTGCACCACTCATCTGTGAGGTGGCAATGGTAGAAACACTTGCACGACATCACACATTCTTTGCTGAGCTCGTAAAGGCCAAAATGGGAAGGGCTGGATGGGCTACGAGTGACACATCACAGAAACACTGGCACTACTCATAAGCAATTATCTCATGAGGGGATGACGTTGACTTAAACACGTTGTGGATGAGTGCTTTCTCTGAGTAATTTTAATAGACATATGTCTACATGTGTCACTCTCAAGATCTGCAGGGGATGGGGGGGGTCATCCAAGCCATCTACTACACATAAGAGAATGCTAAGTTTCCAGCATGGACGCTTACTGCAAGCATTAAAGGAACCCAGCCAGACAAATGCCGAACCATATTAGCATCTTTCTCTTCTCACACACACACCCACCCACACACGTTGCAATATAAATATGCATATTTCAGCGGCAAGTAATTGCCATCTCAAATTTAGGTCATAGTAAACCTCCCTTTGGGAGATGGGGAACTATGATATAACATTTGCTGTAGCCTACAGCTAAGGCCTCCTATTAGGTGTAAAATCATCATCATCATCATCATCAGTCCAGTGCTGCCTGAAGAAGGCACTTGTTAAAAACAAAACTGCAGTTCTGATTCATTCGTAAGAATGATAAGGAAGTGAGGGAAGTGATTTACATCAGAGGAATATGAAATTTTCCCCTAATAGCTCAAATCTTTGTGCTTCCAGTCCAGAGCTTGGAACTAAAACACCCTAGGCAATTAATGTCATAGCAATGAAAGTTTCAGAGTTTAACGCTGAATCACATGAAATGTATTTTCCTCCAATCTTGAAATGCAGCAGCAAATGCAATTCAAGATAAGCTCTGCCCAACCCCACCACAGACGCATTATCAGCTGCTCCCAGTGAGCTCACAATCTCGAGCAAAAATGCTAAACAGTAATATTGGTATGAATAGCATTGGTTGTAATACCGAACCTGTTGCTGCAGACCTCATCTAGAGGGGGCTGCAATCTTTTGGGGCCCATGGCCACATTTTGAAATTTGAGAAACTGTCATGGACATGACCACAAAATGGCTGCCATAGGGGCATGGCTAGTTGCAAAATGGTGGCTGTGGGGGCCTGGCTAGGCACAAAAGACATGTCCAAGAAACTGGGTACAAGGCAGACATTGGGTTTGACCTCCAATTACCAAACCAGGTATTTGCCCCCCCCCCCATGTACAAAAAAATACCCATTTCCCAGAAGGCAAACTGATGACGCTCAGGGACAAGTAACTTACCCAAGGAACAGGTTGGGTCTGAGCCCCAAATACCAAACCCCATATTTGACTGCACAAAGCACTACAAAATATCCATTATACAGAAGGCACTGCACGCACGCACATACACACACACACACACACACACACAACCACAGGCAAAATACATACACCACATACACACAAAAAACACAGACAAAGCAACCCCCCCCCCCGGTCTCTCCTCACCACCCTCCTCAACCTCCCAGGACCCTGCCCACCACCCTCCCTAGACCTCTCCAAAATGTTCCGTAGGGTGGCCATGTTCTCCTCTTTTACAGAAGACAGTCCTCTTTTTTTAAGGGCTGCCAGAGGACTTTCCTCTATTTGAAAGTGTCCTCTACTTGAAGGGCTGTCCTGTCCAATTCTGGTTTAAAGATAAAGAATTAGAATAAAAAGGATCAAAGGGATCAGAGATCTGAAAAATACCTATTCATTTATTAATTCAGTTGGTCAATTGTGTTAGGCATCTACTCCAAAGCCATTACTGTTCAAACGGAATTGGTTTTACATCACAGCATTTACGAAGAGATTAATTTAACAATGTTTCAAGGGAAGCAGCAAATATATATTGATTTGTTCTTGGTGTTTTATAAACTAATGTGATTTTTACCTTGGTATGTACATACTACTCAGGGGCAAAGAGCCAGCAGGGATAAAACACTCCTTAAAGCATCTTCAGAAACTCTCACAATCACAAATTCAAATGCTTTCACTCTCTCTGCTCTGTGTGTGTCTCTGGGCACTTTTACAAATGAAATGGCACTAGCCATGCCATTGGACTCTAATACTGAGTTGGGGTGGGAGGGTTATTTTCTATATTATAATACCATCACAAATGTCTCTTTGAGAAGCACACACAGATACACACACAGTTTAGACTGAAATCTAAATTTACTTTGAGGGTGGTCATAATGGATCACAAAAGGGGTATAAAAATATGTAAAGCTTTCTCCCCTGATCTGGGTCATTTCATATTATCAGGAAGGAGGACTCAACCTAGGTGTGGGCGATCTTCCAGGACTCGACCCGCCTCCAGCTCGGCGGATGCCACTGATGCACCTGCCGAGCGGCGTGAAAAGCGGGTGTGTACTGCGCCACTCGGCAAATTTCCAGGCTCCCTGGAAGTTACTGTTTACGTAGAAAATGCCTTAAGATATGTCAAAAGCAGCCGCAATTTGCACAGATTACGCAAATTGCAGCCGCTTTGGGCGTATCATAAGGTATTTTCTACATAAACAACAGCCCCCCGGGAACCCGGAAGTCGCTTCCCCAGCTTGACTCAAGAGAATGCAAGTCGAGCCGGGGAAGAGGTAAGCGAGATGGAGTTTGGGGGGGTCGAGCCAGGCCAGTCCACCAGATTTCCACCCCCCAAACGAAATCCTCACACATCCCTAGCTCAACCTAGCCTTTACTGGTTCTTTTCTTTATATGTGCTGGGAGTTTTGTCATGGCATAGAGCCAGTGTGGCATAGTGGTTAGAGTGTTAGACTGGGACTCGGGAGATCTGGGTTCTAGTCCCCGCTTGGCCATGAAGCTCACTGGGTGACTTTGGGCCAGTCACTGACTCTCAGCCTAACCTACCTCACAGGGTTGTTGTGAGGATAAAATGGAGAGGAGGAGGAGGATTATGTAAACCGCCTTGGGTTCCTTGCAGGAAAAAAGGCAGGGTATAAATATAATAAATAAATAAATTGTGAGCATCCACATATGCATGCTCCGCACCCCAACCTGCAGCCTGGAGTTAGTTATTTATCTACACAGTAGTACCTTGGATTGCAAGTAACTTGGTTTGAGAGCGTTTTGCAAGACAAGCAAATTTTTAAATATTTATTTAATATATTTTTTTACTGATATACAAGCGACGTCTTGCAATACAAGTACTGTAGTACGGCTTAAATTAAAAATCTCTGTACAAATTTTTTTGGGGGGAATTGCATTTTGATATAAGAGTGTTTTGGATTACAAGCACGTTTCCGGAACGAATTATGCTCTCAATCCAAGGCATGACTGTATTTGATTTATACCCCGCCTTTCTACCAAGAAAATGGCATTCAAGGTGACCAACATTAATAAAACCCAAAAATTAAAATAAAAACTTCATTAAAAAACACAATTAAAAATACAAAATAAAAGAATAAAAAGAGCACCCAACCCAGCAGACCAGCTTACATGCCAAAGACCTGCTTGAACAAAATCTGGAACACACTCTCTTTGGCATTGTGATTGGTCCCCACTTTCTCTGCGTTCAGGAAGGGGATCAAGAGGCATCTTTTTAACTTGGCTTTTTAGATTGTTATGGTTTCTAATGCTGTTTTGCTATGTTTTTATCTGCACCAATGTGCGCAGATAAAAATCATTAGCACTAATGTGCAGAACGGCTGCTTTGGCATCTATACCTGTCGTGTCTATGGATCTTAGGCTGCATCTTCTTCTGCAAAAACTTTTGTTTCGTGTCTATTCGACATAGCAACGTCTCTTTAATAAGGGTTTGTCTAATTCAACTAATTGTTGATAGTGCAGTGCAGCTTCTTTTAAACATATGTTTTGGCAATGTCCAGTAGTTGCTTCTTCTTGGGAGGAGGTTATTTTACAGATAAATTTTGTACTGGAACAGTCTTTAATATTTGCTGTGTACATGCTCTTTTAAATTATCTACCTGCTTCTCGGAAATTAACTAATGATCAGTGAAAATGGATTTTCCGCACCCTTTGGACAGCTAAAAGACTGGTATTACATTGGAAGGATAAATGCTCACCTCATATAATGCAATGGATTGAGGACCTTACAACACTTTCAATATTTGAATGGGTGGTGTATAGATACCCCCTTCAAATGGACACTTTTTTTTAGTCTTCTTAAATAAATTTTATTTAACTATTATACATTGCATACAAAACTGTAGAACACAAACATACAACTAAGATAAATCATAAGGTGCACCCCCCCACCCGCCTAGGGACCAACTAATATACTTCCATCCCCTTGATCAATTAAATTCCACATTCCAAAAATATAACATATCCTGACAAGGCATACTCCCCTCCCCCTTCATTAATACATAGTCTAATAATTGATTCCATATAGCATTTATTTATTTATTATATTTATACCCCGCCTTTTTTCCTTCAAGGAACCCAAGGAACCCATATATCCATAAAAAATATTCTTCTTTAACTGTCCCTTTTTGCATTTGATCAAATGGACACTTATTTAGATGTCTGGTATGCTTTTGTTGAAGCCTCTGTATAATTGCTAGAAAGTTATATTTTCAGATGTATTCATTTCATATATATTCATTGACATGAATATATAAAAATTGATGTATATATGATTTTTCTCTTTTTTTCCTTTCTTCTATCTTTTAATACTTTTTTTGCTGATTTCGCCCCCCCCTCTGAAATGTCACAATAAAAATGAATTTAAAAAATACTGCATCTGCACATTATTATTTATTTATTTATTTATTATATTTATACCCCGCCTTTTTTCCTTCAAGGAACCCAAGGTGGCTAATTTGTGCAAATTTGCACAAATCTCCCCCAAAAGTTTTTTTTTTTTTTTAATGGCCCTCAAGTCCATGGAATCTGAATCCCAATTGTTTAACAATAGTAGCAACAAAAGGACTCTCCCCTGCCACCCTAAATTACACTGCTATGAAGAAAGCTGGGGGAAACCAGGAGTGGATTTTTTTTTGTCGAAAGGACAGTGAGTTCTGTTCAGTTCTGGTACTCCAAACAGATTCCTGGGGTACTTCCAGATGTACAGCTCCTAGCACTACCAGTCGAAAGGCATTATGCAGCTGTTCTGTCTTTCCCTCCTTCACAGATTATTTTTGTGGTAAGAAAAGAGGACAGGAGAAGCAGCAGGAAAACAGCGGAAGGTTATAAATGGGAAACAATGTTGTCTCCCTCCTGCTCCCCCCCCCCCACGTTCCCCTTGCCCAGTAAAATTCCTTGTTTGGGTAGGCTGATTGCACAATAAAAGCCTTACCTGGGAGCACCCCTGGGCTCAGAATGATTAAATTCTAAATGTATTTCTTTTGTGCCAGGTTCCAGTTGGTGGATCATGGAGTTCTAGTAAAAAAACAAAGCAGATCCCATAAGCCTGAATTCTTCCCACCCGTGGTGTACACTTAGGTCATCAAGGCAAGAGCAGTGTTCTCCAACATTGGGTCCCCAGATGTTTTTGGCCTACAACTCCCAGCATGCCCCAGCCAGCTACGCCAAAAAGTAGGCCAAAAACATATGGGGACCCAAGGTTGGAGAACACTGATCAAGAGAGTAGGCATGATTGGGCCCACACCCCAGCAGGGTCCCACGGACAAGAGCCCCCTGGACTTACCCTCCTCTTCATCATTGCAACTTGCCTATTCACTTGCCTCTTGCTGTGGCCCAGGCAATAGTGGTGGCCTTATCAATGTGCTACACCGGAGCCCTTATCAATGTGCTACAGAAGGAGTGCCAAGATGGGTGGACCCTGATCGACAGCATAGGTAGCCTAATAATAGATCTGTCCCTGACTGCATCAGCAGTACAGGAACGAATAAGCAACAGAAGACTTTTTAAAAAAATCTAAATCCTCCATGTTTTCAGCCTCAACCCAGGCTCCTCAGCAAGCCCCGTTTCATTTGCATATATTGTACACAGCACTCGGTGCAGCTGGTCTTTCATGTGATCCAATTTAGCCACCCCTTCCCAGAATGACTCATGCGCTAAATTATACTTTAATCTAAATCTTGGGCATTATTGCTGCTACAATAGCTGGGCGATTTCCACATTGCTTCATCCCTCTGCAACTCCCTTGGATCCTCTTTATCAACCACATTGTTTCATATTTAATAAGTTATAGGGTTTAACAGCACTGGCACTCGGCATGGAAATGAGTACCAGAGAGAGAGAGAGAGAGAGAGAGAGTTCACTTTAGGAGATTGAGTCATTGTTTTGCCACAGGTTCCCCAAAAGGGATTGGCAAAGGTTCCTTAAAGGATTTTCAGACCATAATAAATACTCCTCCAGGAAGTTAAAGCCAAACATCTTTATTGCAAAGCTGAGCATGAAATACAACAATGCTATGCCTTCCTCCAAGTTCCCTAGTGGAACCCCCACCCCTTAGCTACATAGTCACTGTATTATTTCCAACCAACCCTGTTAGTTCCAGCAGCTCTCCGCCTGGGTATCAGCTTTCAGCGTTGGGGCTTCAGCAGGGCTCTCTGAACAGCTTCCTCTGCTCCTCCTTGCTCCTTCCGATTCTTCAGCACACCACCACCACCACCACCACACACACACTCACCCTACCCACCACCACCACTACCAACCACCACCACACCTTAGTCTGCATTTGCTAGTCATATACTTTTCTAACACCAAACTCCATGGGCTGCAGACTTCATGCTTAATTGGTAGCACCTGGGCTGTTGTGCAGTGTCATTCCTCTGGCCTGCAGCCAGCAAGTTGCTGAAGATTGCATCAGCCTGGCTAGCAGCCAACTCACAATTCAAGCAAGGTCATGCCTTGCTATTACAGAGCAAAATACAGGGTATAATACCATACAGAGCCTAATACAGAGCATAATACAGGGCATTGAGGCAGGACTGTTGTGCAACACTGCACTCCTCGCCATCTTCCGCAACTCCCATTACAGTCATCATCAGTATTCAAATTACGATCCAGTTTATGCTAAGGGACGACACACATTCAGGTATATCCCAGTTGAAGAGACTGACACCAGAGTCAAGCAAGCAACTTGATCTTTGAACTATACAGTGTGAAGAGATCTTAGGGGCTCTTCCCGAGTGTTGAGAAGCAGACTGTAAAGGGGGGGGGAGAGAACTTTATAAGAACACTATGTGCACGGTAGGTCTCCTTACTATGGAGTGTTATTTATTTATTTATTATATTTATACCCCGCCTTTTTTCCTGCAAGGAACCCAAGGCGGCTTACATAATCCTCCTCCTCCTCTCCATTTTATCCTCACAACAACCCTGTGAGGCAGGTTGGGCTGAGAGTCAGTGACTGGCCCAAAGTCACCCAGTGAGTTTCATGGCCGAGCAGGGACTAGAACCTGGATCTCCCGAGTCCCAGTCCAACACTCTAGCCACTATGCCACACTGTTAAACTGATCTGTGGTGCGTACACGCATTCCATCTGTCAGGGGTGCTGTAGTTGTATCCTGCATGGCAGATCCTCCCATTGAGCAGGGAGTTGGAATAGATGACCTCCAAAGTCCCTCCCAACTCGATGATACCAATACCATGCACCAGGGGTGCAGAATCCCTTTCAGCCCAAGGGCCAAATTCCATTTTGGAGAAGCTCGGGGGGGGGGGGGCTGAAGGCAAATGGATGTGGCCAAATGCAAAAGGGGCTAGGCAAAATACCCAAATACTTAGTTATTGGCTCTTACTTCCAGTAAGAACTGTGCAGGGGTTGTTTTTTTTTTTGCACAGTTCCCCCCCCCAAGTTTCCCCCCCACTCCCAGCAGGAGAAAACGGTAGTGGGGGGTGTGTGGAAAACTGCAAAAGCCAGGGAACCACCAAACAATGGGCAGCCAGGGAGAAAGGTGGGGAACACCTGGTGATACGGGCAAGAGGGCGTGGAAACCCCAAGGGGCTGGATAGGGACCCCAGGATGGCTGGATTTGGCACCAGGCCCTGAGTTCCAACACCCCTGCATACGTTATATATGTAACCAGTTTGCAAGGAAGCAACCTTATCTCGATAGGCACCCCAGCAGCTGGAAATTCATCATCATATTCCTCTGAATAAGAAAGTCCTTGAGGTTGGTGTCATCTGGGCTCTGCTACTCAGGAAGGCCCAAGCTCGGCAAGGACTCAGGCCAATGATGGGATTAGAGGCCCAGTTAAGTCTGCGAGTAGCATCACTGTTCACTCTCCCATCGGCTGGCATTGGGGGGGGGGGGCTGTTTGTAGAAAGCTCGCCCAGTGCGTCAGTATGATAGTTTCTGTCTGTCTGTCTGTCTGAAATGTATTAATTGCTTCCCGCATGCCCACAGATAGGTTGTTATCAGCTGCTCTGATATCAGGTGCTGTGTCAGGGGTGCAGAAGCTCTTTCAGCCCAAGGGCCGAATTACCTTTTGGAGAAGCTCTCGGGGGGGGGCGCGTGCGAGTTGTGGGTGCGGCAAAAGGGGCAGGGCCATGATACCCAAAATACCAGCGTATTTTAGCTGACAGTAACCTAGCCTTAGGAGAGGCATTCCAACCTTTTAGAATGGGGAAAACTCTGCACAAAAGCTGGGAAACCACCAAGGCATCAGTGGTCAGGGGGAAAGGGGGTGGCACCAAGGACAGGAGGCATGGCCATCTGAGGAACCCCAGAGGGCCAGACTGGGATCCCGGGAGGGTCAGATCTGGCCCCTGGGCCTGAGGTTCCACACCCCTGTGCTAATGTGGACCAACCAGTCTAGACTGGCCATGCAAGCAGTTTCTGTGCCTCTTCCTCAGCTGCAAGACTGTGTGCCTTGATCTTCATCCAAATTGACAATTCTGTTCAGCACTCTGAATAAAAGGGACCTGTGTCCATTTCTGTTTGCCCAATACTCATACAGGCAATAACAGAGCTTAATTTTGCCCAGGCCTCAGCATGTGTGCATTGTACTGTGGGAAAATCCATTCTTGCCGGCCTGGTGCCTTTTCCAGCATGGCCACTAGGCTGCCGCCTGTCACTACTGGGCTTTTCTGTTGCCCCCACTGCTGAGACCCTGATAAGGCCAGCACCTCAGGTGGAGAGTGAGGGGCACACCACTGCCACCAGGAGGGCCCACTAAATGAACTTTCCCCAAGGCCCCCTGACACCTGGCACCAGCCCTGGCCAGGATGACTAAATGCCAAAAGATACCCCAGAAACAATAGCTACATGGGAGAGTCACTTTTAAATGTTAGTAAATTGCCATATACACCTCCAGGCATTTTGCAGGCCTAGGGTATTAGCGCTACGTGTGTGTGTGTGCGCGCACCCACAAATTAGTTCCTCATTTTGGACGTTTTTCTGTGACTAGAGAAGAGCTGCATGAAATTCCTTTCCTCTCCCGTGTTTCTTTTTCTATCTGGACTGAACTTCACTGATAAATGCACAACCCCCGTTTAATTAAGCATGGTCTGCGCACAAGAAGCTGAGCCAGAAGCTCCTCAAATTCTCTTGCCAGTTCTGACATTGGCAGCTTCTGACTGTAGCCTTGGGCGAGTCACTCTAGCTCTTTCCTACAGTTCCTGTTGCTTAAAATAATAACTCACGCACGCACGCACGCGCACACACACACACACACACACACACACACACCAAATCCCTGAGATAATTACCCTCATTCCATCCAGACATGAAGGTTTTCTTAGAAGAATTAATCAGGGATTTGCCATGAATGTACTGGCTCAAATATCCAGGAGTGGGAACTTTTAGGTCTGCTTTATGCAGCAGCCAAGTCCTACGACTGTTCCATCAGTGTTAACTGAAAGGAACACTTAAAGGCAGTGGACGCAAGTCTGTGGCCAATGATGACTCCCTACAACAAATGTTTAAGAACGCACACTTCTACCTCATACTTTACAGCCATAACTACACTACACTACAAATCTGTCAGCTTTATACCAATTTAACTGTCATGACTTCCCACAAAGAATCCTAGGAATTCTGCTTTGGTGAGTGTGCTAAGATTTCTCTGTTAGCAATTGCCAGCACCCCTCACAGAACTACAATTCAATTCCCAGGATTCCTGGGCTAGAGGAGACCCCTTTAAGCAGGGGAGGCTGGTGACTCCTATGTCAGTGGGGCAGCTTTCATTTGGAGCTTTATGGGAGCTATCCATGGTGCTGAACTCCATCCCCAGAATAGGTTCACCGCCATGGAGCACCACGGATAGCTCCTATGAAGCTCAAAATGAAAGCTGTGATGGATAAGGAGCCCCACTGATATAGGACGGAGTCACCAGCCTCCCCTGCCTTTAAGTATGTGGTGTGGTGGATATATGGGCCGCCAGTAGGACCATAGGAGGCATTAAGCAGCCCTAAGAGCTGCTCAGTATAACATGTTCTGGAGACAAAAGACACTTGTCCCAAGCCTGCTCAGAGCTGCTTTCCTGAATGTGGCACCTGAAAACACCCCCCCCCCAGCACCTCCAAGCCTCCCTCTTCCCACTGCTCCCAATTAAAAATAAAAAAGAAAACATTTTTAATGGGGAGGCCTAGTGCAAAGCAAAGGACTGGCCTCCACCACCATCTTCAATTCCCCAGTATGCCCCCGGGCCCCATGTGAACCAGAGGCATTCTTAGGAAATGAAGATGGAAGCTGGTGCTTTGCAAGACACCTGGCCAGCCGGGGGAAAAGCTTGCTTTAAAAGGGGGGGAAGAAATAGGGCCACCAGTGCTGCCTGGTAAGATGGGGTGGGTGGGTGGGTGGAGAGTGACCCATGATTGCAACAGAATAACCTTTTGGGGGCATGGGGGGAGGAGAGAGAGAAATTAATTGACTTCTGTGAAATGGGTGTTCTGTTAATGTAAGAGTTGTGCTGGATCAGACCAAAGGCCTATCTCGTCCAGCATTCTGTCCCCACAGTGGCCAATGAGATGCCCACAAGCAGGACACAAAAACAAGTCCAACCTCCCACTCATGCTCCCTAGCAACAGGTATTCCAACAAGGCATACTGCCTCCAATGCTGGAGGTAATACAGAGCCATCGTGAGTAGCAGCCACTGATAGCCTTCTCCTCCATGAACTTGTCTAATCCCCTTTTAAAGCCATCCATGTTGGTGGCCATCTTGTGGCAGTGAGTTCCACCACTGGACTATGCGCTGTGTGAAATGCGCACTTGTGCTAATATGCATTGGCGCAAATCCCCTCCCCACCAAAAAAGTAAAAAAAAAATAGTGTGCAAGTCCATGAATCCACACGACTTAGAAAAAGCCAGTCCAAACTCATTTGAATCCACCTCAGATTTCTTCAACATTCCTACTCAAAGGTTTCCATGGCATGTTTAAGGCTGCACACTCAGTTCACGTGGGAGACTGGCTAAGCCTATTTGGCTTCACAGCATAGTTCACAAACAATGTAACACTGGTAGCATTAATAAAGACAGGTTACATGACTGATATAGAAACATTACTGGAGCCAACATTATGAGTTCTGAAGGTGCCGTTCATTTCAGTTAGGCTTGCCCTGGAGACTTCCTTGCTGGATTGTGGATTGCCCACCGGTATTGTTGTTTTCAGTTGTTCATCTTGTACTCCTTATTACGGTCATTGACAGGGGGAAAGCACATATAACCATAATTCAAATAAGTCCCAGCAACAATTGCTATGTGAAGCAAAACTTTGAATATCCTGGCTATTATGGCATTTAAATCCTGTATAAATCTTGCATTCAGTTTTTTGAATAATACTTAAACAATTTCATTTCCCACTCGTAAGAAATGCAGATTAGTTGTTGTCATGCCTTTGATGCAGAAACTGTTTCTTGTAAATAATATTAAAATCTTCCATGGAACTCACTCAAAAGTATTGATATATGGAAATTGGTTTTCACCCTCCCTTAAATTCCCTTCAAGTCCAAAATGCATATTCTGGATTCTCTCTTTCACTACTGCATACCAAATTCACAAAGTGACATTTAAAAAAATGAAATTCGGTGATATTTTAAAAGATAGCTATTATCATTACTGGAGATGGGTGAATTGATCTATTTCCAGCCCATGTCACTTTTACATGTGGTCTCCCATAATTTCATTCTGTCCCATTTACGCATTAATCTGCTATGCCTTTTTTTTAATCCACACAAATATTTGCATTTAAATATATATTTTTAAACATATTTTCTCTCAAAATACTCATTTTAATGCATTTTGATACATTTTTGAGCCATGAATTATGTCTAACATTTGAGAAGGGCCACAGCTGGTGAATAACTAAGTTCCAATCCACACATACCAGTCCAAGAAGTGGGGATCAGACAGTTCATATGGGAGTTAGCAAAGATTGAAATACCAGAGTAATGCTTATTACAGATATTGACAGCGTTCACACATAATGACAATCGAGAGTATGGGTTGGATATGAGTTGTTGAATCCTGGGTTGCCATTACATGTGAACCCAGAACCATGGGCTGTTCACGGATTGTTTTACCAGGCAACAGAGGTAGCAGGCAGGAGTGATAAATGAAACTGGCTGCTTTACATACTAGTACTTCTGTGCTTTACAAATCATGAGCAAATTCTGGGTAAACTCTGGGTAAGGCAACAACCCATACTCTGGGCTGTTGTTACTTGTGAACCAGGTCATTGTTGCATTGCCTATAAATTACTTTCAGAAATAACTGCGTTCTCTGATATCATTTATGCCATTTCAGAAATAACTGCGTTCTCTGATATCATTTATGCCATCTATGTCTCCAACTGAGTATATAATATGTTTTGGCAAACTATAGACAGGTTAACACATATATCACTTGCTTATCCAACATTTTATATTGAGGTGATGTCAAGTGACATGATTGTGTCTGGCGTGTGATCTGGGATGGCTCAGATATGCTAAGTTACCACCTGAGGCCAGGGCTGGCCCTGTCATGAGGCAAACTGAAGCACCCACATCAAGTGGCAGAGTGGGAGGAGCAGCAAATTGCTCCACTTCCCACCCACCACCCACCCAGCGGGCTCGCCACTGCCTCCAGCGGGTTCTCTGGGGAGCCCCACCAGCCGCTCTCCCACTGTGACATTTGCCTCAGCTGGCGGGGCACTCTAGAGCAGCCACTTGCCCTGTTTCCATTCCCCTTAGCTTTGATGGTATGGGGCTCTCTGGCCAGCTGGCCAAACTCTCACGAGATGTGGCCTAGCTCTTGCAAGACGCAGCCAGCTGAACTGTCGCAAGATGTGGCCAAACCCTTGCGAGAGCCCCACAGCCTGGAAGGGGCACAAGGCAGCAGGAGGAAGGGCCCCAAGGTGGCGGAGGAGGTAGGGGCACGCAGTGGCAGTAGCACCTGCTCTCACCTCAGGTGCCGAGACACCTTGGGCCAGAGATGCCTGAGACCTCAGTCCTCAAAGGGTGAGCATGCATCTTGTGAAACCACCCTAAAAGGAGGTCCAGGCTCCCAGACTGAGTTGCTGCCCACATTCATCTACCATAAGATTGATATTTTGAAATGCATTTGCCGTGGGTTTAATGAGCATATGCTCCACATATACTTCCTGTCTTATCACAGCACACACACACACACACACAGGCTGGTGGCAGGGGCTTGTGGAGGGAGGGGAGGGGGTCCACAGAGGGTACCCAACCCCCCAAGGGCCAGATTTGGCAACCCTGCAGGCAGGAAGTTGCCCTCTCCTGGTCTAAGGTGATCTTCAGTATAATCAATCCAGCCCTCAAGTTAAATAGCTGGAGCATCCCAGTTTAATCCTTTGTAGCCTTACAGCACAATACAGTGCATGTTTACTCAGGAGTAAGCCAGACTAAGTCCTATTGGATTCTCAAGTGAGCGTGCACACTCATTTTACATTTCAAGGCAATGCATTCCACAATGATGAATTGTACAGAGAAAGATTCCCTTGTTTCTCTCCTGTACCTACTGCTTGTTTGTTTCTTTGGGAGAGTCCTAGCTGAACTCACTTTGGGAATGATTAAAAAGAAAAAAAGAAGAAAAACACTTATACTGCAATCTGTGCACTCCGGGAGTAAGTCCCACTGAATTCAATGGAGCTTATTTCTGATCAGCTTATTATGCGCTGCCTTTAATGGTGTCATATTTATGTGTCACACTTATTATATCTCTTCTTTCAAGGGTTTGGCTTTTAAGAACTCATAAATTATACTGAGAAGGAAGTGTTTCTGACAACATTGCATTGCATGGGGAGAGGGCTTCTCACTAAGGCTGCAATCCTATATGCATTTACCAGGGGACAAGAAGTAAGCCCCATTGAACTCAATAGGGCCCACTTCTGAGCAGACATGCACAAGGCTGCATTTCTAGGAGAGGCATATACTTGTAGAAATGCAGTCCAAGGCAAGTTTAGTGTAATACAGGGCTCTCCAACCTTGGGTCCCCAGATGTTGCTGGCCTACGGCTCCCAGCATACCCAGCCAGCATGGCTAATGGCAAGGGATTCTGGGAGCTGTAGTCCAGCAACATCTGGGGACCCAAGGTTGGAGAGCCCTGGTGTAATAGATGCTCTCTCCCTCTCTCTCTCTCTCTCTCTCACACACACACACACACACACAGTGGAAGATAAAAATCAAGGCTTCCAAAAGAATTGGGTTAGTGCGAGCTACAACAGCCATCTAGCGTGGCCATGTGTCCTACTTTACAGAGGACAGTCCTCTATTTTGGAGAGCTGACAGAGGACAGCCCTCTATTTGAAGGTGTCCTCTATTTGAAGGGCTGTCCAGTCCGAGTCTGATTGAAAGTCAAAGAACCAGAAGCAGGGAGAGCAACACAGGCCTGGAGGTTGCCCACCATGGACAACAGGCCGAGCAGACACACAGGTCACCTGCCCACAGTCTTCTCAGCTATGGTGAGATGTACTATATTTCTATGTAAATGATAATTATTTCTAAATGTGCACCTATACATATACATTTGTAGATGCAAATATTATGCAAACTGATGTTCTCTTTTGTCCCTTTTCCTGGTGATGTCTAAGTGGCTACACTACAGCCATCCCAGACCCGAAGCTAACAACTAGGCCGGAGGCAGCAGACTGAAGGCAGAAGTAGAGGCAAGCCGCCGTCACCACTACCGCCATGCCATCACCCCTGTAGTCCCAGAGACCTCTGAGACATGGAGGCCAGTGTGGCGTAGTGGTGAGAGTGTTGGACTGGGACTCGGGAGATCCAGGTTCAATTCCCCACTCGGCCATGAAACTCACTGGGTGACTTTGGGCCAGTCACTGACTCTCAGCCTAACCTACCTCACAGGGTTGTTGTGAGGATAAAATGGAGAGGAGGAGGAGGATTATGTAAGCTGCCTTGGGTTCCTTGCAGGAAAAAAGGTGGGGTATAAATATAATAAATAAATAAATAAATAAATACTGCAAATACACTGCTTCTTCCCAGCAAACCCTGTGTAAATCTTCACCAAGACACATGCTTAGTTTCTTTCCGCTTTCAAACGTCATCTCCCACAAATACCAGCCCCCAGCAATCTGGTTGATAAACCATTGGTGAAATACAAGTACACAATTTCCTTCTCATTGAGTACTCATCCCATGCTTATATTTAAAAATATAACAAATAAAATTAAAAAAATACAGGCGGGAATATGGGGTGGGTTAGGGTTCTTTTTTAAAAAAAAACTTATATTTTTAATTGTGTTTTAATTATGTTTTAATGTAGTTTTAATTGTGTTTTATTGTGTTTTATTGTATTTTAATTATTGTACATCGCCCAGGGTGGCCAGGTGACCAGCCAGATGGGCGATTTAAAAATATAATAAATAAAATAAATAAGATAAAATGCTTATGGGGCTGACTTCCACAATTAATTCCTCCCCACTCCTTCCCCCCCCCCTTCCCCACTATTGCTCCTGTCTTGTCCAGTGCAGTGGCTTCCTACATTTTGCTTCCAGCCAAGAGGAAGGTGAGCAACTGGTTGCACTCATCTGACTGATGTAAAAGGACACCTCTGCCTTCCCTCGCTGAATAGCAATTGCCTCTTGTGCACCTGCCGGGAAACCCTTTTTTTGCTAAAGATTGTAGGGCAGCTGAGGTTATATAGTGAACTCTCAAATCTAGTTGCTTCAAGGTAGAGAGAGTCTGTGTGCAGCTATATTACCATTCTAGCCCAGCAAGAGTGATGCCGCAAATCCAAACGGCCACCTGGAGAGTACGGTCTGCCCTGGTCATTGCTGGTAATTGAAGAACACGGAGTGATGTTGACCTTTGATGTCCAAGCATTTAGGCTTAAATTCAGCCAGAACAAACAACATCTTGAGAAGAAATGAAACCGGGACGCGTGGCCAGGTGTCCTCTTTTACAGACAGCCTGTATTTGAACGGCTGACAGAGAACAGTCCTCTATTCTAGGGCATCCTCTATTTCAGTGTTCTCCAACCTCGGGTCCCCAGATGTTTTTGGCCTACAACTCCCAGTATGCTGGGAGTTGTAGGCCAAAAACATCTGGGGACATGAGGTTGGAGAACACTGCTCTATTTGAAGGACTGTCCTGTCCAATTCTGCATTAAAGATAAAGAACCATAAGGAAGGAGAGCAGCAGGAGCTCCAGAGTTGCCCATCACCAGTTAGCCCTTGGACAGCAGGCAGAAGGCAGGCTCACAGGGCACCTCATCACAGTCTTCTGTGCTACGGTGAGACGTACCATATTTCTATTTAAATTATAATCGTTATTTCTCAATTTGCATCTATACATGTAAGTGAGCATGTGCAAATCTAATGCAAATCTATGTCCTCTTTCTTGGCGATTCATAAGTAACCACCCTAAAAGGACACACTTTTTTTCTTCTTCGGGACCTCTGCTAAAAATGGCTTCCCCACAACAAATGATCCCTGTCTTGCCAGTAATATTTATTTATTTTTATTTATTTATTTATTATATTTATACCCCGCCTTTTTTCCTATAAGGAACCCAAGGCGGCTTACATAATCCTAATCCTCCTCTCTATTTTATCCTCACACAACAACCCTGTGAGGTAGGTTAGGCTGAGAGTCAGTGTGACTGGCCCAAAGTCACCCAGTGAGTTTCATGGCCAAGTGAGGACTAGAACCCGGATCTCCCGAGTCCCAGTCCAGCACTCTCACCACTACGCCACACTGGTGTTTGTAGAACTATTTGTTGTGTTGAGCGCTGCATATTGTATTAATGTCAGGATTGGACCCATTGCTGCTGCAAAGGAGCCTTCAAGGGATATGGGAACAGTCTGATTCAGAGGAGGAAGAGGAGGAGGTGGTGGAATTTGCAGCTGAAATGACAAGGACAGTTGAACCAGAGATAAGCAGGGAGGTGGACGAGAGAGTCAGTGAGGCTCAGATACTGTGGGAAGCCAGGGAGAGCCTGTTGAGGAGAGGGAGGGGAAAATGGGTGTAGCTAATCCCAGGGTGAGACGTCACTTGAAAAGGGAGGATCAACTAAGAACTGTCAGACACTTTAAGCCAGTGTTCTCCAACCTTGGACGCTGGCTGGGGCATGCTGGGAGTTGTAGGCCAAAAACATCTGGGGACCCAAGGTTGGAGAACACTGCTTTAAGCGGTTGGCTCTGAAGCAACAGTACCCGCCTTGAAGGCAGGGGTTTGACAGTTTGAGTTTGGAAAGGAGGAAAGCCCCTTAGTCTGCAATCAACTTCTTTCTATGAGGACACATTTCCTTAATGATCTGATTACTTAAGAGTTCTAACTATGCTTGCATGCTTGCTTCTTTTGTTATTGGTTTCTGCAATATGCTTCATTGCAGTTTAAAGCCAGCCTTGCTGGTTCGCATTACCACCATAATAAAGCTCCTATATCAGTGACTGCTTCTGCCTTGGGACAGCGGCCCTGACAATTAAGGGTTTCTATGGCCAACAACCTATGGTTCCAACTCATGAGAGGTGCCAAAGCATGATGACTGAGCACATGCCTTTTGCATGGAGAAGGTTCCATCCCTGGCATCTCCAGTTCAAAAGATCAGGGAGCAGGTGACAGGAAAGACCTATATGAAGACTGGAAAGATGGGCTAGGTGCACAGATGGGCTAACTTGGTATATGGCAGCCTCCTGTGCTTACCTGAAGCCACCAGGAACATGGAGTAGGAGGAGCATGGAGACACACAATGTTATGGCAATGATCCATGCAGCAGCTAATGGACAGAAAGGGGATCTCATTTTGGGCGGCTTCCAATGGTGACTGTAGGTATCACACATTCCAGTGACTAAAAGGCCTCAAAAGGAAGAAAGGTAGGAGCGAAATGTGACATCTCAGCATGATTATTGGGCAAGAAATAAGCACAAGTTTCCAGTGCGTGATTTAAAACATTGCTTGGAAATTAGCAAATGTCTCATCGTTTTTGTTGGGCAGCAAGTGTCTGTAGGAAAAAGATCACATAAAATATCCTGGAATTGGGCCTAGAATAATGTCTGTTGGAAGTCCTCCATTTGGTTCTCTATCCATTTTTTCATATGGTCATTCATAGAATCTGGAGTTTCATGTTTTCTATGACAAGTAATCAAAAGGGGGGGGAATCCTGTCCCATCCTTCTCCCCCACCCCACCCCCATTTCACTTAAGTCTTAACAGTGTCGGAGGAACTGTAATTATCACAGAAAGTTTCTCTGTGCCTTCTAAAGAAATACAGTAATACCTTGGATTGCAAGCATAATTCGTTCCGGAACCGTGCTTGTAATCCAAAACACTCTTTTTAATTGTGTATATTGTTTGTTATATATGTGTTTTTGTGTTTGTATGAAATGAAATAAAAATTAATAAAACAAAACACTCTTATATCAAAGCGAGTCTCTGGCGGGCATGAGCGGGGCCGATTTCGGTAGTGTTACATCCCTACGACTTGTATTGCAAGACGTCGCTTGTTTATCAAGTCAAAATTTATTTTAAAAATTTGCTTGTCTTGCAAAACGCCCTCAGACCAAGTTACTTGCAATCCAAGGTGTTACTGTATATAAAAGCATGACAACAATGATGCGGTCCAAAGGCCACTCACAGAAATGAGTTCCACTATATGGTAGCTGTGCATTTGACTTTATTTGTTTTGAGAATTTTTGCACCATCTTTCTGTCACATGCTTACAAATAATTAAAACTCTAAGGGCACAATCCTATAGCATGTTTCGACAGAAAAAAGGCCTGCAACTCCCAGCATAGCTGGCTGGGGCATGCTGGGAGTTGTAGGCCTTTTTTCTGTCTAAACATGCATAGGATTCTATCCTAAGACAATAATGCAATACATAATAAAGCATCCCATCCCAACAAAGCTGGAAAAAGTGTGAAGAGTTCAGTTATATAAGCAGCACTGAAAACATGCCCAAAGAATAGCCTTGTCTTCAGGAATTCCTATCCTTGATTCCACACCATGGCACTATCTATGCCATGGTTTAAAAAAAAAAAAAAAATACATGGCAGCTAGACATTTATCTGCCTTCAAAGTGAGCGCTTCACAAATCAGATATTGCAAGATATATTTTTAAAAGTCTCTTGATTGCCTCAAGGCCAGTTTGTCACACAGATTTTGATTACCATATTTCAAGACAAATTGTGCTCGCCTCTCACTCCAAAGCAACCAGGAAGAATTATTCCATCTTAACGAGGCCCTGGGAGAATTCATGGAGTCGTAGAAGAATGTAAGAAATGGAAGGGAGAGGTTTGAACAGCTAAATTTCCACACACCCATGCCCTCCTGCTCCGATGTGTTCATTACTTTTTCCTTCCCCCTGTCCAGGACTCATTTTTAGTTTTACTTTGTGAAGAACACTGCATATCATTATTCTACAACCCATGCCCTGCATTATTTTTTGATAGTAAAATGTGGAGGGACAAGGGCTGTTTGGCCAATGACACAACTTTTCTGTTCAAGGGCTTCTGTACATGAGGCATTTATTGTGTGCTTGTGATTCCTCACTCACGGTAGTTTGTCAGTGTCATCATCCTCCAGAGCCTCTCCTATGCTTTCCGAGTATTTCTGCTGCTTTTTTTTTTAGAGCAAGGAAAGTGTAGTATTATGTGGAAATGGCAAAATGAACTGGAATGAGAAGCTCGTGTATTTTTGCAATTCCGCTATACCACAGCACCGCCTTGTGGTTGTGTAATGGAACATATAGAAAGGCAGAGAAATAAAAAAAAACTGGGGGGAAGAACATGTGTAAAGGAGCTGATCTTAATCCTGCAACTAATCCTGAAGCAGAAGCCTCAGTAAAGTGGCGTCTTAAAAGCTTCATGTAGAGAAGCCCAAAGTTTCGGACTTCTTTTGTCCTCCCTGGTCTGGAAGTGGCAGTGTTCAGTGGCAGTGAATTTAGATCTCAAAGTCTTCCACAGATATATGCTACATCCTGAGATCAGAGTCTTTTTAGAGCAGGGGTGTAGAACCTCAGGCCTACGGGCCAAATCCAGCCCTCTGAGGGGCCAAATCCAGCCCTCTGAGGGGCCAAATCTGGCCTTCTGCCATCCCCCTTCCCCTATACCCACCCTGTTTCCCCCCCAACCACCAACCATTTGGTGGTTTCCCAGATTTTGCACAGGTCGTCCCCCCCCCTTCTTACTGGCAGTAAGAGCGTTAGACTAAAATATGCTGGTAGTTTTGGTACTTTGGCCTCACCCTGTTTTGCACCCTGCCCACCACTGGAATGCAGCCCCCAAGAGCTTCAACTAGAACTCTTCCAGGCAGGCACTGAATGAGCGCACGGGGGGGGGGGGCTGCATGGGTGGGCCTTGCCCACTGCCATTGCCACGTTTGTCAGAAGGAGTCCTCCAGGCATACAGATGTACATGCAGAGAACTCCGACTTGCAAAGAGGGACCCACCCTGTTTTATATTTGGTGGGGAGCATAGTGGCGGTACGTGATGTCAACTGGGCTTGCCCACATGGCCCTGCTTCCACATGTACATTCAATGTGTAGAGTCGGTCATGTGTACCGCCCCCCCTTTTGCATTCCCAAAACAAGACGTTAAAGACCAGCTCTGTTATTTATCATCCCGGTATTAGCAGGCGTGGCTAAATAAAGCAGAATGAATCCGGAAAGTGAAGGGCTTGGCAAACTTTACTGAGTCATAAATAGATAGTCCCCTGGCTCAGCCCATTGAGGGTGTCTTGCCTGAGGGCCCTCGAAATCCTGGAGCCAGCACTGCCTATAATATCTAAGCACTGTACAAAAGAAGCAAATGCACACATCATCATCATCAGGCGATCACTCGTGACCGAGTAAGATTGTCTTCCGGGATAAAAGGAGGAAATTCTAAAGAAGATTGTGTAGACTCTAGCGATGGGTCCGTAAGTGACTGTGGAGGCCAATTCTAGATCCACACAGCTTCCCACAGTGAGGACACAGGTTACCAGATAGAAGATGGTCCTGTAAAGGATTCATTTGACGTGCTTTTCGCCTAGCACGTTTCTCCCTTTCACCTTGCACTCGGGCTTCTTCAAAGTCCATGGAACCTTTGTGAAAGGCCAACCTCCATTTAGATCGTTCATGGGCCAGAGCTTCCCAGTTTTCGATGTTTATATTGCATTTTTTTAGATTAGCCTTATGAACATCTTTAAACCTCTTATATTGACCACCGATATTCCGCTTTCCATCCTTGAGTTGGGAGTAAAGTAACTGCTTTGGGAGACGGCAGTCAGGCATTCGAACAACATGACCGGTCCACTGAAGTTGGCGTTGAAGGATCATTTTTTCAATGCTAGTAGTCTTTGCTTCTTCCAGTACACTGACATTTGTTCGCCTATCTTCCCAAGTAATTTGCAGGATTTTCCGGAGGCAACGTTGATGAAACCTTTCAAGGAGGTGGAAGTGACGTTTATAGATAGTCCATGTTTCGCAGGCATACAATAAAGTTGGTAATACAATGGCTTCATAAACCAGTGTTTTGGTCTTCTTACAAATATCCCGATCCTCGAACACTCTATGTTTCATTCGAGAAAATGCGGCACTTGCAGAGCTCAGACGATGCTGGATTTCACTGTCGATGTTAGCTGTAACAGAAAGATAGCTGCCAAGATAGAGAAAATGATCGACATTTTCCAGTATTGTCCTGCCAAGCTGGATAGATGGCATCACCAAAGGATTGGCTTGCACTTGCTGATGAAGCACTTTGGTTTTTTTGATGTTAAGTGAGAGACCAAGTTTTTCATATGCTTCTGCAAAAGCATTTAGGATAGTTTGGAGATCATCCTCTGAATGTGCGGAGACCACATTATCATCAGCATACTGAAGTTCCACAACGGAGGTTGTAATTACCTTACTTTTTGCTTTCAGCCTGCTGAGATTAAAAAGCTTTCCATCTGTTCGATATATAATTCCCACACCGGTGGGAAGTTTCCCCTCGACAAGATGTAAAACCATGGTGATGAAAATGGCAAATAATGTTGGGGCGATAACACATCCCTGTTTAACACCTGATCCCACTTTAAATGGAGCACCATGAGAGCCGTTGTTGTCCAAAACCGTTGCCGTCATGTTGTCATGGAGAAGTCGCAAGATATTCACAAATTTATTGGGGCATCCAATTTTCATAAGGATAGTCCAGAGAGCTGTACGGTCTACAGTATCAAAGGCCTTAGCCAAATCGATAAATGCCATATAAAGGGGTTGATTTTGCTCCCGGCATTTTTCTTGGAGCTGACGTGCAGTAAAAATCATGTCTACTGTCCCTCTAGAGGGGCGGAAACCATATTGAGTTTCAGGGAGGATCTCTTCTGAAATAGATAGAAGACGGTTTGCGAGAATCCTAGCAAATATTTTACCTGCGGTTGCTAAGAGAGAAATGCCCCGATAGTTTCCACAGTCTGTTCTATCACCCTTCTTAAAGAGGGTGATAATTATGGCATCCCTGAAGTCTTCTGGGATCTCTTCTCTTATCCAGATTTTTTCGATGAGTTTATGAAGATGTTGTACAAGTTCGGGCCCCCCTTCTTTAAAGATTTCAGCAGGAATCCCATCTGGTCCACTAGCTTTGTTGTTCTTCATTTGATTAATGGCTTTTTTTACTTCATCCAAAGTGGGGAGTATTGCAAGTTCCTCTTTAATTTGTTTTTGCGGGATTTGCGAAAAAATCTCATTATCCACCTTAGACTTACGATTTAAAAGGTCATAATAATGCTCTTTCCAACGCAGTGCAATAGACTCTTTGTCTTTTAAGAGTTTGGTGCCATCTTTTGATTGTAAAGGGTTTGTACCATAGGTTTTTGGTCCATAAATGGCCCTTGTGGCCTTAAAAAAGCCCCGTGCATCATGAGATTCTGCAAGTTGTTGAATTTCTTCAGCTTTCTTTTTCCACCAAGCGTTCTTAAGTTCTCTTGTTCTTCTTTGGACCTCAGCCTTTGCGCTAGCGTAGGTTTTTTTCTTGGCAGCGCAGTTAATATCATTTTGCCATATTTGGAAGGCTTTCCTTTTTTGGTCAATTATATATTTAATCTCATTGTCATTTTCATCAAACCAATCCTGATGTTTCTTAGTTTCATATCCAATAGTTTGTTCACAAGCTGCAGTAATGGAGGTTTTCAGCTTAGACCAATGGTCCTCAATGTTGTCAGGAGGTTCCGTAGGTAGATGTTCCTTAAGAAGTGATTGAAGATGAGTTTGCTTAATAGGATCTTGAAGGACTTGGATGTTCATTTTACGCCTTGGTTTCCTTCCTTGAAGCCTACGTTGGGGAGCAATGTTGATAACCATAGTGGACCGGATTAGTCGGTGGTCTGTCCAGCAGTCGTCGGCACTCACCATGGCCCTAGTAAGAAGTACATCGCGGCGATCTCTAGCACGGACAATTACATAATCCAGAAGATGCCAGTGCTTTGACCGTGGGTGCTGCCATGATGTTTTAAACTTATTCTTTTGTCGAAAGAGCGTGTTTGTGATAGTGAGATTATGCTCTGCACATATAGACAAAAGTAAGAGTCCGTTCGGGTTGCTATTACCAACTCCGTCTTTTCCAATAGTTTCTGGCCATAAATCAAAGTCACGCCCGACTCTTGCATTAAAATCGCCTAGGAGGATAATTTTATCCTCCTTAGGTATCTCTGACAGGAGAGTGTCCAACTGGCTGTAAAAACTTTCCTTGATGTCATCATCAGCATCTAATGTTGGTGCATAAGCGCTCAAAATAGTTACCTGTTGGTTATTGGCGAGCTTTAATCGAAGAGTTATCAGGCGTTCGTTAATGCCAGTAGGAACTTCTGACAAAGAGTTCACTAGTTCATTTTTGATGGCAAAGCCTACACCATGTATTCGTCGGTCCTGCTCAGGTAGTCCTTTCCAGAAGAAGGTATAACCTCCTTTTTCTTCTTTCAGCTGTCCCTCTCCTGCCCTTCGAGTTTCTTGAAGTGCTGCTATGTCAATTTTAAACCGTCTCAGCTCCCTTGCAATAATAGCAGTCCTACGCTCGGGGCGTTCACTATCTATGTTATCCAGCAATGTCCGTATATTCCATGTTCCAAAATTCAAATGTCTTTTTCGACCGCTAAAATGGTGACCCCACTGGACGCGGTAATCCAGTCAGGGGAGAAAGAGGTAGACTATGTTTAGGGCACCTTTTCTAGCCCCTCCCCATACGGGGTGAGCAGAGTGGATCCTAAATAGGGCTGCTCAGTCATGGATACAGCTGCCGAGCTGCTCGACTACCTCGTTCCTTGAACAGGGCGACTGAGTCTGCATCCACCGCCCATGTGCTGGTCCATGACTAGGGGCTTCCAGATTCACAGTCCTGCCCCCGTTGCCATTCGCCAGTCGCCATGGGACTTTTTTTTGTTTGTTTGTTTGGTTGGTTGGGTTGGGTTGGGTTGGGTTGGGTGGGTTGGGTTGGAAGACGCCTGTGCGTGAAACTGTTTTATGTGGGGAGATCGGTGCACAACGAATCACCACACAAACTTGACAGAGTACGGCAGAGATCCAATGGCACGGTTACCCTGACGATTGGAAAACCATTCTCTGCTGCAGCCTTCATCCGCCTTCACAGCCGTTGTAATTTAGGTTTAATTATCTTCCACCTGTTCTGCCGTTGAGGACTTTATGTTTTGGATCGTTCTTTGTCTGGTTCCTCTCCCCGGACCTTACCGCCATGGGTGACCCTACTGGGAGTACATAGCTCCCGACGGCATTGCTCACAGGATTCATCGGAACACGCAAGCCCACTCACCACTTCAAGGTGACGATCCGGCGAGGGGTTTGGTTGATGTGTCCCCATGGGAGCTAAGTGGTTTGGCGATGGTCAACTCAGAAGTGATGACTCGTCTGGATTCCCCTTCATAGCTGGGAGGATGGTGCAAGCATGTTTTTTGTGTGTGAAAAGAACAACACACTTAGGGGTTTATGAGATATTCATTTCACCTCCTTTTTGACCAAAATTTACCCAGTTTGCACCTCCCAGAACCAAACGTGGAGCTCAGTGTCATCTGGGGTCAAAGCTTGCAATGCAATTCACAGAACAAAAAGAAGCATTTGAAAAATGTGCATGCATGCTTGGAAAATGCACATGAAAAAATGTGTACTTTTGAAAAATGCTCATGAACACACTTTAATCCATGGGAGAAAAATGTGTATGTTACAAAAGCATGCATAATTGATGCATCCATTTGAAAAAAATATATACCCACAAATTTTTGTACAAAAAGAATAGAAGAAAAGAATATAGCTTGCAATCTGATATGGATATGAATTGGAACGAGCTCCAAGGAGAACCTCAAGAAGCTCAAGTTTTGCTAATTAGCACATTCCCAACAAACTACAGTTTCAGTGAGACTGAGAGATACAGAGACAGAGGGAGATGTGTAAGTATCTGGCAGCACAAGCCTATGGTTGCTAGACAGTGTCTAGGTGGCCATAGGATTTTTCGGAGTCCCAGATACGAGGTCGGAAAATCGCTCCAACTTTGTAGCTGCTGAGTCTCCGCACTTGGAATGCCTTCCCCCTTGCAGCCAGCATGGAAAGAACTGTACCAGCTGCATCTCTGAGGCCACAAGAGCAACCTCGGAGATGGGGTTTAAGGGGCCTTCCAGGGGGCAGGCAGGGGAGGAGACAGATACAACGTAGCCTGGCAGGGCTCCAGCATCCTTCCCTCCCGCTCTGAAGCGCCTCAACTAGATGGCTGAAATCGGCCGTCTAGCTGAGTTGCAGGTTGGAAGGAGCACAGAAGTGACCTTAGCCTCCGTGCCCTTCCCGCCTTCCATAGGATGCCCATAATCCTCCAAGTTTGGAGGGTTGTGGGCATCTCCCGATTGGATTGCGCCCTTAGGCTGTCTTCCTGGAGATCTGATTTGGGAGCAGTGGAATCTAGCTGCCTCTTAGAGAGTTTAAGCTGTCTGTCTCCACCTATGCTCAATCTGCATATCTGTAAATAAACACAGATATTACAAATTCCAATAAGCTTCCACTGACCTCCTTCTAAAAGAAAGGGAGGGAGCAATCCTGTGGTCCCTAGACAGCATCTGAGTGAGGGGCCATAGGATAGTTTGGATTCCCAGATCCGAGGTCAGAGACAGCGCTCCAACCTTGCAGCTGGGAATTGGAACCCTGACCCCAGTCCCCACCACTTGCGGCTGGCATGGAAAGAACTACCCTGGCTGCTCCCTGAGGTCAGGAAAGCGACCTCAGAGAGGGGTCAAAGAGGGCGTTTCAGGGGGCAGGGAGGGGAGGAGACTGGGGAGGCCAGGATATGAGGTATCTTGAAACTGCTGCAGCCTCCTTCTATCTATCCCCCTCCAAAATGCTCCAGCTAAACGGGCGAAATAACCCATCTAGCGAAAATACAGAGCGGGAGGACAGGGAGGTGAAGATCGCCTCTGCAACTCCTCCCACTCTGCATTGGATGCCTGTGTAAGCCTTTGAGTTTGGGGGTTTACAGTCATCGTCATAGGATTGTACCCTAAACCTGCGTAAACCCTGGACATTCTCGCTGATCAGAGTAATGGAGTGAGTGCAACTCTGTGCGTGTGTGTGTGTGTGTGTGTGTCCCCATCAGTTGTCTTTTCCACAAGAGCTATTTAAATTTTTCTTCCCTGTAGCTAAGCTGATCCATCCCCACGATCGTTGTGTTGCCCTTTTCTGTATCAAGACAAGCCTTCCACAACCCGGTGCCCTCCAGATATGCAGAGCTACAGCTTCCATCATCCCCAGCCAGCATTGTCCATATTGGCTGGGGATGATGAGAGTTCTAGTCCAGCACATCTGGAGGGTGCTGGGTTGAGGGAGGCTGAACTATTCTAGTAGCAAAAGCTGTATGGGGAAAATGCAGATACACTTTCTTTCTTTTCTTTTATTACATTTCTATACCGCCCAACAGCCACAGCTCTCTGGGCGGTTCACAACAATTAAAACCACAACATACAAACATAAAATACAGTACAGAAATTTAAAAATTTAAAACTACAGTATAAAATAGGAGTAAAACATACTGAAGATCTGGCTCCAAGGTAGCCAATCCTAGCTCAATAGTGCCCGTCCACTTTTGCCTTTGCTATGGGGGTGGAGCACTGGGAGACTGCAATGGAGATAAGGTGTTATTTGTGGTGCCATGTGGAACCACCACGGTCACAATTCCACTTCCACCTCATTGCCGAAGATACACAAAGATGCTATCCCCCCACTCACCCGGGGGATCTTGCAATCAAGACAGAAGAACCAGAGAAAAAAGGTTAATCTCTACTGCATACATGAACAGGGAAGAGAAACTGAAATAAAGATGAACATGCTGGGCTGGGCAGCCTGAGCTGAAGTCATTTCTTCCATGTTGAAAGGGGCTTTGCCTCAAGCAAGAGCTGTACAAACCTGTGTGTCCTGCCCGTTGACACTTAATGACAATGAAACTTGGGTACTGAGACAGAAAACTGAACATTGGTAAAAGCTAATATCTCATCAAAGGTTAGGAATGAACCGATGGGTGGGGATATCAGGAAAAAACGGCACAATAGCCAGTGTGACCGTTTCTTCAATGCAAGAAATGAGAGCTGCTTTGGAGTCATTGCTTAAGAGCTGGATTTGGAAAGGGGAGCCTTGGCTTCAGGTCCCTGCTTGTCCATGAAGCTCACTGGGGAGGGGCCGTAGCTCAGTGGCAGAGCACCTGCTTTGCATGCAGAAGGTCCCAGGTTCGATCCCCAGCATCTCCAGGAAGGGCTGGAAAAACTCCTCCCTGTAACCCTGGGGAGCCGCTGCCAGTCAATGTCAATCATACCAGGCCAGATGGGCCAAGGGTCTGATCCAGTATCAGGCAGCTTCCCATGTTCCTCTGTACTAGTGGCTATCTCTTACCCTGCCCTACCTGGTTGCCATGTTGTGAGGACAAAATGGGGGAAACGAAACTCATCCATGGTGTCCTCAGGCAGCATCTTTTAGTGCTAAAAACCACTGAAGGCACACTTCACTTATTTGATTCTGTTTAAATTCTGTTTTAAGTGTTTAAAGGTTTTCTATTATGTCTTATCATGTTGTTTTTTAGGGCTTAAAATTTTGTGAACTCCAAGGGTGGTTAGGCTAGTGAATACATCTGGCGCCTTCCTCCAACTGCCACCTCCATGCTAGGCTCGGAGGGCAGCAACGAGGGGAGGACTTTTTCTGTGGTAGCCCCTCAACTGTGGAACAAGCTCCCCCCTGAGACCCACCTGGCGCCAACTCTTTTTCAGCGCCATGTTAAGACTGCCCTCTACGTTGAGGCTTTTAATAATTAAATGGTATATGGCGGGGTGGTAAATTGTTTTTAGTGGTCGTGTTTTATTAACTTGTTTTAGTGATGTTTTTAAAATTGGTTTTAAGTTTTTATTGTTTATATTTTTAACTGTATTTTATTGTATTTTTAAAAATTGATTGTTGTACATCGCCCAGAGAGCTTCGGCTATTGGGCGGTATAGAAAATGAATGAATAAATAAATAAGTACAAGAGTGAGTGCCTTTTCAGTGGTGGCCCCACACCTCTGGAATTAGCTTCCATCAGGGGTTTGTGAGGCCCCTTCTATGCAGGTCTTCAGGAAGGCTCTGAAGACCCACCTGTGTTCGCTGGCCTTTTCCTAATCTCTGGGATGCAGGTTATTTATTGGCGCAATCTGTTTTTATAGTGTGGTATAGTATTTTATTGTATATGTATTGCCCATTTGTACACTCCGGTGTGCTTTTTATCTTGTACGCCTCCTTGAGATGGTCCTACGCTTTAAAGTGGCCTAAAAGTAAGTTAAAATAAAAATAAAATAAGATGATCCGATGTCACTATGGAAGTTTGTTACGAAGTCAAGACTCAAGTCCCAACCATTTGAAATTCAAGCTAGAGAGCCATCATCCTTTCTGAGCTCAGTAAATTGTACAAATTTGTCTTGATAAATATAGCCGAGACAACTTCTCACAAAGTCTACTCGCATTAGGCTTCCCCTCAGTTCCTTTATGTTACCAAAAGTAACCAGAAGTAAGTAGAACATTCTTCAGTATCAGCCCCCTCACCGTTTTGACAGGCCCATTTTCAAAATGAGCAATGACTCTTGCAAATGTAAGGAAGAGACAAGGGAGAGGAGGAGACCCAAGCTAACTAACGGGCAGAAAGTCATGTGAAGTCATTGGGTCCTTCTTTGGAAACAAGCATGTTGTAGGATAGCTTTTTGCCATACACAATGCAGATTGGCTTGTTTTTCATAACCTTGCCTTAGTCTTCCTACACCTGCGTCTGTCATGGTATCTGTCCTCCCAGAGGCCATGACTGCTCACACAAGCAGAAGAACCTGCACGCCCTGCAAATAATCTTGTCCTTTTTCATTTTGTCGGAATTAGCTAAGACACTTTAAATGAGAGCAAATGTCTTTAGCAACAAGGCTTGGCTGTCCTTCAATAACTGCTGTGTATCATTCTTGAAAAATCTGCTTCCGTATCGTCACTGCTTGAAGCACAGCAACTTCCAAGTTCGTTCTCATACCATCATGACATCCGAAAGCCCCGCAGTTCCTCCTTTGGTCATAGCCAAATTCTAACAGGCTTCTAGCTAAGCTGCATTTGACTAAGATTTCTGTAAAGAGAACAAGAAACAGAGAAGAAAAGGTCTGCCTCCAGAGCAGTGTTCTCCAACCTTGGGTCCCCAGATGTTTTTGGCTTACAACTCTCAGCATGCCCCAGCCAGCTACGCTGGCTGGGGTATGCTGGGAGTTGTAGGCCAAAAACATCTGGGGACCCAAGGTTGGAGAACACTGCTCCAGAGGGTTTGGCCGGAGTCAGCAGTTGGCAAAGTTGAATACTATAGCCAAGGCTACAAACTGGTTCAGGGACCTGCTGCTGGGCTACCATCTTTGCAGCAGACGGGGAGATTTGGAGCTTGTGCATAGGTCAAGGAGGGCCCAATATTTTGATTCTTCCATTTGGTGCTGAATATGTCACTTCTTCTATTCATGGGGGGTGGAAATGGAATCTCCAGCGAAAGGGACTGGGTAGGTGAGAATTTCGAATAGTTTTCTCCTTGGGGAGTGATTGATTTACTTAACGTAAGTGTGCACAGCTGTGATTTGGATTGGGGCCATGGCAATTCAGGGCAATTCCCATTTTTGTGCTAAAATTCCACCCACCTGCAGGATGGATGAGGGGATAAAAAAAGAGAAAAAGAAAACACACACATCCCCTTTGGAATCCATTGAGACATTTTTTTTCTTTTTTAAGAATGGGTGCGTGTGTGTATGTGTAATTTTGGCACAAAAAAGGGAGGGGGAGCTTAAATCCCCCTTCCCAAATTGCCATAGTCCCAATCCGAAGCAGTGCCATGCATGCTTACATGCAGGTAAGTAAGTCAATCACACATAGCTCTGCTCTGCTATGTGTGGTTTACAGAATGTCTAGTTTGGTCCTCAGGAAGGGCTGCCAGGCTGGAAGTCTCTGCAAAGAGCCCCATGACACTGCAAGAGCACAGATTTTAAAGTTAAAAAATAATAATAAGACCCCTCCTTGTCCACCCCCTACACATAAACAGTAAGAGGAAACCCTGCCCCCTCTCCCAATGAGAAAATTATTTGAATTTCTCCCCCTCCCCACGAAAGAGGCAGGAAAAAAAATGCCTTTCACAGGGAGGGAACACATTTGCAAAAATAGGGGCAGGGTTCAGCACAGCACTAGGCCAGAGACAGCAATGTGCACCAGCACAACCGCCAATCTAACTGTGTGGACATAGAAAGTGTACATCTGAGGCACTTTCATAATGTGCATACCTTGTCCCAGTCACTGTTCCTTACCGGTCATGTCTGAGCCTCTTCAAGGCACTTCAATGGTGTGTGTGTGTGTGTGTGTGTCTGTGTGGCAGGGTCTAGCTGCCCATGGCCCCACAAAAATCTGCAGTTCACTCCCCCACCCCCCCCAAACCCCCACTTTGTACATGCTTCTAAATGCATACCAGGCTCTTCAGATTTCCCCTTCTGCCCAAAGCATCTTGTGCTGCAGTGGACACCACTTCAAAGGGTGTCCTAACTTTCTGGAGGGGACTTCTTAGAGGTCATGTAGGGCTGTAGGGGAGCAAGGGCCTCCGAAGCCATGGGGCACAGGCCCATAGTCAGCCTAACAGTTCTGGAGGAGCTGCCAAAAACATGGGGTGGGGGGCAGTTCATCTGGTTTGCAAGCCTTTTAAAGACAAAACTGTAATCTGCTTTTTTAACTATTTGTTTGTTGAAAAAAATGTAGGGGGGCAGAGAAAATTTGCAGGGGCAGGCACCCCCAGCTCCCCTGTCTACAGGCCTGACAGGGCACCTGGGGAAGCTCTGTATGTGCAAGTATTAATTCTTGGGAGCCCAGACAATTATTTTCTAGAAGCTGTTGTCTAGAGTTTTAACCAGCCCTGGGGTTTTTATTGTTGCGTGTTTAAAATTGTTTTGTAAATGGTTTTTATATTATTTATGTTATATCTTGTATTTTCTAAACCACCCGAGAACTTTGGCTATTGGGCGGTAGAGAGCAATGGAATAAATCATCATCAACTATTGAAGTAACAAATGTGATGGCAGAGAATGAGGTTCAAGCTGGACGAAATGGCAGCTCCGCGTCTGGTCCTCTGTCCTCTCGCCGCAACATCTAGTTAAGGAAACACGGGATGTGATATTGTCACATTGTATTCTGCCCCAAACATTCCTAGTGGCAGTGAGTAATGTGGAGCAGAGATGGGGAAACATGACGTGGTGTCATCACATCACGTTGCTACATTTCTCCAAAGTAGACGGGACAAATGAGAGCAGAAGGAGCTACGCGCACGGCTGCTGTTGTTGATGGCAAGCCCCACACTTCAGGGAATGTCCAGTTTGAGCCTGGGAGCTGAAGAAGCATGGCTCTGTTTCTGCTATGTACTTAGCCTAACAGCACAATCCAATGAGGCTGCCCACAACCCTCCGACCGAACTCAGAGGATTACTGCGGGCATCCTATCCAGGGCGGGATTAGGATATCCTCTGCACTGCCCTCACCCTGGAAAACATCTAGACAGCCGATTTTGGCCATCTAAATGTTTCCCCCCTCCTCCCCAGGAGGAGAGGCTGAGGTGCCACCTGGATTCTTTGTTCCTCCCCTCCCCCAGGAACACTCCCCCCCCCAAAGGGAGAACCGAGCACGGTCTTCCGTGCTCAGTTCCCTTCCTCCGCGGAGGAAACCGCGGCAGCTACGAGGTGGGGAGGGCAGGCACTCCACAACACTGTGCCCTCGTAAGGGATTTACGAGGGTGCAGCAGCGTGGAAGGGAATTCCTATGCTCCTCCAGACAACGTCGGAGAGGCATAGGATTGCGTCCTAATGTTCCTTATAATAAAAACAGAGTTGTTTCTGATGATGCTCATAGTAGTAGTAGTAGTAGTAGTAGTAGTAGTAGTAGAATAATAATAATAATAATAATAATAATAATAATAATAATAATAATTATTATTATTATTATTATTATTATTATTATTCTGGCTTAAATAGTTTCAAGCAAAATCTCTTAAAAATAACATGCCCCATAGGACGCTGCCTTATTCTAGGTTAGACTATGACTGAGTTCAGACAACACGATAACCCACACTCAAGGGCTGAGTGTGGGTTGTCGTTAGTGTGGATTATTGTGTTGTCTGAACCCAGCCTATTTGTCCATCTAGGCCAGTATTATTTATTCTGTCTGCCAGCAGCTCCCCACAGTGTCAGACAGAGGACTTTCCCATCTTCTGCTACCTGATTCTTTTAGCTGGAGACGCCAGAGATTGCACATGGGAACTTCTGCATGCAAAGCAGAACTACATTCCCTTCCAGACCCTTCTACAGTGTAGCACTGATGATGTCCTCATATTTCCAACTGTTTCTTCCTGGTCCAAATGACTTGGTGGAATATTCAAAAAGAAGAAAGAAGTGTGGTTAAATTGATTATGTCATTCTTATTTATACATAACTTTATAGTCTAATTGAGTTAGCCTTCTGAGTTAGCCTTCTGTGAGTTAGCACACATATAGACTGTCTGTTTTAGTTGTTCAGATATTTTAATAAATTAACATGAGCTGCATATATTAGGGGAAAGCGCACACAAAAATGCATGCATTCGTGAAAATAATGCACCATATTAGGAACATGGCTTGCAAAAATGTGTATATTAGGCAAAATTGCATACATAAAGGCAAGGAGAAGGAGAACAATGCCCAAAAATGGATACAAGTGTTCATGCAAACTTAAACAAACAAACAAGAAATGCTCAAAGTTCAGAATGAACCAAACTTAAGATGGGAACAATTTTCAAAGTTCGGGATGAACCGAACTTATGAACAATGAGAAACTGAGAGAAAATGAAATTGACAGATCTGTCCATCCCCATCTGTTACAACAGAAAATGTGCCTTCTTTGGAACATGTTTATAACCTTGAGACATATGAAAACAGCTGATCACTTTGGCTTGGTCATCCTTCGCACCGTGATTCACAGACAGAAGTTAACCGGCACCCACAGGGACAGAGATGCGAATGAGGCCATGTCCTTGGCATTTATAAGCATGTTAAGGCTAAGAGCATGAGAAAGGTGGTTCAGTCTCTGGGGGAAGGACATCGATGGCATTTGCTCTATGTCTCTTGGTGACTTGCCAATGAGAGCTATTAACAACACCAGCCTCTACAAAAAGGTCAATCAATCAACCTGTATATTTGTGGGCTGCCCTTTACACAAAGCGCCTCTGGGGCACTTGCTAAAAATACAGACATCCAGCAGGATCTGTTAAAAAGAAGACAGTCAAAAAGATTTCATGCAAAAACTTTCAGGGATGGGTGAAGAAGACTCAAAGGTAACTGGTAATTATCTCAATGATCATTCGATTATATGGCCATATGGCTGAATGGGGCTAGATTTAAAATAATGCCCTTCAAATGTTAACTCT
Organism: Shinisaurus crocodilurus; assembly: GCA_021292165.1. Taxonomy (NCBI): domain Eukaryota; kingdom Metazoa; phylum Chordata; class Lepidosauria; order Squamata; family Shinisauridae; genus Shinisaurus; species Shinisaurus crocodilurus. Next base: position 49,033 of record JAHFWL010000484.1, read on the forward strand.
GCTGTGGGTGGAAGCCGCTTTTGCATGAGCCGCTTTTCCAGGGGCAGCTGGGGCAATGTTCAAGTGAGCCAACCATGATGTGAGTGGGAGGCCCATTGCGTGGCTCTTTCCCACAGAAATGGCACCCTTTCTCCAAAGGATGCTGATTAATTTTTGTGAGCCACCCAGAGAGCTTCGGCTGTTGGGTGGCAAAATGAATGGATGAATGATTACAAGAGGTTGGATGCAAGGTCGGCCTTCCATAGGTATAATAAGGTCTCTGCTCGCGGCAGCTGGCAAGTGGCTCTGCCTGATTTTCAGGGATTCCCCTCTCCCCCAACACACACCAGAGCTCAAGCCATTCAGCCAGGGTCCCCCAGCCCTCTGAGCATGTAGCATTTTCTGCAGTGTATCCACTCCAGGCTGTAGTCTGAACTTTAAAGGAGCTGACCATGATGCTGAACCCAAAACCCCCAATAGGTTCAGCACCATGGATAGCTCCTTAAAAGTTCAGACTACAACCCAGAGTGAAATACACCGCCACACTGCCCCACTGACATTGGAGCCACCAACCTCCACTGGTTTTCAGTGGACTGGAGGGCTGCTGTGAGGAGGATGGGTCAGGGAGGTCTGCTTCAACCAGCCCAGGTGCAAGTCTGGATCCAACCCATGGTCAGGAACATCATGGTCCACCATCTCCCCAAGAGCAGGTGGGAGGGAGAGAACATTGTCCTTCTTAGATATTTTTATATATAAAAAGTAGGATGATTTATTTATTTATTTATTTATTTATTCATTCATTCATTCATTCATTCATTCATTTCATTTCTATACCACCCAATAGCTGGAGCTCTCTGGGCAGTTTACGGCAGCTCCTAAAACAGGACCATAATACAATAAGAACAACCATAGAATTTTTCCACAATACAGAATTTAAGAACAGTTTAAAAATTTACAAATAAATCAGCAGCAAAAACAATATTAAATATCAAGTAGACCTGCTAAAAACATGTGACATGGGTACCCCCATCAAGCCATTAAATAACCTTAGATGTCTTTAAATGCCTCAGCACAGAGGGCTGTCTTAACCTGGTGCTGAAGAAGGGATGACAAAGTTGGCACCAGGCAGGCCTCAGTGGAGAGATCATTCCATAATCAGGGGGCCACCACTGAGAAGGCCCTCCCCCTTGTTGATGCCCTCTGAGCCTCCCTTGGAGGTCGCATTCAGAGGAAGGCCTCCGGTGTTGACCATTGTGTATGGGTAGATTGTGGTTGGGAGAGATGTTCCAGCAAGTATTGCGGTCCCAAGCCGTGCATATCCAGCATGAAAACAAACAAACAAACAAACAAAAATAACACTGTTACCTGAGATGTGATAAATGCTCAGTCACATCACCATATTCATGAAGTACTCAGCACTGAAATGATGCTTTACTCATTGGCACTGTTGCCTCTCTCTCTCTCTCTCTCTCTCTCTCTCTCTCTCTCTCTCTCTCTCTCTCTCTCATCAGCCCAGCTCCTGTGTCTTTAACTGCAACCCGACGCAGAGAAATTGAGCCAGTGAATGTTTTTCTCACTTATCTCCATGCTAGGAAAAGTTTCACAATGGCTCAATTTCTGTGAACCAGGCTGCTTTGAAAGGTACCAGATGGATCAGAGCTGGTAGAAAAAGGTGGCAACATTACTCATCAGCATTGCTCATCTGCCAGTGGTAGCCACTGACACAGAGCTATTTTATATTTTAACTTGAGTGGTTAGTGCTCTTCTGAAGAACTCATCTACTGCCCATCTACTACCAATTTTAGCTATGCAGTAAATTGAAATATCCATAGCTTGGCATTTTTGCCTGCTTTATTCAGATATCCCCTTTCATTTTGGAATGCTTAGATGCTGCCTTTTAGGACCTCAGTCCTGTTACAACTGTTATATGGGTTTCAATCCCATAGACTTTAAATGCATGTTACTGAAAAACCATAATATGTGAAGTGACCACAAGGCTGCATTACAGATGTCAGGTTTTTTCAGAGACTTGAAGGCAGTATGATAGAGCTTTTGTTGCTTAAGGGAATGCAATGCATGTTAATTTTTTCAGCCCTGCTATGGCCTCTAAGCAAACAGGTGTGGCAAAAATCTTCAAATCCTGTTTGATCAACAATCACAGAGGGGCTGAACAAAATGAAAGCATGTACCTGTGGGTCATGACAGCTTTATCATGTCATCGTCAAGTCTCTGAAAAACTTTCTGTGCTACATCTAAGATAATGTGTTATAATGGGTATTGATAATGGATACTGAGAATTGTTATTGTCCTATTGGCCCTCATAAGCATGCCTCCAGTTCCACCTTCCAAACACACTCATAACAAAAATACTGTGGTTTAGTGTTGCATGGTTAAATATTCAAGGATTAACACATTTTCCCTACTGCATTTCCTTAGATGTGGGTTCGCATTGCCCTTCTGTGTTCCACTCTGCCTTTATTCCAGTTTAATCTGGGGAGTTTCTAACATTAATTTCAGAAGTGGTGCATGTTTGTTGCAGTTCTCAGGCCATGTCTTTCCCTCCTTACAAGTTCTGATTGTGCTCCAGCACATATGTGCATTGATTAGATCAGGGGTGGGCAGAAGGTAGATCTCCAGGTGTTTGGGACTTCAACTCCCCAAAGCCCCTGCCAGCATGGCCTTTGGTCAGGAATGTTGGGAGTTGAAGTCTAAAACGCATGGAGATCTACTTTCTGCCCACCCCTGGATTGGGTCACACAGCAAGAAGGCCTTCTTGATGCAATCACACCAGTCACAGCAGGATTCCTTTTTGCACTGTGATTTAATCAATGCCAATATGTGCTAGAGCATAGCACTAGGGGTTTCCATGTACCTTGGGGGGGGGCGTCTGGCCCCGCCTCAACTCTCTGTGGCGGCGCCCCCCCACTCTTTTGTCTGAGCAGCGCGGAGCAGTTCTGTTTAAGCCCTGTTGCCCTGGTTTCTACGCAAAATACGTAGAGCGGGGGCCCAGTGCGCTGGCACAGGGTCCCGTCGCGTCAGTTCTGGCCAGCTGGAAATGACGCGATGGGCCCAGCGCGGACCGGTGCGGCGGGCTCGAGGTGGCGAGCCCCGGACCAGTAAGGCCCTGTGATTCTGGGGCGTGCGTGAGCTATGCCCGACTTGTACATCCCTAGCACATTGCTTCACTATGCATGGGTGGACCCCTTTGGATGTCAATGGGGACTCAGTAGGTTGAATCATAGAATAGTAGAGTTGGAAGGGGCCTACAAGGCCATCGAGTCCAACCCCCTGCTCAATGCAGGAACCCAAATCAAAGCATCCCTGACAGATGGCTGTCCAGCCACACTTTGAATGCCTCCAGAGTGGGAGAGCCCAGCACCTCCATAGGTAGTTGGTTCCATTGGTGTATTGCTCTAACAGTCAGGAATTTTTTCCTGATATCCAGGCGGAATCTGGCTTCCTCTAACTTGAGCTCATTATTTCGTGTCCTGCAATCTGGGATGATCGAGAAGAGATCCTGGGCTGGCCCTCCTCTGTGTGGCAACCTTTCAAGTACTTGAAGAGCCAGTGTAGCGTACTGGTGAGAGTGTTGGACTGGGACTCGGGAGATCCGGGTTCTAGTCCCCGCTCGGCCATGAAACTCACTGGGTGACTTTGGGCCAGTCACTGACTCTCAGCCTAACTTACCTCACAGGGTTGTTGTGAGGATAAAATGGAGAGGAAGGGGAGGATTATGTAAGCTACCTTGTAATTAGCCTACCACTTAAAAAACAAATTTAAATAGGATCTTATGGAAACAAATTTAAATAGGATCTTATGGAAAGGAACATTGGGTTCCTTTCAGGAAAAAGGCGGGGTATAAATATAATTAAATAAATAAATAAATAAATGAGTGCTATCATATCTCCCCTAGTCTTGGTTGTTGACTGGCCCTGGAAGAACAGGACAACATTCTGATGAGCAAACTGGGGCAATGGCAGAAGAAGGACAGGCCTGTGTCTTACGCTGCCTCAGGTTGACTGAGCATGGAAAGCTAAGCAGGGTCAGGCCTGGTTATTACTTGGATGGGAGACCCCTCCTCTAGTTTCCTGCATTGAGCAGGGGGTTGGACTCAATGGCCTTGTAGGCCCCTTCCAACTCTATCATCTATAAGTCATCAGCAGAAGGTGGGAGACAGTTGTGGGGCAGGGCAGGCCTCAGAGACACTGCGAGGGAGTGGTCATGGGGAAGAGGGCCAGCTACAAAAGGGCAGGGTAGCCCTATGCAAAGATAAGGGAAGCCTACAGAGTAGGAAGCAGAGTGCATGAGAGAGGAGGAGGAGGAGGAGGTGGTGGTGGTGGTGGTGGTGGTGGTGGTGGTAGAGGCAGAAAGAGAAAGAGAAAGAGAAAAAGGGGAGACTGCAGGGCCTATGGATGGGATTCTTGGAGAACAAGTGCAGATGCAGAGCAGGGCCGGTGCTACCATTAGGCCAACTAGGCAGCTGCCTAGGGCGCAGGGCTAAAGGGGGCGCCAGAAACGCCTTGAAAAAAAATACAGCGCTCTCAAGTGGGAAGGGGGGGCGCTAAATATTTGATCTTGCCTAGGGCACCAAACTGCCTTGCAGAGGCTAGCTGGGTGTGAGTGAGGAGCATGTGCCAGAGAGAGGAGGGGCAGCAGGTAAAACCAGAGTGGAAGAACCAAGAGGCAGAGAGAGAAACAGAGGGCGTTCCTACACGAAGCTGTTAATCTGCTGTATCTACTTTCAGGTTAATTGCAGAATTGAGATCCGAGCACTACATAAAGAGTGTTTTCTTTCCTGCTTTTCCACTATATAACCTCTAGGTGGCACTGTGGTATAGTAAAATAGTGTAAATACACAAGTAGAAAAAGCATTTTCTTTTGCTTTTGGGAATAATACCTAATTTTCCCCGCTCTAAAAAAACTCGCTGAAAGCAAGCAAAACTGGAGGGTCGTCTGAAGAACCCATTAACAGTCATGAGTAAGGAATGACAGAGTTAAGAGAAATAAAGTGGTGCATAGCTCAAGCACTGATGCACTGGGAGAAGGTACTCAGTCAGAGCCCTTAGCAAGGAAGTGAAGAGCCTGATGGGGTGAATGTAACCAATGTCACTTGAGTTTGTATCCATTTGGGAAATAAAGAAAGACTACTACTGTTTGTAGGCATTTAAGTGTTCAGCAGCTCCTCTGCAAGCAGAGCTGTGCGGGCCATGAAACTTAACCAGGTCAAACTATCCCCCTCGTGAGCCTGGACACAACCTGGGTGCTGTTCTGAATACAGGGAAATATTCAGATGGGGGGAAATTAATAAGCTCTGGGATACTGATAGCATTGCATTGCATTGCATAAATGACTGTATTGTTTTACACTCTAGAGTAATTCTTTCAAGCAATAACTTCTTGTTTGGTTATTACAATATTAAACAGTGATCATTCATTCATCCACTCCCTCATACATTCATTCATTCACTCTCTCACTCATTCATTCATTTCCACTGCTTTATCACATCTCCTGAATGTTGCCAGGCAACTGCAACATATTACTTGTGCTTGTGCTACTAGTACTGTGTTTCCCATCTTATCGTGCACATGCACTTTCCTTTGCAAAGGACATATATGGCTTCCATTGAACATATTTCTTATTTGAATCACAGTAAAGTCCTTTGTGCATTTTCCATGACTCTATCTTACTTCGTTCATGAACCTGTTGGACAAGTATTAAGACACATATTGGGGTGGGGGACTATTCATCAATCCCTTTTAGATAAAGCTCAGTGGGGAAGATCAAAATTGCTCCCTGTGAAACTCAAATTAGCCGCAAAGCAATTACCTTAAGTGATGGGGGTGGGAAATGTTTCCATAAGATCCTATTTAAATTTGTTTTTTAGTAAGTGGTGGGCTAATTACAAGGTAGCTGTATTAGTGATGAGTGAAAAGAAGAAAAAGAAACACCATCAAGTGCAGTTGCTTGTTCAACGCGCCAGACTTTCCAGCTAAAGTAGCCTTCCCCAACCAGGTGCCTTCCAGATGTGTTGGACTACTAAGCCCACTATCTCTGGGGATGGGAGGGATGGGGATGATGGGAGTTGCAGTCCACCACATTAGAAGGCACTGGGTTTGGGAAGGCTGGACGAGAGCTACTCCTCCTCTTCCTGAGCATGTGTTTGGAACCAACAGTGGCTTTTCAAACTGCTCTGTAATTCTTGGCTGAGTCTCAGGACCGTGGCACTTCTACTTCTGGTCTTTGGCGAGCAGCTGTGAAGATGAAAACAGGGAGCCAGTGTGGTGAAGTGGTTAGGGTGTTGGACTGGGACTCGGGAGACCTGGGTTATAGCCCCCACTAGGCCATGAAGCTGACTGGGTGACTTTCAGCCTAACCTACCTCACAAAGTTGTTGTGAGGATAAAGTAGAGAAGAGCAGGATCATCTATGTCACCCTGGGCTCCTTGGAGGAAAGGTGGGATATAAATGTAACGAATAAATTAAATTAATAAATAAAGTGCTCACATTTGGTACTTGCATGTATTAACACAGGGATGACCACCCTTTGTATTCTTGGTGGCCTCTCTGTTCTCTAGGCCAGACGTATATTTTGCCACATGAACTGGCACCCTCAAGAATGGGCAAGCTCCTTAACAAAGCCAGCAGGCACCATGCACCAGTAATTGCTCCCCAGTTAGGGGCACATGTGCTCAGGCATAGCATTACAAATCTGTACATTTAAATATAACATACAGCATCAAAAAGAGACAACACAATATTCAAGCATGGAATTTACCCATGCCTTGCAATGTGAAAGGGTCTTTCTTTTCCTTCTGAGTGAAACTGTGGGCAAAACCTTGAATAAAGATTGGTGCGACTGCCACGGAGCAGCTAAAAGTGCTTGGGTGCCGAATCTAGCACAGTTGGCCTTTCCTGTATTAACATATACCTTGAGTCACCACCAGAGCCTGATCACTCCTGTTGCGTGATGCCACTGGGGCTATGCAAAAGAGAAAAGACATTCCTGTCAAGACATCTCTTTACTGAGACACCAAACCATCTTTTCTTTCTCATTCAGCTCTTAGGAGCCTGTAGTGATGGCCAACTCAAGCTTGGTGTGGCCAGCCCCCCATTCCACCAGGCTTTCCTGTGTCCAGCAGAACTCACTCCACTTCCCTCTTATCAGCAATAAACTCAAGGTGTCATATCCGATGGTGTCCCTCCACCAGCAGAATGGACACCACTGGTGGATCAATTCCCCATTCCCGCTGCAGCTGGCTGTACTCCCCCCCCCGCCCACTCAGTCTGGTGTGGAGGGCTGCAGAGAGAAGGAAGGGAAGAGAAACTCCCATTGAGCAAGCAGAAGTCTGCTCGTGTAACGCTGGATTTAGCCCATGGTCTGTGGACGGACTTGCTTTCTCTTTTCCCAGTTCCAGGACACCAGTAACTTTCCCCACGCCCAGCCCAATGTATTTTGTCACCTCAAGTGAGATGGCACCGCTGCTGCCCCCTTGACCACTCACTCAGCCAGCTGGCCGGCCTACCCACTTGGCCAGCTGTCTGGCCACTCCCTTACTTGCTGAGCCAGCTGGCCCCATTGGCCGCTCACTCCTGCCTTGTGCCCCATTTGTGGGCCTCTCACGAGAGGTCAGCCAACCGCTCATGGGAGCCCCATGGCTGGGGCACCAGGCGTAATGGTAGGGCCAGCCCTGACTTACCCCTTTTGCTTTGAGGCTGCTGCTACTTTGACCCAGCCCTGGATCTTCCGGACATCTTGTAGAGTGACCTTGAGGTAGAGGAACTAGCTCTGGACACCCCACGCCCCTTAAGCCTTTACCGGAAGTGGTCTGAGAGCAAATGTAGTTTGATTCCGTTGCTGAAACCACAGCCTGTGGAAAATATATTAAGAAAAATATAGATCAACGCTCTACTCACAGATGCCTTTCTTGTCTAACTAATGCTTAATCTCACAATTACTTTGCATATTGAGCAGCCATAAAGACATCCTCATTGGATCATGAGAACTATTTTTGACATAGTTTGACATTTGAGGTTTGATGTCAATGAGCTGATGTAGGGCACTGATAAAATTGCAGCACACACTTGCAGTACGTACACAGGAAGGGAAGTGGTTTCTTGCCTGAAATGTGATACTGCAACAAATTTAACTCCCCCCCCCCCATATGTACAACAGGCAGTAAGCTACAAATACATTTTCCTAGCAACCCCAAACTCTAATGTATATTTATTTATTTATTTATTAAAAGAATATCCCAAAAGTATACACCAGTATTTGTACTTTCAGAAAGGCCAACAATTCTGCTGCTAAAAGTTGCGATGGTTCTTGGTCTATCCAGACATACAGAACCCACCAGATAATAAAACCACAAACAATGCGTTGCTGTTGCTCGGCAGCATTCGGGAGATCTGATCACATAACGGATATGAGTAAATGAGTGAGGAAACCGGCCCTTGCAGTGATGATGTGCCACGTTAGATCGTGTGATCTGCTCAGGTCATGAGACGGCCTCCATCAGGCGCTAAGATCAGAAGATAAAGGACAGGGCCAGCCCCAAACTTTTAAGCCTAGGGTGAAGGACAAGATGCCATCCTCCAACACGCATTTCACGTACAAGAGCAGCCCTGACTGGGAGCTGATCTTTTCTTCTTTTTTTACTTCGGTGCTAGCAGCGGAACAGCGCTGAGGTCAGCAGGGAAGCTTGAGGGGTGCAGAGCAGGTCATGTGGCACACATAGCTCTGTCCTCTAACTCCTCTCAGGCACTCCCCGCCCCCCAGCATCTGCCGCCTGAGGCAGCCACCTCACCCTGCCTGATGGTAAGGTCGGCTCTGGAAGATCTGGAGAGTTCTCAAGATAAGCTAGGCATGAAGCCTGAAATTATCCCGTGGGAGAGTCGCAAAGGCTTCTCCAGTACCTCTCAGCACCAAACACTCTGGACCAGGGGTCCTCAAACTTTTTAAACAGGGGGCCAGTTCATTGTCCCTCAGACTGTTCGGGGGCCGGACAGGACTATAGTTTGAAAAAAATATGAATGAATGGATCAAGTTTTTTAAAAAAAGGACCCGGGTCCCTTTTTTTTACTTGATTAAATGGAAAGTTATTATAAATTAATTTGCTGTCTAAAATTGAAATACATTAAATTTTTAAAAAGGCATAGAAAGGCTTGATTTGCATACTGCACATATCTTATTTATTTGTAGTGCAAAAAACACCAGGAAAAAACAATACAATATTTAAAATGAAGAACAATTTTAATCAACATAAGCTTATTATTATTTCAATGGGAAGTATGGGTCTGCTTTTGGCTAATGAGATGGTCAATGTCCGGTTCCATATTTGTCACTGCTAGTCATAACAAGTGATGCAGGGCGGGCAGCAGCGCCGTGGCCAGTGTCTCCTCTGGTGGAGGTGCGGCTGAGCCGGCAGCGGGGCGCGAGCCGCCCGGAGCCCTGCAGGGCGTGTGTCAGCGCCACGGCCAGCGTCTCCTCCGGTGGAGGAGGCGTGGCTGAGCCAGCAGCGGTGGGGCGTGAGCCGCCCGGAGCCCGGCAGGGCGGGCAGCAGCCCCGTGGCCAGCGTCTCCTCCGGTGGAGGAGCCTCTCCTCCTCCGAAAACTCTGCAAAAACTCTGTGTACCTCTCTAGACTGGCCGCCGCCGGCACCACAACTTGGGGCCCGTCCTCCTCGAGGCGCTCACGTAGGCTCGTGCTGATATCATGCCCCCTTCCCATTCTCCTCCCTCTTCCCCAGCGGGAGCGTCAGGCTGAGGCGCTACTGCTGTAGCGCGGCTGCCAGGCCGGATGAAAGGACACGTTGGGTCGGATGTGTCCCGCAGGCCGTAGTAGTTTGAGGACCCCTGTTCTGGACCTACAGCCTCCTAATCCCATCAATTCCCCGATGAGTTCAGTCTCATCCAACCCCAAACAGACTCCCGCACCCCAAAACCTTTTCTACCAGAACTACCCAACAGATGGTGTAATTGAACCTTGGTAGGAGCATCACGTCAAGTCCCCAAAATGCTCCACTTGCTGCTTGGCCTTTGGCCTTTGAAGAATACAGAATGACAGAGGAGGTGGCGAGGGCAGAGAAGTTCACCAGCACTTAAAGGAACAGGCGGCAGCCGTGCCTCTGCTGGTGATGGAGTCTCCTTCCATGACCAGGTCCTTGACTATTAAATATTAACCCTTGCTTGCCTGAAACCTGCTGTTTGCTTTGGCCTATGGCCATTGCATTTTTTTATCAAGGGTTGCCAATTAGTCAGAGAAATTTATCCTAGCCATTTCATTTGTTTTTATTTTTTTAGACCCATTGCATGTTATTTCTCCCCCTCACCGTCTGCTTTTATTATTATTAATGTTAATCGAGCCACCTTAGATGAACAGGCAGTTTTGGCCTGGGCTCTGCCCTCAGAACAAAACCCACTCACTCCATTTCCCAAGCTGCACCACCTGGGCCTGCTCTGAACTCCACACAGCAGCCTAAAGAACAACAACCCTGGCTCTGCCTCATTACCAGTTGCTGTTGATGATGATAATTTTCAGGCATTTGCTGAGACCAACTCCACTGCCTTGTCCTTTAGTTCAAGTGTGAGCAGCCTTCAGGCTTGAGGGATGCCATTTTGTTTTTTTCTAGGATACAACGTCTCCTGGCAGCACACCAGACTCCTTCCCTGAGTTCTCCGCCCATCTGAAATGCCTCAGCTAGATGGCCGGAATTGGCTATCTAGCTGACTTGCCGGGCAAGAGGAGCACGGAGGTGACAATTTATTTATTTATTTATTATATTTATACCCCACCTTTTTTCCTGCAAGGAACCCAAGACGGCTTACAGAATCCTCCTCCTCCTCTCCATTTTATCCTCACACTGACCCTGTTGAGTCAGTGACTGGCCCAAAGTTACCCAGTGAGTTTCATGGCCAAGTGGGGACTAGAACCCAGATCTCCCAAGTCCCAGTCCAACACTCTCACCACTACGCCACAATCACTCCCATGCTCCTCCTGCCCTGCATAGGATGCCCGTACTCCTCTGAGTTCAGAGGCTTTCAGGCATCCCCATTGGATTGTGCCCTTAATCTCTTTTAAATTGTTTTTGTTAGCTGTCTTGAGTGCCATTTTTTTCATAGAAAGGTGGGGTATAAATCAAATAAATAAATAATACACAGAGATGGGAAATGAAACTTGTGCTTTGCTTCTGTATAACCTAAAGATTCTCAGGCAGCTCTATCCAAAGCATGTTCTTTTCTACAAAATGTTCTTTGACAGTGCACAGAGCCTGCGGGCCATTTCCCCAGTCTTTATACTTGGAAGCAATGCAGTCAGGCGGAAATACGTGCACAGCGGAGTAAGAGAAGTTAGTTATTAATTAGATACAAACTGCAAAGTAACATTGTTGGGCTACGTGCTTGCTGCTTGCCAACTGGGGGTTGCCAGCTTTCCAACCAACCACCATAGCTGTGCTTTTAACAGCAGCTTGATTACCTGCCAAAAAAAACGGAAATGCATCACCAAAAATGAGGATTACAGAGGACAGAAATTTGCAAAACATTTGCATATGCCAATGTATATGTATAGATGCAAATTGAGAAATAATGATTATAACTTAAATAGAAATACAGTACATCTCACCATAGTGCAGACGACTTTGACCAGGTGACCTTTTTCGTAGGTATGTACAGATTTTGTTAAATTCAGTCCGTCAGCATTTTGCGGACTGTCAGGAATCTCATGTTCATCGTCTGCTCATTGACAGAATCAGATTGGGGGGGGGGATGTACGAGAATGTTGTTCCTGTCTGCAAATCTTGCGAACGTGTCCTGTTCCAGGCCCAAATGTGAATGCAACTAGGAAGGAACACAAGTCTCAGGAAATGTTCGCAATTTCCCAAACTTGCGTTTGCGTTTGAAAGTGTGCACTTGTGCACATGTACACTTGCACAGCAATTTCCAGTGCTGTGGATGGAACAGCAAGGACAGAATAATAGAGTCAAGTGCCAGTCACGAAGCAGAGTTTTCTGTACTTGGTATTCCCTATTTTCTTAGACCATGTGTATAGGATTGTAAAGTAAATGACTTATAGTTCTGCAGACTATAAAGTAAAAAACTGCACCCCCAAAGTAAAAAACTGGTCCACAAGTCCACGGACAACTCAGAAAAGGCCTGTCTGCGGCAGAATCTGCAGATCAGATTCATAGAAATCCAAACTCATTTGAATCCATTGTGAAATTCTACAACATATAATAAATAAATAAACAAACAAACATCCCTACCTGTGTCCCCGCTTGTTCAGCCTAGTGTCCAGGTGCTGACTGTTGATGGGCAACAGTTCCTATGGTTCATTAACTTTAGATTCGAATTGGCGAGGACAGCCCTTCAAATAGAGGACTGTCCTCTGCAAAAAAAAAAAAAAGGTCACCTGGCTACTTTATGTTGAGGCCATGAAGGAGGCCACTGTTGAAGAGGTGGCCACTGAATCTAATCCTGCAAACTTAAAAAAACAACACAGCACCTCCCCCCATTTGAACCTGCCTGGTCACTGACACAAGTAGCAGAGGCCCTGCTATAGGTACACTCACCTTCAGAGATTAGGGAGGTGGCCAGTGATACATTCAAGGTAGGACTTGGGGGCAGATGTCCAGGGCCCCACTCAGCAGAATGAGCAGGAAGATCCCCCCTAGAAAGCAGGACTGGCTTAGCATATTTTGAAGTAAATGAAGTAATACATTTTACCAACGAAAGCCTAAAATTTGGATGTACCACTGGAAATGGCTACTAGAGACAGGGGTTTTTCTGTTGTGGAGTCCTGTTTTTGGAACACCCTCCCCGAAGGCATTGTTACTTTTTTTTAGGTGCAGGGTAGAGACAATTTTATTTTCCTGTGTGTTCAGTGACTCATCATGAATTTTATTGCTGCAGTTTTTCTGCCTCTGTCTGCCTGTTTTTAGTGTGGTGGTGACACCTTAGCATTATTGTCGCTTTAAAAAATTTTTTTGGGAGGGGGTGAGCTCTTCCTCTGTGGAAAACCAATATTCTCAATAAATAAATAATAAATCAAGAAATCTTACACAATTTTCAGTACACCACAAGAAGACTTGGGGGGCGGGGGGGGAATCCCCAGAGCAAGGGCACAATCAGTAAGCAAATAACCACATTAAGGGCACAATCCTTTGCATGTTTAGACAGAAAGAAAGTCCTGGCTGACTAGGGAATGCTGGGAGTTGTAGGACTTTTTTTCCTGTCTAAGCCTGCAAAGGATTGCACCCTAAGAGAATCTCATAAGGGAAATGACCCCGGTTGATGCATACTGAAGGCTGCACACTTGCTTGGGAGTAAACTCCATTGAACCCAGTGATTCTTACCTCCAAGTAGACATGGACAGGATGTGATAAGCACCTTTTGAAAACCACAGCTGGCTTTGTCAAAAAGAGTATGTGTCTCCACATGAAGTATAACTGAATTTTAATCAATTAATTTAAATAAAATGTGCTGAAATCCAAACCCTCAAGATAATTGCCTTTTTGAAGCCATTGAAGGTATGAAATAAGCAAAAGCTTATATAATAAGCAGAGCTTTTTTTCTGGTGGAACTCACCAGAACTGAGTTCCAGCACCTTTTCTTCTATTAATTGCATTACAATTTAATTGCCATCTACTCCCGAGGAAATGTAATCCAAGAGTTCCAGTACCTTTTTCTCCAGAAAAAAAACACTGATAATAAGCAAACGCTACCAACAAGCAAACATGTTAGAAGGAAAGCTATCTTTAATACTTTATTTTTCACTGCTTGCCACAGTGGTACACCAGAGTCAATTGTTGGTCTTTAAGAAACAGACCAGTGAACCCTTCAGTCTAAGCTTCACACATCTACCAATGCAAATTTCCCTTCTCGTATTTATCAACTATGCTTTGGTTCAGCAGTGGGGAATATATTTTTTTGGGTGAGGGCCATATTCCCTCAGGAGTAATCTGTTGGGGACTACATGCTAGCAGTGGGCAGGGCTGAAACCAGTAGGGGGCAGAACCAAAAGTGGGCAGAGGCAGCTCCTTCTCTCTCTCTTTGTGGGTTCACACAATACAATAAGCCATGATGGCTTATAAGCCATGTTTCAGAGTGGCTTGTTGTGTTGGCTGAACCCAGCAGCATGCCTTTGTTAACCATGCTCAAGCCACTCTGGCCAGGTTCAGACAGCACGACAAGCCACTCTGAAACCAACATGGCTTATAAACCATCATAGCTTATCGTGTTGTGTGAACCCGGTCAGTCTGCCCCTCTCTCTGCAACATCCTCTTCCCTCTCCCTCTCTCTTCCTCCCTGTCCAGTGGGCTACCAGGGGAGGGACAGATTGCCAGAAGTCTGAACTAATAGCTTGCAGGGAGCTTTTGAAATTAGGCCAAGGACCGCATGAAAATTAAGCCTACATTGCCCACCCCTACTTTAGTTCCCTATTGATTATACGAGCTCAGACATTCAACCCAGGGCAGGCCCTGCCATGCTGCACAGTAAAGCCACCTGCTTCAGGCGGCACTATGAGGACGGAACAGGTGAAGGCTGGAACCAGTGTCTGAATAGTACAGCCAGAATTTTTAAAGTGTAGGCCCTAGTACCAGAGGTGGCATTACGGCTTCACTTCAGGCAGCAAAATGCCTCAGGCCAGAACTGTTTCAACCCTAAATTTCACAAATGTCTGAATTTTATCTGGACATTTGTATGCAACCAAACTTTCACATTAGGGAAGGTTAGACACCTGAATGAGATAAGGTAAAATAAAACAAATAGTAATTCATATCAACTGCTGCATAGTGAGCCAGAATATAGTCCTACATATTTTTAAGCACAGCAACCATATAATATAAATCTTACAAGGCAATTTCCAGTGCTGTGGATGGAACAGCAAGGACAGAATAATAGAGTCAAGTGCCAGTCACGAAGCAGAGTTTTCTGTACTTGGTATTCCCTATTTTCGTAGACCATGTGTATAGGATTGTAAAGTAAATGACTTCTAGTTCTGCATCACTGTTTTGCTTGATAGTTTACCGTATGCTGTTACGGTCGGCCATTTGTTATCCATACAAAGCAGCTGCATCTCCCCCCCCTCCACACCCCCAAAATGACTAGCTTACTGCGTCATTATAAACAGAATTGCTGTATTCATTTTGCACTTCTGAAATGCATTCTGCTCTTCACATCGCTAGATTGAGAAATCTGTCACTTTGGCGAGGCTCTGAAGAAAAAGGTTTCACAAACTGTGGCTGTTCACATGGCCAAGCTTTACAGAGTGGCAACTATTAAAAGGGCAGTGTTTATACACAATTATATCACACTCTTGGTACTTGATACAGTAACTGGCAGTTGCTTCCTGCTACCATATGTTTTTTGCCATGCACAAAGGACAAAGAAAGAGTCAGTCCATGTGGTCTTGGCTTTCAATGGAGAGAAACCAGCAAAACAGGAAGAAAAAAAAAGAATCCAGGATTGTTTTGAACCAAAAACAAAAAAGCATATTAGGTGCACAGTTCAAAAGAAAACCAAACTTTCTTAGCTCTTGGGAATGTGTTCCCTCTAGAGCAGTGTTCTCCAACCTTGGGTCCCCAGATGTTGCTGGCCCATAACTCTCAGCATACCCAGCCAGCATGACCAATGGCAAGAGGTTCTGGGAGCTATAGTCTCTTCCCATCCTCTTCTCCATCTCCATGATTTCTTTGTGAGGGGGCAGGAGGAGCTGTCAATTGTTTTTCTTAATTCCCCCCCCCAAAAAAAACTCCTTCACTCTTGCTGTTTGCACCTGCACATAGAAAACAGGAGGAACTCTTGATTTCCTGCCTCCCTCCGGCTTCTCTGAGTGGTTTGGCTGACAGAACAGCTGAAATGCATGTCTACTCAGAAGTAAATCACATTATCTTCAGTGGCCTTACTCTGAAGTAAATCACATTGATTTCAAATGGCCTCGCCATTGCTTTTGGATGCATGGGAACGGGGGTACTGGTCCTGCTGGCTTCACCCCATGGGAGGTGGGGGGACGACGACAGCAGCAGCAGTGTCTTTGTCTCTTCCCATCCCCTTCTCCATGATTTTTTGTGAGGGGGCAAGAGGAGCTGTCAATTTCCCCCCTTTCTTTTAAACACCTGTGCATAGATGAACAAAAGAACAAAAAACCCTTTCTCTTAAAGGGCCACTTCCCCTGCACACATCACCTTTCAAACTCCTCCTACTTCTCCCGCGATTGCATTTGTGTGTGACACACAATCACATTTTCAACAGTCTGTATTCATTAGCATGTGCCCCAACAGCGGTGAATGTGTTTTACAGAAGGGGCTCTAGTGTAGATTTGCCCTCAGTGTTACCAAGGGTATATCTCAAGAATAATGGATACACAAGAACCAATAATCAGTAATACTGTCAGAATACTATCTCTCCCCATTTTAAGTTGTGGTCAATTATGAAAGAGTACAACCAGGGAAATAATGCGTCCTTTGATATTCTGTAGAATGTTCCCACCAAAAACACACACAGCAGTTTCTGATCTGGACTTACCTGAATGAATGCTTTAATTAAAGGCTCCTGTTGACTGAAGCATAAAGGACAACTGATTTGCAAGTTATTGCCAGTTGGTTGTACCTACTTGTAAAACTAGCACAAGGTGACACATAAGTAAACAACAATGAGAAAAGCTGCAGTACTAAGTGCAATCGATAATCTTTAATATAATAATACAGTAAGCACAACATACAAAGCACATAGCCACCACAGTGTTGACTCCTATAAACGCTTTGCATTTCTTCTTGCTTCAAAGCTCTTTACTTGGGAGAATACCACCTAAAGTGTTTTCTGAAGATTACACACAACACCAGATCTCTGCTGTGGACTGAAACCACCATTTACAGTTTGTTTTGGTGAACATGTCCAATATTCAGTTATTTAATGGGACTCCTTGCAAAACAGTTCCCTTATACCAAACTTCCCCAGCCTGGTGGCTGGTGCCCTCCAGATGTTTTAGACTACAACCCCCAGCATTCCTGACCATTGGCCATGCTGGCTGGGGCAGCTGATGGAAACAGAAATCCAAAATATCTGGAGGGCATAAGACTGGGGAAGCCCACTCTTGTGTGTCCTACAGTCTTGGATGATAGAGAACAGGTTGCGGCCCTCTTCTGTGTGACAGAAGAGTACCTTTAGGTACTTGAAAAGCCTATCATATCCACCTGCAGTCTTCTCTTCTCAAGGCTAAACTTACCCAGTTTCTTTAATCTTTCCTCATAGGACTTAGTTTCTAGTACCTAGTTGACACCCACTTCTTAGTCTCCTGCATGTCATTTCTGATGGTGAACTAGAGCAGGCATAGGATTTGAACTCAAATGTGGGCAACTGAGTGTGAATACAAGGAAAAGAAACAGCAGTAAGGGTAAAGAGACAAAGCCAAGAAATGGGATGCGCTTCAGAAAGAAAGAAAATAAAATTACATATAAAATTTTCGATGTACAAGTAGCGCAGATCAAGATCAATAATACATTTTATAGGTGTGGAAGACCAAAACATGTACTCCAAAGCTGTCAACCTGTTCCCCACTTTTCCACCAGGCTGTAATCTGCACTATTAAGAACATAACATTCTGGATTAGACTAAAGGCCTATCTAGTTCACCATTCTGTTTGCACAGCAGACAATCAGATGCTCATGGGGAGCCCATAAGAAGGACAGGGGTGCAACAGCACCCTCCACTCATGTCCCTCAGCAACTGGTATACAGAGGCATACGGCCTCTATTATTGGAGGTAGTAATATATAGCCATCATCACTATATTAGGTGGTATTAGGTGGTGTTTTGCATTTATGAAACAGAGCAATCAAGCACCCAGGAGAGACTTTCGTTTTATCCAATGCCACCTCAAATGCAAAGTTTTCTGGCAGATTGGAGCTCTCACACACACATTCAGCCACCAGCTGTTATCTCCTGAGCATTGGTAAGAATTCAAAAGAGGTACGTAAGTGCAACAGTTATGCGGACCACCCATCAGTTTTAATGGAGTCGCTCTTCTTATTACTGCCTGGTTGGTCTTATAGCAAGATCTTGTTCTACTGTTATTTGTAGTTTTATCCAAATGTGATTAAAGTTGGGTAGAAATTATCAATTTGATAAGAGAAGTAGGGCCAGCTTGTAGGAGAGATTTGCCATACCTCTAATTGTATGGATGAGGGCAGTGCCGGCTCCAGGTTTGGAGGGCCCTTAAGCAAGGCCTCCTCAATGAGCCCCCTTCGTTAGTGAGTGTACCTTCCCATCACCATGGTCACCAGCTGCTATTGCTCCTCATCCTCTTTCTCATCATCGCTGTCCCTTGCTTGCTTGACAGGCAAAGAGCCAGTGGGCAAGTAAGCAATGGCATCTACTGTTCCTCCTTCTCTCCACCACTACTGTCTGGGCCAGAGTGAAAGGCAGGTGAACAAGCAGTTGAAATAGTGAAGGAGAGGAGCAAGTTCAGGGAGCTCTTGCCAGTGGTACCCTGCTGAGGTGTAGGCCCTTGGCAAGTACCCAGTCATACCCAAGAATGCCTCAACAGTGGTTCTGGATGAGAGTTCTGTCTTATGCTAAATAGGAACATTACCAATATAATATATGTTTTGGTTGTAGGTTGGTTGCCTGCTAAGTGATATCCTTGAATGCAGTGGTGATGCTAGGTACCAAAAGATCTAGGGCTCAGGCCCACAGGACAAAAAAAAGCATATATTTGCATATGCTAATTTACATATTCTGTAAAGTGTGTGTGTGTGTGTGTGTGTGCGCGCGTGCGCACGTCTTTAAAGGACCCTGTCTCCCAAGGAAACCCCTAGTTGTAAAAAGGGATGTATGGACAGGGGAGAGGAGGGCATTTGATTTCAGAAAAAGATCTCAGGCAGAAAGATTCAAGGGGTGGGGTGGGGTGGGGCAGCAGGAGGTGAAGCACATGTGGGCAAAAAGCCAGCTAATCACAGGGGATCAGATGCAACAGAGATCAGCAGGGCCCCTGTACCTTTACTTCAGCAAGTGCCCATGGACAGCAGGGTGGTGGGGCAGACGGCCTCCCAGAGATTCGGAGCTCTAGCCCTGGTGGGCCGCCTCCTAACACCGCCTCTGCCCTGTAATCACACAATCACAGTGATCGGGTATAATCCTGCTTTGAAAATGGTAAACAATAGTGGGGAAATTGGGTACAAAGAGGATATATATTTTACAACTGTTTAAACCTGGGAACAAATATAAACCCTTTGCTGAGTCACGGCAAGAATATGATCCTGCCCGATTGTGGCAAAGCTGCGGAACTCCAGATCCTGCCTCCCTCCCTTATCAATGACTTCGCACCGGGGTATCAATCCATTGATGGCTTCTCTCTCCTCCCTCCCCTGGGTATCATCACTGCCTTACTGCTAAGCTATAGGCCTTAACAGGTCCATTTGTGCCTCATGACTTTGACCTGATTGTAGTAGGCAGCAAAGAACAATGGCTGAGTTGAAAAAGTACCACTTTTCTCATTAATGCCTTTTAATAAACTGACAGAGCCTGGCCCTGGTAGAGGCACTGGAGTGGATATGATGCCTGACTTCCCTAATAATAATTAGGAAAATAATCTCAGCCATTTAAGCTGACTCAACTTCATTCCGCTGTATGGAGGACAGCAAGAGGAGAGGCAAACAGGGCCTTGCTGGGCGCTTGGAATCCTTCACCAGCAGTCCAACGAGAGAACATGCTGAGGGGGAAATGAATTGTTTCCACTCACTAACAAAATGCCTGGAATTATGCTAAATAGATCTAGGTCAATAAAGCTCGCCTGTTCAGAAGAATGGTTTATTTTACCTCAGCACAAAGACAAAGGAAATACAGCATCAGCATACGTATTAATTACTGCGTGGCAACTTGCTGTAAGGCAGCCTTTCGCAAGCTGGTTCCCTCCAGATGTGTTGGAGTACAACTCCCAGCATCCCCCAGCCAGCTGGCTGAGGGGATGCTAGGAGTTGTACTCCAACACATCTGGAAGGAACCAGCTTGGGAAAAAGCTGCTATTCAGAGAGAAAAGACATGTAAGCTTCCACATGATCGAAATGGGCACAAATTGGGTCTCATACCCAAATCTATGTTATGGCTTGAACCCATCTGAAGCAAGCATTAAGTTGGTCATCATGTTATGCTTCTTGCATGTACGGTAGAGACACGTATGAAAAACCTAATGCATAAAATAGCCCTCAGAAGGCCAGGTTTGCATATGGCTTTCTGCCACATCTTTCCTCTCATGCACATGGTCTCCTCATTTGGGCTCTGATGCTTTATAGTGAAGGAGGGTGGATTGCTGTGGCAGAAATCCACAAACGTCCCCACTTTCTACACTACGGTGCTCACTCAGAACTGCTCAAATGATACCAAAAGAGTGTAGCTTGTGCCATCTGTATGTAAATGATTTTTAAAAAATAAATACAGTGGCTGGCCTTGGCCACTCACAGTCTCTCAGTAGGGTGCCACTTACACATTGGCAAGACAGAGGAAGAAAGATAACGCTGAGAGGACACAACCCTTTTCACTTTAGGACCAGGCGCATAAACCCTTCTCAGGCCAAGCATCAACACTTGAAAACCTGAGGGGAGGGTCAAATGAAACCTTTCCCCTACTAATGAGGGAAAAGATTAATGTTGGTTATTAAGGATCTAGCTTAAATTTATGATGCTGTTGGTACAAAGGTGTGTGTGTAGATTTAAAAGTAAAGCAGGTAATAACGCCAAGCTGACACGTAGGATTTTGGTAGTTAACAAAATAAAAATAAGTTTATTTTAATTCTCAAAATCTTAGTTCCAGAAAATAAACCTGCCTACACCAAACACTTTGTAACTAAACTTTACTCCCAAACTCCCAACTCTCCCCACACACTACAAACACTTTCCTGTTTCTCTCACTCCCGTATCACACTAACTCCAACCACCTAAAACTCTCTAACCCAACTCCACACTCCCATAACCCTCAACTTGACTTTTTAACTCGACTCACTGACATAAAACCTAACTGCCTCAGACATCACTCAAACACTCCTTATATACTCCTCCCCCCCACATCTGACCATAGTGAGGAAGAGTGTGACCAGCTGACCTGAATGCCTGCTCAATCTGCTGTCCAGGTGCTCGCTGTTGATGGGCAGCTCCAAGGCCCGTGCTGCTCTCCCTCCTTCTGGTTCTTTGACTTTAAACCAGACTTATTCTGGACAGCCAATCAAACAGAGGATGCCTTCAAGTAGAGGACTGTCCTCTGCCAGCTCTCCAAAACAGAGGACTGTCCTTTGTAAAGCAGGACACATGGGCCACCCTAGATCGCAGCCTATCCTCCTATCTCACAAGGATGTTGTGAGGATGGTGGAGGGACCATGAATACTCCCTTGAGCTCAATGAAGGAAAGGCAAAATATAAATGCATGACAATTAATTAATATTTAAAAGTTTATCAGGCTGCCCTTCAAAAACATCAGGATGGCGTACAATGATAAAAGAGCAGTATAAAATATTATGAGTGTAAACACACAAGAAGACAAAGCGACAGTGTAAAGATTTGGCATAACATTCCAGCACAGCAGATAAAAACATCACACACAGTGAATTGATATGAACTGTTTAAAGCCAGAGCAAATTAAAAAAGAAAAGAAAAAAGCCTTCGCCTAGGGCCTGAATGACATCCAAGTTGGTGGCAAGCATGCCTCCCTAGAGAGGCATTCTATGACTGAAAAGGCCCTGCCTCCGATCACCACCCACTTAACTTCAGATAGTCGAGGGATATAGAGGAGAGTCTCCCATGATGCATGCTTTGTTCAGGCAAGCTTATCTGCCTGAACAATGGCTTGGGGCCTGGGTACCCTTTAGGTACCCAGGCCCCAAGCCATTGTAACAGGGTGGCCAAAATAGAGGACATGCATCTCCAAAAAGGAAGACAAAAGAGGACACCGATTTGCAGAAAATGTGCACACGCTAATTTATATTTAAATTTAGAAATAATAATTATAATTACAGTACATCTCACCATAGTGTGGAAGACTGTGAGTGGCGGGCGAGCTGTGTGCCTTGCTCAGCCTGCTGCCCAGGTGCTGCTGATGGGCAACTTCAAGGCCCAGCTCTTTCTTCGGATGGTTCCTTATCTTTATACCAGGCTTAGACTGGACAGCCCATCAAACAGAGGATGCCTTCAAAACAGAGGACTGCCCTCTGTGAAAGAGGACACATGACCACCCTACCCTTTGGATTTAAACAAAACCATTTTATGCCGCTGGAAAGTACCATCTCAAACTGCAAGAACATTCATGCTAGCAGCTTACTTCCTGCTTAGAGCTATGACTGCTTCTCCTAGCTTGGTATTGTTACTACCAGTGGTATCAGGGCGGGCTCAAGACATTTTGCTGTCTGAGGCAGAGAGCAAATGACCCCCCCCCATGTTAAGGTGCATAATGCCAAAAGCCAGTCAAGTTATTTTGGCATTTGAGGCCAGCGGACTCTAGTCCACGAAAGCTTATTATGCCACAATAAATTTGTGAATCTTTGAGATGCCACAAGACACTTTGTGGCTTTTGAACACAAAAGAACACGAGGTCCCGATGCTTCTTCACATCTGTTCTCCTTTCGTCAGCAAGTGCAAACCCCTGCTGTCAAGGAGGACTATGCACCCACCAGGGCCTAGCTTCATGGATCATGCAACCAGCAGGTGCACTCGAAAGATGCTTTCAGAGCCAAGGAGATCCAGACACACTCAAGCAAGTCAAGTCAAGCCAAGCCACACTACACATTCACATATTGCCTTGCCCCAAGGCCAAACACTGTTGCCCCTTTTGCCAGCAAAACCGCTTCTGTCCCAGATATGGGGCCTGGGCCAGCCTGGAAGAAGCAACAGGTGAGGAAGGTGTCTGGCATGCCATTGGACATGTCAGCAGCCAGTGCACCTGCCCGGGCCCTTGCCGGGAGCCTCACTGCCTACAATGGCAAAGGGGAGCAATTGGCCAGGCACCTCTCTTGGCCAGGCACCTCTACAGTGATCTTTTAAGCCATTTTGGATGCTGGATCCAAAATGGTCTTATAGTCCCCTTTATATCTTCACTTCAAATGGCAGGTACACCTTCCACACTTCACAGCTGCTACATTCCTGATGATGATGATGATGATGATGATGATGATGATGATGATTGCAACCCTGATTTTTTTTTTTAAAAAAAGTTGAGATTCCACACATGCAGAGTTTAACATTCCAAACTCACTTAAGGTGAGAAAAAAAGTTCTACAACTCCCAGCATGCCCCAGCCAGTCATGTTGGCTAGGGGATTCTGGGAGTTGTAGGACTTTTTTCTGTCTAAACATGTGTAGAATTGTGCCTTTTACTCATCATGTCACACCAGCATGACTACTGGAATAAAATAGGATTTCCTTCTGCCGCCTTGATGCTGAGCACACTTACTTAGGAGTAAGCACCATTTTGTTATAGAAAAGGATCATATATATTTTAATTAAACATTTAAAAATAAACACCTGTGATCATGTACAGAGTTTTCCCATGGAAAACCTGGCTGGTTCAGAGTTGTGATTATCTGATTGGGACTGAAATGTAGTTATGCATGACTGAAGGAGAGGCACTCTGTATATGTTTAGGAGCACTAATCACAATGTTACTTATTACAGTGTTTAAACATGATTAAACATCCCACAGCATCCTGCTATTCCATTTCTGCAGTGCCATCATCCATATCCCCTACTCCTTCCTTTTTGCCACCCTTGAGCCCTAATGCACCAGCAGTGTGTGGACACACTTCCCTTTTCAAAGCACATTCATTTAGGGCGCAGTGCTATGCATATTTAGACAGAAAAAAAATGCTACAACTCCCAGCATGGCTGGCCAGGGAATGCTGAGAGTTGTAGGACTTTTTCTGTCTAAACATGCGTAGCATTGCACCTTAAATGGCTGTGCTTTGAAAAGGGAAGTGTGTCTGCACACTGCTGGTGCATTAGGGCTCAAGGGTGGCAGCAGCTGTGGATTTGCCCTAATGTAAATGTTAAATCACATTGCTAGCTCCATTCATTAAGCCAAATTCCTGAAGCCTCCTGCTTCATCCAGGGAGACAGGAGACATGCCAAAAAATCATAATGGGCTAGTGAATGTTCCTGTAAGAAGCTCTGCTGCTTAGATAGAAGTCCTTAGGGCAACTATAAGACACGACAGCTGGTTATGATCCCTCCAGAACCGGTGTGCCAGCTGCGAATGACCCGGCTGCTCTCCCTCCCTTCTCCTGGGTCTGCTCGTTGAGCAGAGCAGGAGGTGAACAGTTGCTTTAGGTGCTATTAGTGCCAGGTTTATGTCAACTGAGAATTCATGCTTGCTGTGGGGATTTTTAAGATCATGGATATATCCAAATAGTCAACTCTCTCTGCCTTACAGAGTGTGTATATACACACACACACACACACTCAAGTGTTATAGGTAACTAAGTTAAAAGTTAAATAGTTTAAACAGATTAGAGAAAACCCCCCAAACAGTCCATGCGTTCTGTTGTTAACCACGCTAACAAGCCACCCTTGCCAGGTTTGCACAACACTGCAAGCCGCCCCGGCCGTGGAGGCTGGTGACTCCTGTGTCAGTGGGGCTCCTTATCCATTGCATCTTTTTGCCTGAGCTTTATAGGAGATATCCATGGTGCTGGAATCCACCCCCCAAAATAGGTTCACCACCATGGAGCTCCCATAAAGCTCAAACAAAAAGATGGAACGGCTAAGGAGCCCCACCGACAGACACAGGAGTCACCAGCCTCCCCTGCGCCCTGGTGAGGGTCATGATGCAAATCCCACTGCCGGCACACGCAGCAGGTGGAAATAACTAAGCCACCGTGGCTTATTTCCCCTGCTTGTGATCACGCGGACCAGATCTGTGAGGAGGAGCCATTGGGGCCCACGGTACACTCCCCCACGTGTCACTGATCACCCAGCAATGGTAGCCAACCACAGTTATGGCTAGTTAAACAGGAGGAAAGGGAATCAGGGCACTGGATCAAGCCATGACTCTGAGGGAGGAGGAGGAGGAGGAGGAGGAGGAGGAGGAGGAGGTGGGGCAGGAGAAAAGCCTGGCCGCTGGAAACTCAGGGCAGAGAGAAGAAAGACAGAGCTGGAGCAGAAGAGCCTCGGAAGGAGTGGCCAGAGCAGGAAAGGAACAGCAGGAAGGGGGAAAGAGCAGCTGCCTCCTTAGAAGGCCAAAGAGCTAAAGCAGAGGAATGGCTGCTAGGAAGGATAGGAGAGACACCTTCCAGTGCAGCCAGGAAAAGACAAGAACAAGTGGACAAGGATAGACTTGCTCCCTTCCACAGTAAACTTGGTAACAGACCATCCAGACTCTACAACTACAGCGGAGGCTGGTGACGCCTGTGTCAGTGGGGCTCCTCATCCATTGCTACTTTTTATTCTGAGCTTTATAGGAGCTATCCATCGTGCTGCACTCCATCCACAAAATAGGTTCACCACCATGGAGCGGAGCAGCATGGGTAGCTCCCATAAAGCTCAGAATAAAAGCTGCAATGGATAAGGAGCCCCATTGACACAGCCTCCCCTGTACAACTACTTATCTGTGGCTGGCATCACTATGTAGTCATTCTCTCTGATCCTGCAGCTACTTACCTTTATTACTCTATGGGAACTCACCCTAGTCCTGCAGCTACCTACCTGCACTGTGGACCTTCATCTTGATCCTGTTGATACTTAGCTGTATTGCACTGTATTTTATTTTATTTATTTATTATATTTATACCCCGCCTTTTTTCCTGAAAGGAACCCAAGGTGTCTTACATAATCACCCTCCTCCTCCTCCTCCTCTCCATCTTATCCTCACAACAACCCTGTGAGGTAGGTTAGGCTGAGAGGCAGTGACTGGCCCAAAGTCACCCAGGGAGTTTCATGGCCGAGTGGGGACTAGAACCCGGATCTCCAGAGTCCCAGTCCAACACTCTCACCACTACGCCACACTGGTTCTCCAGCCTGATCCTGCAGTTGAGTTTCCTTCCCAAAGCTTCAAAGTCTGATGTGATTTCTTTGTAGTTCTGCTTGGCAGTATCATTTGTTTCCACAAATGAAGAAAGGGATACGTTTAATGGGCTTTATGAGCATTGGCAACCTTCAGTCACATCTCTAACCTCCAGGGAGACAGCATACCTGGTGAGTCCATGGGTCTTCGTGACATACTTCAGTTTCGATCCCACGCAGGAGAGAGTCTCCAACAACTTACTACTCTTCTCTTAATCATGTTGTAGGCCTTGGTTTCATTGCCTCCGCTTGTCTGACCTTCAGGCTCTTGCTCACTGTTGTGCAAGGTGCCCTGTAATTCTTCCTCTGCAGGCTGTATTGTTGTTCCTCTGCAGGTTATTGCTGAAATGTGGGTTACCGTGTTGTCTGAACCCAGCTGCGCTATCAAAACCATGGTTGGTTAACCACGAACAGCCCATGAAGAGAACCCATGGTTTGTTGTTGGGTTGTGACCTGTGGGTTGTTTGTGGTTAACTAACTATAGTTTGTTAGTGTGGCTGGGTTCAGACAACATGATAAACCATGTTTCAATGACAACTCACACTCAAACCATTGTCTTCTGCTAGTTGCTGCACAACAGTTCATGGGACAGCACCACTGCCAGAATTTCTTCTGTTAGTGCAGGGGTGGGGAACCTTCAACCTGTGGGCCAAATGTGGGCCTCCAGGTCTCTCAGTCCAGACCTTCTAAGATTTCCCATACCACATCTTTTTTTTCTTATCTTTTTTTTTAACCTTGCCTCCATGTGATTTGCATAGTGTGGAGGCTAGCCCATACTCATTTATCCTAAACTTTTCATTGGCAACCTTCAGTCACATTAATGGTACATTAATCATTTTAACAACAGGCACATGTAATTTGATTGGGATGTGTGGGAAAAGTCACAGCAGTCTGTTCAGACAAACTTTTCCTTCTCTTGTGCAGTTCCAATCTTTTTTTGTGAATTGTTTTCAGAATTACTTGCTTCTACAAACTATGAGCAGCATCCAATACTGATGCTGGGCTAGCAGGAATGACTGCTAGTGCAATGAGAACACAGCGCTTGCTAGAGCAACTGAAAACTACCTGAAACTACCACTTCTGGAATGGGACAAGTCAGCAGAGGATGCAGAAGAGAGCATGTGATAGTTTGTGATAGTTTCTTCAGTTGCACTAGTAGGTCCTACTTTTCTGTTGCGGTAGCAGTTGTCCCCACTAGTGCAACATGTTTAGAGCTGATGAATTTGCCAGCACTGGATACTGCCCCAATATCTATCTTTTTAGGTAAATGTAGTGGTGTGGTCATACTAGCTGAAGATAATGGAAATTAACCATTTAAGTGCCAGGCAGCATTACTTTATAAAATGATAGGAAACAGGAAGCCTCACAATCTTCAACCTCAAATTTCTGATGCTGGTTCCTTGTGACTCACCAGTTATTTGCCTCTGCTTCCATTTCTCCCTTGCCTCCCATATGTTTACTGGAGGAATTCCATACTGACCCTCAGGGGATTAGATAATTAATGTTGATTATAAACCATGAGCCTTGGCTGAGCTAAATCACATGCAAATTTAATCCGCAGTAGATCAAAATCTCAGAAATAATTTAGTCAGTGTTTAGAAAAGAAATGAAAGAGTAAATTTCTCTGTACTAGGGAAGGAGGGTGGGAGAAATCTTGGAATAAACCTTTCCAATGACTCTTTTGAAGTACGGTAACAGCTTCCCCGTTAATGACAGCTTTCATTAGTGTGCTCATGTGTGTGTTTATGAACAAGAGAGGGGGAGAGAGAGAGGTGTAGGGAGTGCTGGCATTCCTTTTCTAAGGGTGCAATCCTATGCATGTTAAGACAGAAAAAAAAAGTCCTACAACTCCCAGCACTCCCCAGCAAGCCATGGCTGCCTGGGGAATGCTGGGAATTGTAGGACTTTTTCCGCCCTGTCTAAACGTGCATAGGATTTTGCCCTAAATGGCTAAAACAGATTACTTGGCTATGGAACTGATACATTAATCATTTTAACAACAGGCACATGTAATTTGATTGGGATGTGTGGGAAAAGTCACAGCAGTCTGTTCAGATACACTGGTTTGTTCCTTATGTGAACAATGACTGACACAGCAAAAGATCAAACAACCCAATGTAGTCCTTTGTCACGGTTTCTAGCAGATCATTTTTTTCCAGTTCCCTATAGGAATATAGATAACATATACTTAGATGGTGCTGCAGTATTTTAAGGCTGAGGTTCTGATGGAGGACAAGACTATCAATGGTTATTATTCATGATGGCTTTATATCATGTCCAAAATCAGAGGCAGTATGCCTCTCACTACCAGTTGCTGGGGAAAATGAGCTATAGGGTGCTATTGTCCTACTTCTGGGCTTCCCATTGGGACATCTGGTCGGCCACTGTCCAGAATGCTGGACTAGAAAGACCTCTGGTCTGATCCAGCATGGCTCTTCTTATCTGCTTATGCATGAATAACAGAAGTGTATTTGCAGTACTTTTACAGTCAACAGCCTTCCACCTCAACCTCTCCAAAACTACACCAAGAAGAACAAAGACTACATTCTATCATTCACTGTGACAGAGTACCATGGACTGGTAAGACGAAAATGCTTTGGTCCCAGTAAGTCTTTCTGTCCTACAATGTCCATATAGTGTGTGTGTATGGGAACAAGGAATTTTCTGGAACTTTGCCCAATGCAACTTCTATCCTGGCCCTTTCAGACATTGCAAAGATTGCCTATTTTGCCTCCCTCCCTCCCTCCATGGACAAGGGTAAGAAAATGGAACATCTGAGGAGGCCTTCAGTAAGAACCGTGTTAATCTGCATTGCAGGTTTGCCAAACAAAGTGTTGATATATTATGAATGTGGCCTTGGGTTTGAAGTCCAGACCCACAAAGAACTAGTTAGTTGACTGTGGATGGGATTGTAATTTCTCATGTTACAGTAAGGGAATCATAGTGGGCTATCCAGAGTTATCACGAGGCTCAATATCTGCCCCAATATCTATCTTTTTAGGTAAATGTAGTGGTGTGGTCATACTAGCTGAAGATAATGGAAATTAACCATTTAAGTGCTTTAAATGCTTTAAACGAGGAGGGCTTTAAACTGAATCCAACAGGGGAGGGAGACATAAACTCGGGGGTACCAATGGAAGAAGGCCTCTATGCCACAATGGAGAGAACAGCTCCAGCGGTGCCCATTGATAGTCTACCACAAAATGTAGGGGGAAAGTCGGACTATAAAGCACATAATCTTCAATGTCTCTATACTAATGCCAGGAGTATGGGCAATAAACAAGACGAACTTGAACTCTTGATACATGAGGGCAAGTACGACTTGATAGGGATAACTGAAACCTGGTGGGATGACTCCCATGACTGGAATACAGCAATTGAAGGGTATAACTTGTTCAAAAGGAACAGAAGCAACAGAAAGGGAGGTGGAGTTGCACTGTATGTTAAAAATACGTATCTCTGCACAGAGATACAGGAAGAGGAGCTTGGCAGCCCCATTGAGAGCATCTGGGTTAAAATAAAGGGGGCAAAGAATAAGCGAACATGGCGGTTGGAGTCTACTACCGACCACCCAATCAAGGAGAAGACGAGGATGGAACTTTTGAAAAGCAAATTGCCATTGTTTCAAGGAGGCACGATGTGGTAGTAATGGGGGACTTCAATTTCCCTGATATCTGTTGGGAGACTTATTCAGCCAAACATGGCCCCTCCAAGAAGTTCCTGAGCTGTGCTGCTGATAACTTCCTCCTACAGAAAGTGGAGGAAGGAACTAGAGGATCGGCTACCCTTGACCTGATTCTAACCAACAGAGACGAGTTAGTGGATAAAGTGGCAGTTTCGGGAACTCTGGGGGAAAGTGACCATGTTATACTTGAGTTCTTGATTCTAACAGAAGCAAAAGCTGAGTGTAGCCAAACACGTACCCTGGATTTTAGGAAAGCCAATTTTAACAAACTCAGAACAATGATTAGTAAGATCCCATGGCAAGTGACTCTCACGAGAAAGGGAGCCCAGGAGGGGTGGGAGTTTTTAAAAAAGGAAATTTTAAAGGCACAATTGCAAACAATTCCCACAAGGAGAAAAGGCAGAGGGGCAACAGAAGAAGCCAATGTGGCTTCACAATAAACTCAAAGATGACCTGAAAACAAAAAAGGACACGTATAGGAAGTGGAAGGAAGGACAGGCTACAGGGGAAGAGTACAGGCAGGTAGCACAGAACTGCAGGATTAGTGTCAGGAAGGCTAAAGCTGAGAATGAGCTAAGGTTAGCGAGGAATGCTAAAAGCAACAAAAAAGCTTTCTTCAGATACATGCACAGTAAAAGACAGAAGAAAGAACTGGTGGTTCAACTACGCAATGAGGATGGCAAATTGATAACAGAAGACAAAGAAAAGGCAGAAGTGTTCAATTCCTACTTCGGCTCGGTCTTCTCCCAAAAGAGGGTCTATGACCCCCCTGGCAAACCTGAAGTGCAGACTGAAGGGGCAGAATTGCAGCTTGAGATTGATAGGCAAATGGTCAAGGAGCACCTGATTACTCTGAACGAGTTTAAATCTCCAGGGCCTGATGAGCTGCATCCTAGAGTAATAAAGGAACTGGCAGAAGAACTCTCAGAACCACTGTCTATTATCTTTGAGAAATCATGGAGGACAGGTGAAGTGCCAGACGACTGGAGGAGGGCAAATGTTGTTCCCATCTTCAAAAAGGGCAAGAAGGAGGAACCTGGGAACTATAGGCCAGTCAGTCTGACATCAATCCCCGGGAAGATTTTTGAGCAGATTATAAAGAAGTCAGTCTGCAAGCACCTTGAAAACAATGCAGTGATTACTAGAAGCCAGCATGGATTTGTCAAGAACAAATCCTGTCAGACTAATCTGATCTCATTTTTTGATCGGGTAACCTCCCTTGTGGACTGTGGGAATGCTGTGGACATTATATACCTGGACTTCAGCAAAGCTTTCGACAAAGTGCCTCATGATATCCTGATTAGTAAGCTAGCTAAGAGTGGGCTAGATGGAACAACTATCAGGTGGATCCACAATTGGCTAAAGAATCGAACTCAAAGAGTGCTTATCAATGGTTCCTTCTCAAACTGGGGAGAGGTAACGAGCGGGGTACCACAGGGCTCGGTCCTGGGCCCGGTGCTCTTCAACATTTTTATTAATGACTTGGATCAGGAGGTACAGGGAATGCTTATCAAATTTGCAGATGACACAAAGTTGGGTGGAACAGCTAATACTCTGGAAGACAGAAACAAAATTCAAAGTGACCTTGATAGGCTGGAGCGCTGGGCCGAAAACAACAGAATGAAATTTAATAGGGATAAATGCCAAGTGCTGCACCTAGGGAGAGGAAACCAAATGCAGAGTTACAGAATGGGGGACACTTGGCTCAACAATACTACAAGTGAGAAGGATCTTGGAATTGTGGTAGATCACAAACTGAATATGAGCCAGCAATGCGATGTGGCTGCAAAGAAGGCAAATGCAATTTTGGGCTGTATTAATAGAAGTATAGCTTCCAAATCGCGGGAAGTGATAATTCCCCTTTACCTCGGCACTGGTTAGACCTCATCTTGAGTACTGCGTCCAGTTCTGGGCACCTCACTTTAAGAAGGACATAGACAAACTGGAGAGGGTTCAGAGGAGGGCAACAAGGATGATAAAGGGACTGGAAACAAGGCCCTATGAGGAGAGACTGAAAGAACTGGGCATGTTTAGCCTTCAGAAGAGGAGACTGAGGGGAGATATGATCGCACTCTTCCAGTATTTGAAGGGATGTCACACAGAGGAGGGCAAAGATCTCTTCTCGGTCATCCCAGTTTGCAGGACACGGAATAATGGGCTCAAGTTACAGGAACCTAGATTCCACCTAAACATCAGGAAAAATTTCCTGACTGTCAGAGCAATAAGACAATGGAATCAACTACCTAGGGAGGTGGTGGGCTCTCCCAGTCTGGAGGCATTCAAGGTGCAGCTGGACAGACATCTGTCAGAGATGCTTTGACCTAGATTCCTGCATTGAGCAGGGGGTTGGACTCGATGGCCTTGTGGGCCCCTTCCAACTCTACTTTTCTATGATTCTATGATTCAATGAAATAAGGAAATGTTGTGGCCAACCTACGCTGAATCAAAGAGACTGCATAGGCAATAGATAACAGTTTGAAAAGAAATTTCCATTGCGGCAAAATAACTAGGAACAGAAATGTCCCCTCCCTCCCCTCCCCCCCTTCCCCTGTCATTTAGGATAATTTGTCTGAATGAGGATTTTTCAGATATACAGGCTACCCTCTCCACTGAAAGCTTCAGGTTCTCCTATTCTTACTAAGATCTTTCACCACAGGAATACTAAGAATGTTTTAACTGATGGAAAGATGCTGACATCCCTGTGTAGCAGAAAGAGACAGAATAGGGCAGGATGGATGGGTCTTGAATACTAAAATGAGCACGATGAGATTTACAAAGCAAAATGTATGCAGGAGTACAAATTTGTTACTATGTTTTCACTTAGGACAAGCACTCAGTGTAATTTCAGGACCTTTCAATACAGACTTTCTGAAACACCTGCAAAAACAAGATAGCAGCCCTGTTAATAGTAACGACATCCTATTCTCTGTGCATACTGCATTCTCCTTCCCTTTGTGCTTTCTATAAAAGACTGTTGGAATCAACCAGCTAAAGGGATGGAAGAATCAGCGAAGCTCAGACATGTCAAGGTTCTCCAAGTTTCAGCTCAATGCTCAGTTCGCCTCGTTTCCATTCCCAATAATGTGAGCTCTTTTTTGTTCATTTTCGAATGGGGAAAGTGCACTTTTGGGTACCGTACTCATCTTTTAAAAGTGTGCACCTAAATGCAGATTTCCTCCATTAGCTAAAATGTGACAATGTGCATTTCCATCCAAAAGCACATTTTAAAAGTGCACATTTTTCTAATGTGCAAGCTTGGGAATATGCTAGCATTTCCCAGAGAATACATTCATGATTGGAAGTATGAATGGGGAAAATTCTGGTCCAAAATTAATCAAAACAAAATTTTTGTATATCAGTAGTCAGATTAGAAAAAGTTAGTAAATAAATGCTGCTTGATAAATGGTGGGCAGGAGTAGAAAGCCTATATATATTGCATGGACCCGGGGAGCAGATTGCTATTAGGTCAAATTGCAGGGTAGAGAGAAAGCTTGAGAGAATGTACACTCTGTCCCACATTCCATCTGCATATCCCCACCTGGGGTGGCAGAGCCCAGTCTGCAACACATTTACACACTGATGGTCTTCCCCATGTACCTTCAATGGTTTGCAAAACACCCTCAATAGCCCTTCCGAGCACCCTTGATGGGCCATGGGCAAAGTGGTGCCAAAAACTCCGCACCCCCACCTGCTTGGCCAGACCGGTTTGTCTTGTCAGCAGAGGGAAGGGTTGGGGGAACAGAGGGGGGGGCAAGAGAGGGGGTGAAAGCAGCAACCTAGACTTCTGCTTGTTGTTGGAAGCAAGGTGCCAAGGAGCATCGGCTCAGGCCAGCCCGGACATTCAACCCCCAAGCGGAGCGCCTGGGTACAGTACTGTGAGTTCGTTCAGTTACTAGTTTTCAGACTAGGGTAGATTCTTTGGTGCTAGCTTAGAATAGCATAGAATCTCTGTTGTTATTTTGTAGTTCTGACTCTGTGTAACAAGGAACTTCCTCCTGTCAATTTCACCTCATCTCCCTTTCCAATTTGCTGTTGTTTACTATTCAATAAACTCTCTTTCACTTTTGCCTGGAGAGTACGGTAGTTTCACTTTGACTTGGTGCTAAATTCCAGTGCTTACGACCTGGTTTGACCTGGGGATTGCAAGCGGTGAGTTCTGAACTGTCAGTGAAGCCGCAGAACTCGCGCTTTGCAGGAAAGGACCGGCGGTGGTCCTTCACATATAAGTACATTGTGTATAGTTGCAATGAACCCTCCCGCCTGCCAGTGGACGCTAGGTTATCCTATTTGGCAGGGTATGATGCTCCCAACACAATGGGGGCTCCAAGTGCAGCATTTTTTTCTCTTGGCAAGAATGACATAGATTCACTTATATGGGGGGGGAAATAAAGGGGGTTCACTCAGACAGTGGTGCACTTAGGTAATTTTAGATTCTGGACTTAATGATCTTACACAGAGCCCCCCTTTTTATATAGAAATGTGTATTACCTCCACTTGCTTCAACTGTCATAACCCGGCCCTGCTGTGTTGGCGAGCCATCCTGCTTACTCTGCTGAATGGGACCCTGGCATCTGCTCCAAAGTCCTACCCTAAATTCACCACTGCTCAGAGACACAGACTGGGTTCACACAACAGAGCAACCCATCATGGGTAACTAGCCATGGTGGGTTGACATATCATCTGAACCTAGAGCACTTCCTGCAGGGGGCTTGTTTGTGGTAACAAGCCACTCTGCCAACCCATGACTTGTTCTAT
>JAHFWL010000485.1:0-122954 GCA_021292165.1 Shinisaurus crocodilurus
AAATGAATTGAAACAAATTTCTCAGACATCCCTACAAGATGGCCATGCACCCTTCCACTGGCCCCACCCCTTTCCCCCAAGCACTGATTGTTTGCTGCTTTCCCAGATGTTCTACCATTCCTTCCCCCCACCGCATTCTAAGAGGTTGAAATGTGTCTCCTAAGGCTTAGTTACTGGTACTTAAGAGCTTTAAGCTAACATATGTTGGTATTTTTGGTATTTCTGCTCCCACCACTTTTCCTTTCACCACCCCACCCACCACAGAAATTCAGCCCCTGAGAACTTCTCCAAAATGGACTTTGGCCCTTGGATTGTCCAACACCCTTCCCCTAATGCAGTGTTCTCCAACCTTGGGTCCCCAGATGTTTTTGGCCGACAACTCCCAGCATGCTGGGAGTTGTAGGCCAAAAACATCTGGGGACCCAAGGTTGGAGAACACTGCCCTAATGGATCTGCATGTGTTCTATGTGAGACACATACAGAGAGATCCCAAGCACAATCATGGAGCCAGCAGTGGACCTCCCTCATGTATAGTGTCACCATGGAAATGTTGCCCAAGTAGGCCCATGAAAAAAAAACTTCAAGAGGCAAGTAGCTTTAAACTTACATATCCTCTCAATATGGAGATTAATGGGGTCAGATAGTTCATAATGTTGTTTTGAAGTTCACTTGGGGTTTGCAGGGGTGAGTGGCAGTGTTTGCACCCTTATCATACCTAATGGCATCACCTATCTCCAAAATAGGTAGCAGTCTTCTCTGAGTTAGCCTGCCTTTGGTTAGCATACTCATGCTAAATATGGGCCAACTGGGAGGTGGGCTTAGGGAGAGGTGGATTGCTCTGACTCTTACTGTTTCACACCCACTACCCCATTTTGCATTCTTGGTAGCCTTTATAGACTGGCTGAGGTTGCAAATACACATATTTGATCTGGCAGGTCTTCCTCTCCGATATGGGATGAAAGAAACTGCTGGCAAATAAAGATTTATTTTAAAAGATATTTAAGTCATCCCTTAACCTGATTCTCCTGCATATAAATTCACATTCCATCGGTTTCATTGAACTTCAAGAGATTTTTCATACTTTTAGATCAAAAATCTAATTATACCTTTGAGCACTGGGTAACTGTCCAAGATTAGCTGCACCCACTAGAATTTTTTGGAATGCCCCATGCTCCCTTTTGGAGACCTAGCTGAAGATAAACTAGTTTCAGCCTCAGGATTGTGACACAGTTGCATTGCTAGCCTTGGGAACTGAGCTGTCCATGGTGCTGGAATGCTGGAAACATTTCCCCCCTCCCTTTGTTGGAGATGTTTTCTTGACTGGAATAACTGTAGCCAATATTGTGGTAGCAAAATAATCTGAAATGAAGGTAGCACTTCAGTTAGATGTATTATGTTTCATTTATTTCTAAATTTCTCATTGATGCTTCCCCCCCTTTGTGTACTATAATCAATTAACTTTATATTTTAAGATCGTACATATTACACATGGGGTTTGATTAGTATCACCGATCTGACCATAGTCTCTAAAGCTCAGTTTATGTTGCTGTGTGAGTAGCTTTTGTTAAAGAGCATGAGCTGAATCCATCCCATTATGGAATGGATATCATCACCCCAGGATTGCACTTATGACAGCAGAGCAGTGGTTTCCAACCTTGGGTCCCCAGATGTTGCTGGGCTACAGCTCCCAGCATACCCTGCCAGCATGGCTAATGGCAAGGTATTCTGGGAGCTGTAGTCCAGCAACATCTGGGGACCCAAAGTTGGGAACCACTGCAAAAGAGAAGGCAAGCCTCAATCTATATCTATATCTAGATATACGTGTGTGTGTATACACACACACACACACACACACACACACACACACACACAACGCACACACATAAATCGCTTTAATAAAACAGTGAAATGGCCAACACATATCAGTAGAAACCTTCCTTAGGAGCACAAGAATTCAATTGACTGAGTATTTCTAGTAAGACAGCATGTCACAAAGTCATTCTGACTACCTAGCTCTGTAACAGGTTCAGTTATTTGCATAGTTAATGTGTATACATCTATCTACTGTATATCCATATCTATCTTTGCCTTTTCTTGCCTCCCTCTTGATTCCTGAATAGGAATGAAAGCATGAGCTCTTCATAGAAAGGGAACCCTTCTTCCCAATCAAGTCAAATGAACAAACGAACTATGGATACAATGAAGAAGAACTTAATAAAGAAAAGTGGATGCTAAGAACATACTTGTATATCATCACTCTATTATTCTTCAATAGGCTATTAAAGGGACTCCCAGCTGATGTTTAACACATGCAAATATTTCCTCGCAAAAATGTTGACTTTGATCAATCTGTAGTTAAGTGTACAAAACAGCTTAATCAATGCTGAATAGCAATTGGGAGGAATTCACACTGGTAGTTTCTCCCTGCCATGAGGCTGATTGTGCATTGACCTTGTGATTAGGTTGCCCTGGAAGGTGGTGTTGGGATCAGGGTCAAACTCCTTCACTGCCACAGATCCCACTAGTGTTAAAAGTGAATCATAAATGATTGCTTCATCAGAGTAGGGCTGGTATTGCCATGGCCTTCTCCATAGATCAAGAGAGTAGCTTTCTGCTTCCAGGGTTGCCAATCTGGCAGCCTCTTGCTGGGATTAAATTCAGTTTAAAATAAATTCAGCCAGAAGATGACTTTTAAACAAAACTCTAACGAGGGGATGCACTTGCAAAATGAAAGCCAGGATGTTCCTTTCATCAGCTTTCGGTCAACTTGTGTTTCTCTCTGATGAGTGGCTATTGTCAGCACAGCAACTCGTTGCCTTCCTTGTGCTGGAAGTAGATATAAGCTTGACACTTTCGGTGTTTCCTAGTGGCAGCAGATACTGTATATACTTGGCTAGTCATTTCTTTTCTTGATAAGCTTGCTGTCCAATTCCAGAGGCTTCTCCTGTCCACATTGCCCTGTAGGATAGAAGCCTCCTGTACGTGAGTTCACAGTTCGGGGGGTGCGGAGAATTTGATTTTGGCAGTATACAAGGAAGAAATGCCCTTTTCACTTCCCATTCATTTCTAATCACACATTTCCCCATAGCATCATTTATTCAGGCTTCTTAGGACCATCCCACAAATTTCAGAATGATAAACACAGGTTTTCATTGAGTGCACACCCAAACAGGGCACTGGAGCCAATCCCAGCTCTCTGATAAAGTATATTTGTATGATATTTTGTGTTTTTAAACACCCATTTATCATATTCAGTGTTTACATTTTTAGGAATATGTGTTTTAAAAATCTAAATATGTTTGTTAAGTATTCATGATTACAAGTTGTCAGGAGCTGCCTGACCTGCTCCATCGTGAATTATGCTACCACAGGGAACCATGGTGGTGCAGCTGGGGCCACACCTTGGAGGCTAATGTTCAGGGCCAATGTTCGGGGGGGGGGGGAATGATACAGTGTGACATCAGACAGGCACAGGACAGGTACCTGGGCTGGCATGGGCATACTGGGGCCCGCCAAGGCTCACACTGCTTGCCGCAACATCCCCTTTTTTTTCCTTTTAAAAAGAGTAGAAGGTGTACATGGTTGCAGATGCTCATTTTATTATTTTTGCTTTAAAAATATAGTTTCTTTTACTACAGCAAAATGGTGCTTATTCCCAGGTCAGACATGTGTTTTGCATCAGGGCAGCAGAAGCAAACTCCATTTTATTCCTGGAGTCATGATGGTGCTATGATTTAAGTGAGTTCAGAATATAAAACTGCAGACGCTCAGAGTATTTTATAAGGACTGGCAAACAGCTTGGTTTGTTTGCTCTCTAACATATCAGGAGGTAGAAGCCACTAAAAAGCATGGAATGGTGGCAGAGAGCAGTGGGCAGAAGAGAAATATTAGCTG
The DNA here is from genome assembly GCA_021292165.1 of Shinisaurus crocodilurus. Taxonomy (NCBI): domain Eukaryota; kingdom Metazoa; phylum Chordata; class Lepidosauria; order Squamata; family Shinisauridae; genus Shinisaurus; species Shinisaurus crocodilurus. The sequence goes on from JAHFWL010000485.1 coordinate 3,895, forward strand.
TGTGCTTCACAAATGAAGTTATACAACATGGCTGTCTAATGAGGGGCCCTGTGAGACCATTAAGTCCAGGGTCTAAAATTACTGTGATGCATCACTACTGGGGCCATGACACTGCCAGGGCTGGCATGTTTGGTTGTGTGTGTGATTACTTCATATGGCAACTATCAGAACTACGGCATGGTGCATCTTCCTAGCAGCAAAGTGCTCTCAGACTCTGGACTGGCCTGGGCTACTCAGACTGGCCATTTAGTCCTCCCGCACAGGAAGGGCTATAAAAGCTTCCTGTTTTGGCTGAGACTTTGCCTGACCAACAACAAGGTATTTCTGACTCTGGTGTGTTCCTTGGCTCTGAGTCATGGTTTGGAACCTCTGTTCTGTCTCCGTGTCTCAACTCCTGGCTGAGCTCTGACAGTTGCTAATGGATCAACCCTGGTACTGGTTCTGAGGAAGTAATGAAACATGGTTTAATCCAGAGGTCTTGTTATCTCAGACCCAGTCCACAAATGGGATTCTGTGTATATGTACAGTTTATGTACCGGTAAGTGATATTTGGCTAGAGCATGTGTATTTTTTATGTTTTTATGTATCATTGCAATGAATTGTATTGTTATCTTCTAATCTCTCACTTCCTACAGGTTCCATTGACTTTGTCTATGGCTTTCCTACTATTTGGGGGACCCTCTCCTTTGTGTTTGTCATGGCTATTTATTGAACCAGAGATAATAATAATAATAATGCAGGATTGTATTGACTGATTCATTGATTAATTAATTGATTGATTCATACATTTGTATGCTGCCTTATTCTGTTCAAAACCAAGATAGCTAAATTCTTGTACAGAGCATCATTTCAAATTCTTGGTCTTCCAAGTTCTACAGACGGCGAGGACTCCAAAGGGGGTCGCCCCTTTGGGGGAGCCCCTTTGGGGGTATATAAGGGTGAAGGCCTATCCCTCTGCTTGATAGGAGTGAGGGGGACTGCTTGTTCCAATTGGGGCCTGCAGGACTGCCTGCACTACTACCGTAGGAGGGTAATGCCATTCTGTAATACAAAAGATGTGTTTTTCAAAGAAGGAGGGAGGTGTTGGGAGGTGTCAGGGGGCAACCATCACGGTTATATAGGGCAGAGAGAGATACGGAGTGGGGAGACAGTTACGCCATAATGAGAGACAGTACAACAGTAGGGTGTTGGCTGTCCCCACATTGTCCCCCAATTCAAATGACCTGGATGCCCCTGGCAACAGACCCTCTGGGTTGAAACAGCTGCTGATGAATGCCAGGTCGGTGAGTGGTAAAACAACTGCTACCCAGGACTTGATCCTGGATGAGCATGCTGCGACAACACAGTCCCTTCACACTAGGACCAGGTGCATAAACCCTTCTCAGGCTAAGCACCAACACTTAAAAATCTGAGGGGAGGGTCAAATGAAACATTTCCCCTACCAATGAGGGAAAAGATTAATACAGGTTATTAAGGATCTATTTTAAATCTATGATACTGTGGGTACAAAGGTGTGTGTGTGTGTATAGATTTAACAGTAATGCAGGTTAATAACACCACGCTGACACATAGGATTTGGGTAGCGAACAAAATAAAAATAAGTTTATTTTAATTCTCAAAATCTTAGTTCCAGAAAATAACTTTAAACCTGCCTACACCAAACACTTTGTAATTAACCTAAGTCCCTATAACTCCAAATACTTTTACTCTTCAGACAAGCACTGATTTTTCTCAAAACTCCTGACAGACAAGACATGAATAACTGTAAGAAGGAAAAGACAACGACCCGACTAAGCCAACTAACCTAACTCCCCAACTCCCAACACACTCACTCTGACATCACTCAAACACTCCTTATATACTCCTCCCCCCACCCTTTCCAAGACATCACAAACCACACCCACTCAGTTCAACATTCTATACTCACTAAACATACTAATGCAGACATACATCAGGGAACTGAATTGTGGGGTTACGCCACACATGCCGACCTGGACTGCATTACAGAGACCTGGTTGGATGAAGTGTGTGTGTGTGGGGAGTTAATCTCTCTCAGCTCTGCCCTCCAGGGTTCTCTGTCCAGCAGCAGGCTAGACCTGGGGGGCAGGAAGGTGGAGTGGCAGTGGTCTATCAGGAGTCTGTCCCCCTGACCAGGTATCCTATCCCACAGTCTGCTGGGTTTGAGTGTGTGTACCTGAAGGTGGGTGCCCAGGACAGAATAGGGATTCTGTTGGTGTACCGTCCACCCCACTGTTCAACAGTTTCCCTTTCTGAGCTAGCTGGGGTAGTCTCAGGGTTGGTGTTGGAGACCCCTCGGCTTGTTGTGCTGAGGGATTTCAACATCCATGCTGAGACAGCACTGTCAGGAGTGTCTCAGGACTTCATATCCACCATGACAACCTTGGATCTGTCCCAAATGGTATCTGCCCCCACCCATGTTGCTGGGCGCACTCTGGACCACGTGTTCTGTGCTGGATGGGGTGATAGTGATCTGAGAATGGAGGAACTCTCTGTAGTTCTGTCTGTTGTCATGGACAGATCACTACCTGGTGGGGTTTAGACTTGCTGGCACTTGGAACCTCTGCAGGGGTGGAGGGCCGATTAAAATGGTCCACCCCAGGAGGCTGATGGATCTGAATAGTTTCCTGATGGCACCTGGGGATTTTCCTGTTACCTAGGCAGGTGATTCTGTCGAAGCCCTGGCTGATCTCTGGAACAGAGAAATGACCAGGGTGGTAGACACAATCACTCCTGAGCGTCCTCTCTCACAAAGTGGAGCTACACCAGCACCCTGGTTATCTAGGAAGCTGGTGGCAATGAAACAAGCGAGACAGCGACTAGAGCATTGTTGGAAGAAAACTTGGAGTGAATCCGATCAAACACAGGCTAGAGCCTATTTGAAAGCCTACTCTGTGGCAATACGGGCAGCAAAAAACACATTTTTTTCCTGCCACTATTGCGTCTGCAAAGAGCCATCCTGCAGGGCTGTTTTGGGTGGTCAGGGGTCTTTTACACACTAGACCACAAGAAGAGAACTCAGACCTTTCAACAGCCCACTGTGAACAATTTGCTCAGCACTTTGCAGACAAAGTCACTCGGATCCACTCTGACTTCGATGCTATAGTTGATACAGACCCAGTAGATGTAACTTTGGCTCCTGCATGCCCAGTGTTATTGGTTACTTTTCAATTTGTACAGCCTGAGGATGTGGACAGGATCCTTGGAGAGGTGAGAGCCACCACTTGTGTTCTAGATCCTTGCCCTTCCTGGCCCATAGAAGCAGCCAGAGGGGGACTGGCCGAGTGGGTAATTGAAGTGGTCAGTGCCTCCCTTTGTCAAGCCAGGGTTCCAGCCTGCCTGAAGGAGGCAGTGGTGAGACCCCTGTTGAAAAAGCCCTCCCTGAACCCCACAATATTAGATAATTTCCGACCAGTCTCCAATATTCCATTTTTGGGCAAGGTATTGGAGCACGTGGTGCCCTCCCAACTCCAGGGATTCCTGGATGAGACAGATTATCTAGAAGCCATTGGGAGAGGTTGTCCAGAGCTTTGGGGTTTGGTGTCACCAGTATGCTGATGACACCCAGCTCTGTTTCTCCTTTCTTTCCACACCAGCTACAAGGGGTGGGGAGGGCGCTCCAGGCGCAGAGTCCCAGCTCTGATGTCAGAGCTGTTTTCCAATGTCGGAGCTGGGACTCCGAAAAAATCCTATGGCCCTCTAGATGCTGTCTAGGGCCATAGTATCACTCTGTACATCAGCTAATAAGTGACCCGCCCAAGACTACTAGATGGATGCATATGAATCTCCTGAATCCCTTCTACTGCATCTTGCCTCCCTTTCTTTTCTGTGCATGCTTGTCTGCTGGTTATCTCCTTTGTCAGCTTCTACTACCATGGCCTTTTGCAATGCTGTGTTCTGCGCCTCAAAGAAGAAGGGTTAAAACTGAAAGATGGTTGGCAAGAGCTGAACGGGAGCATTAAATATTAATATAGTGTTTATATAGTGTTCTGAGCACATCACATTCACTATCCTGTAATCCTAACAAACCAGCTTGTAGGTCAGCCTTATTATCCCCACATCACACAGCTGAGTCAGGGGATTATCTATGGCTGGCTACCTAGAGAGTTCACGGTGGCAACAAGATTTGAACCAGGGACAGCTCAGTGCCTTATTCACTAGACTGTACCAGCTACTGGTTGCTAAGAGTTTAGCAGAACCTGCCCAACATCTTTTAACGTTTTCTTTAACCACGTGGGTTTGGTTTTTTGTATATAAAAAAAGACCCGTATTTAAGCCGGGTGGCAATTCCCAGGTCTTGTGTTAGATTTCGTATTCTCTGCTCCTTGGGAAAATCACAGCCATGCAGATTTCTACGCCACATTCACATGATTCAGAAGATAATCATTTCTAATGCCCATAGCAGTTTAAAGCCTAGCAACCTGAATGGCCTTAGACATCTGCTTCCAGCACTGGTTGTTATTGATAGAAAAAGGCCATTGATAGCAGTATTGGGCATTAAAGTGTCAGACTGTGAAACTGTAGACAGACCTTCACTGTCAGGCTTGAGCATAGGCAACAGAGCCAGGAATGTTTGTCTGCAAAATACATTACAGGGTGTTAGCTAGGTTATGAGAGCAGAGGAAAAGATGGCAAAATGGGAGGGGATGATGTTTCCCTGCAAGAGTTTTATGTAAAAATTGTAGTCAAGGGACACAATCCTTTGGCGATGGCCGTAAGCCCCTGAACTCAGAGGCTGATAGTCCTCCAATGCAGAGCAGGGGGAGCAGCAGAGGTGATCTTCGCTTCCTCATCCTCCCTCCCTGCATTTTCGCTAGACAAGCTTTTTTGCCCGTCTAGCTGGAGCATCTTGAAGGGGGAGGGAAGGAGGCTGGAGAGGCACCAGGATAGCTTGTAGCCTGGCTTCTTCAGTTTCCTCCCCTCCCTGCCCCCAAGCGCCCCCTTTCCCCCTCTCCAGGGTCACTTTCCCAACCTCGGAGAGCAGCTGGCTGCATGGTTCTTTCCATGCCAGCTACAAGGGGGCAGTCGGAGCTCCGATTCCCAGCTCTAAGGTCAGAGCACTGTCTCTGATCTTGGATCTGGGAATCCAAAATATCCTATGGCCCCTCTGATGCTGCCTAGGGGCCACAGGATTGCTCCCTTAGCGTGGATCCACATTTTACATGGTAGCATGTACACTGGCATGCAAGTGTGAATGGCAAATGTGCAACCTTAAGCCTACTGAGGTCCACTGATGGAGCCTGAAGTGGTAGTAATAAGCTTAGATCAGGAATAGGCAACCTGGTGTCCAGGGATGGGGACTCGGACTCGAGGACTCGACTTGTGAGTCGGACTGAGTCCCCCCTCTGACTCAACTCGGACTCGAGTCCCAATATTTTTAATGGGACCCGAGACTCGACTCGGGACTCGAGACCAAGGACTCCTCAACATCCCTGGGCTGTGCCAGAAAGAGTGGAGAGGAGCGTGATTGCCGGCGAAGAGCGCATGGAAGTGAGGTGTGCCGCTGCTCGGCCACTATGGACGGCTACCGGGAGTGCAGTCCCAACAGTGTGTCAAGATTTATTTTGATTGATGTATTGCGTACTTGGGAGAGGCAGAAGAAGGACCTGAGATTACTCTGTGTGGCTGCTCTGAGTGTGCTTCTGGTTCCAGCAAGTTCATCACCAGTGGAGCGGGTGTTCAGTGAGGGTGGAATTGTGATGAGATCTCACCGTTCCAGAATGGGGGCGAAACATTTAGAAAAAATCATGTTCCTCAAATGCAACATGGATAAGTTTTAGGAAGTACAGCAAGTTTATTTTTTTAAAATCATTTTTCTAAAATGCAACCTTACAGATATTTTGGGTTTGGCTGCCTCTGCCTGCCTGTCTGGGGTTCCCAGCCTCCTCTGCCTGCCTGGTCTCTTCTTGACCAGTTCAACAGTTGAATTGTCCAAGACAAAGGCCTCTGCCTGCCTGCTTTGGGGTTCCCTGCCTCCTCTGCCTGCCTGGTTATTTTGGGTTTTTCTGCCTGGCCTGTTCGTGCCAAAATCAGTTGCAGAGTTTTGAAATAAAAAGGCACACTTGTGCCTAGAATTTATTTAAACCACACATCTGAAGTAGCCTTATTTTGTTGGGAAAACCCCCATTGATTTTAATAGGGACTCGTGGAGTCAGCTTTGGGAGTGACTCGTGACTCATGACTCGTGACTCGTGAGTCACCATTTTGGACCAAGGACTCGGACTCAAGACCAAGGACTCTTCAACATCCCTGCTGGTGTCCTCCAGAAGTTTTGGACTGCAACTTCCATAAGCCTCAGTCAAGGAGTATGGGAGTTGTAGTACAAAACACTTGAATGCCACTAGTTTGCCTAGCCCTGGCTTAGAAGATCTTGAAAACATGATGGATAGCTCAATGAAACCTGAGGCAGTAGAGAAAAAAGGCCAACTCATGCTAGAGATGATTAAGAAAGGGACTGAAAATAAGACAGTCTGAATATAGATATCTTAATGTAAATCCATGGAGCAGATACATCTGGAATACAGTGTGTAGTTCTGGTCACCCCACCTCAAAAAAGATTGTAATAGGAAAGGGAAAGATGCAGAAAAAGGCAACCAAGATGATCACTGGGTTGGAGGAGCACCTTTCCTTCTAGGAAAAGTTAATGTGTTTTACATTCTTTAGTTTGGGGGGGGGAAGACGACTAAGGAGGGACTGGATAGAAGTTTAGAAAATTATTCATGGTGAGGGGAAAGTGGTTAGGGAGAACTTTTTCAGAGCAGTGATTGGGCTGTAGCTCCCCTACAGGTGTACATAGGGATGGTCAGATCAGTCTATTTCTGGTCTGTGTCACTTTCACATGTTATGTGTTCATCCATAATTCCATTCTGTGCTGATTCCACATTAATTTGAAATTTGTTTTAAAAAATCTGCATAAATGTTTGCATTTAAATATTTTTTAAAATATATATTTTTGAACATATTTTCTCTCAGAACATGCATTTCTAAATGTGGTTTCTCTCAAAATACACTTTCACAAATGTATTTTATCTCAAAATGCACATTTTAATGTGTTTTGATACATTTTGTTTTGAGCCAAGGACTGTATTGCAAAATTTGGAGAAGTACACAAACTGATAGATTCTGAACTGCACATTATTCCAGGAAATGTGGATCAGGTCAGTTCTTATTAGAATTCACAAAGATCAGATGCATCAAGCATCTCACAGTGAATGCTGATATTTAATTATGCATTTCTGCTATGCTTTATCTATTTGCTGCAGGAAACACTTATGTGCCCAAGGCAAACATGATTTCTCTCAAAATGTGCAGCTGTTCTCATTCAGGAATCATGCACACAGAGACACAAAATTTTAAAGGAAAAAAAATATTGATGATTTCTTTTGCAATCATATAACAAGCTGAAATGTTCCAAAAATTTGAAGTTTCAGTAACAGACACTTGTTATTCATCTAAGACAGCCTTCTCTAATCCTCCAGATGTGTTGGGCTACCACTCCCACCATGCCATTAATAGGGCTGGGGATGATGGAAGTTGTAATCTGATACATTTGTAGGCCACCAGGTTGGGGAAGACTTTATCACAGGAAAAGTCAGATGAGAGAAGAATGTGGTTTATACTTCTTTCTTACTAGGGACAGAAATGTGTCAATTTTAGTTTCTCTCTGTTTTTCATTATTCCAATTTTAAGTTTGGTTCCTCCCAATCTTTTTTTTAAAGTTTGCATCCCCCCCCCGCATCTTCCCTAATACATGCATTGTTGTATGCGATTCTGCCTATTATACACACTTTTTGCAAGCAATTTTCCTACTATAATGTATTGTTGAATATTATTTTCACTAATGTACTCATTTTTGTGTGCATTTTTTGACTGGAGAACTCCATTGCAAAATTCAGAGAAGTTCAAATGTCAAAGAACAGCTGAATTTTGGTTTGCGCATTGGTTCACTGCAAAATTAGGTAAGTTCGCATGAAAATGCGAACCAAACAAATTTCTCCTGCATCTCTAGCCTAAGAAGGACAAATAAATGTACAGAGAGGCAGTGATCCTCAATCACCCCCTTGCTATGGATCTGGTCAGTGTTTACTCTACCATTTGCTCTTTAATCAAGGGAATTTAGAAGAACACGCCTAGTTGTTTTGCAAGAGAGGATATCTGCTAGAAAAAAAATCTATTACCTGTTGCCATGGCTACATGCATACTTTAAAGGCATGAACAGGGATAATATACAAGCACTGAAGAAAGAAAAAGCATCTCACCCTAGTATTTTGTTGTTTTTAGAAGCATTTGGGTTTTGCCTTTCTTTGAGCATTCTTACCCCTTGATCTGAATTGACATGCAGATATCACAGAGAGTGAGGGACTCATCTATCAAAGTGGGTCAAAATCATTCATTCATCACTCAACCATCCATTCATCGTTCATCTGATGTATTCAACCCTTTTCTCTTCTGGAGGATCATGCAAAGTAGTTCATGATTTTCCTAAACACTTTAGTTCCATGCAATTATTTTGTGAGTGGAACCAATTTCACTCAGTGGGCGCCTGTTTGGGAACAGGAATGGGTGGCTATGCAAATATACTGTTCAAACCTCCTGCATGGTCTCCTCAGTCCCTACCACCTCTGTGAATTATTGCTTTTTGTCCAGATCTGATGGCCGACAAAAGAAAACATATATTGGCAGCAGGCTAAGTTTCCTCAGGCTGCAACATCTATCTTTGGATGATGACTTGACCCTCAAACGACTATGAAATGTTCGACAAAGGTGCTACTACGAGCACATTAATTTTCCTTCTGTAAAATGGGGGAAATGCTTCCCTTTCTCCCCAAAGGAGATGTCAGGTGGAATGTTAGTGAATGTTCCTACTATATCTATTTGTTTAAATGATGGATATGCTTTCAGAGTTAATTCTTCTGTCCTCTAAAGCACTGTGCCAGAACAAGTTTGACTGAACATCACTTTGAATGGTCCAACTTGAGATCTCAACAGAAACTATGCTCTCAAAAGCTCTTCGCATACTATAGAGTTGTGAAGTTGCTGTCTGAATACTGTTTGTAGGACTATACTATGAGGCTCACCTGAGAATGTTCACCAAGAACAGACCTTGGGTTATGATTCTGGCTTGTTATGATTCTGGCTTGTTGGGTTTGGACTGAGTTTGCAGTTTGGACATCCCTGGCTTGTTTAGCCTCTCCTGCAGGCAGGAGGAGTCAAGCAGGAGTGATTGAGCCATATGCACTAGTACACTGGCTCACTCACAGTAACCCAGAGTTTAAAAAAATGCTGACATTCAGATGTCACAGTAACTCAGAGTTGTACTCTTTAAAAAAATCTGGGTTACCATGACATCCAAATGTGGTCAATGCCTAATCACAGTCTGGGGGTTGACAAAAGAATGCTAGTATTCCTTAATAGTCAGGATGGATGCCTACTGGGTGTCTCTTTATGGGAGCTAGCTAATTGCTAGAAGATTGTTTCTTGATACTGAGATCTCTTTGGAATGGGAAAGCCATTGGACTTTGGAGATGGTGACACTAAAGACACACACACACTGACTGCTAGGAGATCTCTGGAGTTCTGATGTGAGGTAGCAGATCTCCTGCATGGTATGAGTGTATATGCTACTTGGGTCCATATGTTCTGCACTTGTATATTTGTACATAAACAAATGCCATATGTCTCCAAGGCCCTCTTCTCCAAAGGGAACCAAATCAAATGGAATACTGCCCCTGGAAGTTCTTGCTACTTGTGGGAGTGGATAGCATGTAATAATTAGAGGTGTGCTTCAGATTTGGCCAAATCCTGAACTTGGCTGATTTGGACAGATTCAGGAGATATACGCACCAAAATAGGCTTCACTGAACCAGACCGAATCCACATCTTAATACACTTGAAGGCCCAGGATTTGGAGGGACACAGAGACACAGACTGTCTCTCCAAAACTGATACATTTCTCCTCAAGTTCTCCATCTAAGGAAAACATCAGGGTGGGGAGAGGAGGGAAAAAGCGGAGGGGGTGTACTCTTGCAGCTGGCAGCTCTAGCTTCTAAAAACAGTGAATGGTTTTACCAGGACTCTTCAGTTCTAGTGCTTTGGGGGAGGGAAGTTGTAGTAATATATCTCAGGACTGATCCAGTGTTCAGTGTTTGCTCTTTGCTAGTTCTTTCTCCCAGGAGCAGGAACCTTAAAAGAGATTAGGCAGAGTGTGTGGGACCTGGGAGGGTATAATATTGGGTGCTTGCTTGGAACCTGTTGCATGTTCAAGTCTGTTGGGGATTGCCAAAAGACCTGGGAGAGGATATTGTGATATATTATCTCTCCCCTCTTGCTTTTGCAAACACAGCAGAGTATACCCAACTACAGCCGAAAAACGTGTGCGTGTGCGGAGCTGCTGGTTAAAGCAGGGCTGACATTTAGTTGATACAGACTGTCCCTTTTGGACAAGCTGGATCTTCACCTGGTTTCCCCCTTACACTACCAATAAGACAAACAGTCTTTTGGAGGTTAAAAACAGAGTTTAATCACTCAGATCTTGCAGATTGGATACAGGCAGGCTTAAGAATGTGTTTACAGTTGTGCAGGAATCATGGTAGTCAACCTGTTCTGAACTTGGGAAAAGTTCAGAACTGCAACTCGGCTACATCTTCAGACATGTTGCACACACAAGTTCATGGCTCAGACTGTTTCCCGGGGCAGGAAGAGAAGGCAACTGGCAACGCCCACATCCTGCACCAGGTGAGTCCTGGGTAGCATTCCACAGAGTGTCTGCTCTAGGATGCAGAGACTCTGTGGTCCCAGTTACATCATGTACTTATACATGGCTTGAGGTTTTGACTGTACATTCCCAACAAAGTCCTTCTGCCTCTGCTACTGTATGCTACACATCCATAATCCACCCCTGCCCTATTGCACTTTCTGAGACTTCAGGGCCAACGAACGGAGCAGAAAACAAAAAAGTCATACTGTTTTTCATTCATCATTATGCCTGCACCTATCCTTCTGAAATGCTGAGATTTCAGAAAGTCTGAGTCATCAAACAATTGATCTAAAATCAAGACATGCATTCAAATCAAAAAGTAAATCCTCAAACATGAATAAATAATTCACTATATTTCTTTTCTCTTTTCTTGGCTTTGGATGTGGCAACATTATGAATGATGTCTTCATAATTTAAAGATATGACAAATTCTCTCTCAGTGCTCAAGAGGGCCAAAGCACTGAGATACCCTTGAGTCATGATGGATCAAATATATTTTTAAATCCTTTTTGGAAGGGAGAAGGAATGTTCTCTGCTACAGTTAGTGATCCTTAGTGCCAAGTACAGCCACAATACAGTTTCAACATTTGGGAAACATTCTATCATATTGGATCCAAAGATGACACCATCCATCCAAATAGATTTGCTTTCCTTGTCTTTTCTTTCAATATATCTGAGAAAGATGTCAATTCAACAAATTGCTGAAATGTTTAGTAATATCTCCTGGGAGATCATTTAATTCCTGCACTGACTTGGGAACTTGAGGCAAATTTTTTTTGCCAGGGCAGTGAAGGTCCTGTCAATATCCACATACGTCTTGATCTGATGTTCTGAGACACATTTCAGTTTGTCGGTGATGATAATGATGGTTAATCTGGTTCTGTTTCCAAGTTAAATGAATAACAGCTCCAGCCATGGAGATGCTACCTAATTTTTTCACCTATCTGCAATTGGAATAATCTTGGTCAGTAAATCCCAGGCCAAGAAGCGCCTCCCTTCTTTAGAGTTTTTCCTTCTGTTGTTGGCCAAACTGACTGAGGAGGTTACCCCCTGTAGTCAATAACATGGAAGCATCTTCAGGACTTCACATGCACCATGTCCTTTTGGCTCCCTTGTGCATACTGACTGGAGGCATATCCCCAAACTTTTTTAAAAATAAAAAAATAACTGAAATATAGCCTATCTTACAGGGACAATATTATGTGTTACATTAGCACCAGTGCCCTATATCCACTTATGACAAATGCTAAAGTGCTTGTAGCATCTAGGAACTTTTCTACATGAGGTATTTATTGTGTACTCATCATTCCCTACTCATGGTTGTTTGTGGATTGTTTAGACAATATTGTGACCCTCCAGTTTTGCTTCTGTTTTTAAACAGCAAAAAAAAGTGAGTTTTTTTTTTTGGAGCAGGGAAAACGTGGTAGTATTTCTGAAAGTGAAAGAAAACACTTTTTCATTTGTGTCATTGTACTATTCACTATAGCACAGCACCACTTAGAGGCTATGTAGCAGAAAAGCAGGAAAGGAAACACTCTTTGTGTAGTGCTCGGATCTCAATTCTGTGATGAAACAGAAAGTAGATACAGTGGATTAGCAGTCTCATGTAGAAAAGCTCAAAGAATTCCATAAGGGGGGGGACCCTCTCTCTCCTAAGGGAGAAAAACACCCCATAAAAGAACTGGGGAAATATTCCCTATTCTAATGGGTGGGGATGCAGCTTGATGGGATATTACCAAATAATAACACCTAATGCATCAAGACAGAGCAATGTTGTTTACAGGATGTGAGTCAGGCAATGGAGAAGATCTGTGACATTGATAGCTGCTTCTGGCTAGTTTTACTGTAGATTTAACTTGTCGGTCATGGTTAATTAATGGATGGATTGACTTGTTGCTCTCTATGAGACTCTATACTATGATTTATTAAAAGACTCATTAATCATTTATTGAGTCATTATGAACTATTTATAAATGGCTGCTTAATAGAATGATATTCACATAATTGACGTATGGAGTGCGTTACCAGAAGGTGGTCACTAGCATAGATGACTTAAAATGGGGCGGGGGGGAGAGGAAAGAAAAAGGATTAGACATATTAATGGAAGATAAGTCTATCAAGAGCTATTACCTATGTTAACTAAATTGCAAATCCCTGTTCAGAAGCAAATACACTTATGAATACCATATGCAATCAATAGGGACAGGCTGTTGCCATCCTGCACTGTTCCAGAGGATCTTTCTCTTGGTGTGAGGAAACATGCTGTCACTTGTGCAGGCACTGGGCAGTATCCAATGCTGTCACAGTGCTAGCACTAATAATGAAGGTGTGCTAGCAGAAACCAACACTAGTGCAACATCATTAACACTTGCTAAGTAGAGGGTAAACAGCAGTGATTTTCCACCAAATGTCATTGGCAAATCATCTCCTTTGCCTAGAAAGCATTAATGATGTTGCACAAGCACTGGTTTGCACTAGTTCTATGGCAGCATTAGATACTGCCCCCTTTTTGTTAAATTCCTATCCTGCCCTTCCTCAATGGGGCTCCAGATTGTTCCCTTATCCCTTTTATCTTCACAATACTCTTGTGAGGTAAGATAAGGTGACAGAGATTGACTGGCTAAGGACACCCAGTGATCTCCATTGTTGATGAACGTAAGTCTGGTCCCAGTTTCAGTGCCTGTCTGGAATGAATGGTTGTAACAGTTATGTTCTTTTTATTTAAGATACTTGTATGCTGCCTTAAAGGAGGAAAACTCTTGTGAGGTGGCTTTCCAAATTGATAGAAACACAACTCACAATAATAAAACAATAAACTTACAAACATAGTCAACCATTAACAAAACCCAGCTAAAAACAGGGACAATTGTGCTATTTGACTCCCCGCTCCAATTGCCACTCTCTGCTCCATTTCTTCTTCTTCTTCTTCTTCTTCTTCTTCTTCTTCTTCTTCTTCTTCTTCTTCTTCTTCTTCTTCTTCTTCAGTGTCAGCTTTCCCCAACCTGTTGGCTTCCAGATTATCAACATCACCATCAGCTCCATAATACTATCTTGAGTGAAAAATCATAATGGAGGTCATCAGGAATATGTATTGGCTATCCATGAACCTATGGGAGGAGGTACAGGGTTTCTGAATACTGGGAGTGATGTTGTGCAAGCATTGGTTTGTGAAACATCACTTTTGTGGGCCTGAAAAACAGACTGAAAAGTGGCATGCAAATGTAATAAATCAATACAATAAATAAATAAACAACGGTAGGTCTGCAAATAATGTGCTGTCTAGAATCCTGCACCAAATAACAACCCACCATACCTAGATATAAGGTTGCTTTTTCATTGCAAAATGCAATTGACTACTTGGTGCCACTATAAAACAAGCACTTCCATTTCACTGGGTTACCAGTATTCGGACTGGAATCATCATGGGATCCAATGACTTATGTCAGTATGTTGTGGGAACAAATACTTTCAAAGGTCAGGCTATTGATTTCCCCCCCACTCCCCCCCCCCCATCTCGGGTATGTACAAATTGATGAGCAACTCTATCTTCAGTCCTAATGCAACACTCAAGATTAACTGATGGGAACTGTCAAGAAGTGATAGACTTAGAAGGCAGGGTAGAAGCAACTGATCCAGATAACATTGCATTCTCATTAACATCATTGACTCTCCTTGTCAGTGGATATAGGGTCTGTTTGATACAGCTAGTCAGAGAAAATCCCACAGTAAAATAGCTGCAGTTTAAACTGCTAGAGCCAACCATGTTTTAAATGTGACAATGATCAAAGTGCTGCTATTATGTCAGAATAAATAGATGATTAGGGGCACAAGCCTTGTGGGTTTTGTAGTTTAGGTTTCACACACACATGCACACACACATAAGTATACTTCACACAGAATAATCATTACACTATAGAAAGCACTCTACCATCTTCTGGTCTAAACTCATTTCAGTACATAATGGACACCATTGTTCTCAGTGTGAATCTCTTAAGCCCTGCCTTGCCAGAGGCATTTATAGTGTGTAAATTGATTCATGAGCGGCAAGTGAGGTCACTGATCACACAGTGCAGGTAAAAAGGGAATTAAGGCTTAGGCTCTGCTTGTGAGATCCACGGGGTATTAGAATGGTCAAAGGAGATTTACCTAACCAACCCTTGGCCAGCTTGAAAGGATATGTGAAGCAAACTAGCCTTGGTCCCTTGTGATATTACTCTACTCAAGGTTTATCAGCTGGGTTGTGATAAATCTCTGAGAAGCCAACTTCAAGGTGAACTGGCAGTAAGAACAGATTTGTGACTGAATGCATGTGAAACTGACGTGGACCAGAAATAGACTGATCCATCCATCCCTAATAGCTAAACTTTTTACAGATTCTCTAAGTTATAATAAAAGTTGGTGAGTTAAAGGAGCCAAAATGTGTCCTAATTCCCACACACATTAAGCTCAAAAACTACTTGAAAGGGAACAATCATGGATTAGGCTGACAGATGGCTAAAACTATGGTCTAAATTAGGGGTGAGCAACACACAGCCTACGGGCCATATGCGACTCCTGCTACACCACCAGAATTCATGGCAGCAGCAAAAACCCATCCGTTTGCTGCCAAATTTTGGTGGCAAACTGCCATGAAAGGGGAAGCCCCTCTGTAGCGGCTTGCCACTGAAATTTGGTTTTGCCATTGCAAAATCAAATGGTGCAGCAGCAGGAGTAGGGCTCACGGGGTGGGGAGAAAGTCAAAAGTGGCCTCTGGGTCCACAAAGTTGCCCACCCCTGTTCTAAATCCTAGAATAGTTTTGATGGAGTTAAAATGTCCCATGTTTAAATGAGATGAGTATATCTTCCCCAATGATGAAAGTGGACAGAGGCTCCCATTAAAGTCCTGTTGTGATAAGTGCCATAAGGATATAAGAATTGCCATGCTGGATAAAGACCAAATGCAGTGCGGGCCTCCTGGTGCTAGGGGGCGGGGCCCCGGGATGCCCAGAGGGGCCGCTGCCGCTCCAGCCCCAGAGAGGCTGGAGCGGCAGCGGCTCCAGCCACTCTGGGCTGCCCTCTCTGTGGGGACCCCGCGGGATGGCCACCCGCTGTTCGGACGGCACGGTGACCACGCGTGGTAGGGGCTTACCCCTCTACCAACCATGGTCACTTTGCGGCTGTCCCGCGGGGGCACCCCCGGTAGGCGTGCACATGACACGGGAACCGCGGGGGACTTGTGGTTTCCGTGTCATGTGAACAAGCCCTGAAAAAGCCTTATCCTCCATGAATCTGTCTAAAACACCCTTTTAATGCTGACCAAGTTGGGGCCCAAGGGTCACATATGTGCACATTGGCTCTTATATGCTTTAGTGAGTTTGTTTACGGGTGGGAATGTTTCGAAAAGTCACATTTGCTCTACAAATTATCTCTGAAGCTTCCATCCCATAGGGTAAAAATCAAGAACTTTGTCAACTTGTAAGAGAGATGGCAAATCTTATTTGTTTGATAATCACTGTGTGTTATGGTGATTTAAAATTAACTAGTAGCAGCACACTCTTTGGTTTCCCTGATGCTGCCTTGCCAACCTCAATAGAATTCTGCACCTACAAATCCATTGAGCAATTGTTTTTATTCTGTTCCTTCAGAAGGACATTTTGTGTTTGAAAATGTATCCAACTCCAAAGCTATGTCATAGTCTCATTTCAGAGAAATATTAGAATAACTGCAACCTAAAAAATATGGTGTTTGCTCTCCTTACCTTTTGGGAATATAATAATGACATAATTATTCCTACCTTCCTAATCATCTGCTCCTATCAGTGGTTCATGCCTTGGTCTCCTTTCGCTTAGACTACTGTAATGCGCTCTACGTGGGGTTACCCTGGAAGACGGTTCGGAAGTTGCAGCTGGTACAGAATGCAGCAGCTCGCCTGGTTAAAGGCTGCCGCTGGCGGGATCACATCACTCCAGTGCTCAAAGAGTTGCACTGGCTACCAGTTGTTTGCCGAGCCAAATTCAAAGTGTTGGCGTTGACCTTTAAAACCCTGTACGGCTCCGGCCCAGTATATCTCAAGGAGCGCCTCCAGCTACATCAAGTAGGCCGCTCAACAAGATCTGACACGGATGGCCTTCTCCCTGTCCCATCAGCCATAGATACCAGGCTGGTGGGGACTAGGAGGAGGGCCTTTTTTGTGGCAGCCCCCAATTTATGGAACTCTCTCCCCAGTGACCTCCGCCATGCCCCTTCCTTGATTAGCTTCCCCCGGGCATTAAAAACATGGCTTTTCAGGTGGGAATATGGGGTGGGTTAGGATTTTAAAGTTTTGTACTATTTTTAATTGTGTTTTATACTGTGTGTGTGTGTGTGTGTGTGTGTGTTTCCCCCCTCTTGTGTTTGATTGTACTGTACATCGCTCAGAGTGGCCAGATGTCTGGCCAGATGGGCGATTCATAAATATAATAAATAAATAAATAAATAAATAATTCATCCACATAGATTTCATAGATTTCATAGATCATAGAGTTGGAAGGAACCTACAAGGCTATAAGTACAGTATGTGCTCATGGGAACACTTTCAAAAGCAAGATCATGAGTGCAAAATAATATATTAGAACAGGGATTGGAACCTGTGGCCCTCCAGATGTTATGGATGTCAACTCCCATCTGGCCGAGCCAGCATGGCCAATGGTCAGGGATGATGAAAATTGTAGTCCAACAACTACTGGAGGACCACAAGTCCTTATATAAGAAGAAGCCATTAGTGAGCATATGTACGGTAAGTATCTTTCTGTGCTAAACGTCTACCAAGGGCAGTGCATGGGAAGTTCCCGTTGAAGAAAGAAGTATATTTCTACCCTTCATCACTTGATCACATGGAAAGCTGGTTGTGCAAACTATACAAGCTCCCCTGAGATGAAGGCTGATCCTTTTCTGTCTTGTGAATTGCTTTGAATGCTCATTTTTAGGTTGGATTTTTCTGTTTAATCCATATATCAAAATAGACATACAAAGAAGGAAGAATTAAAATAAGCAGTCAAAAACCAAAAAGACACCCCACCCACCCACTGGAACTGACAGCAATGGTATAGAAAACCTTTCTTGATAAACAGAAAGGTCAATAGTTTTTCTGAAGCATTTTCACACAAGTGGGTCAAATGGATTTCTGTGTAATATAAATGGAAAAACGCACATTGGCTAAAATGGGTATTTGATGCCCTCAACCCCACCCCAATCTATCCTACACCTTGCCATATGACACAAATCATGTGCAAGAAGTTCAAGGATGCTATCAGTATCATATATCAAAGCAGTATAAATCTTTCCAAACTGACACACAGATTTGAATTTTAAAAAAAAGAAAAAAGGAGAGTGATTCATTTCTCCCACTATGATATGCATCTTCCCACTGGGGCATGCAGCATGTCCAGTTACTCAGAGCTTTGAATTCTTGGATGCTCAGAATCAAATATTGCGGCTCCAGGAGTCTTAGAGTGGTTCATAGATTCATAGATCATAGAGTTGGAAGGGGCCTAGAAGGCTATCGAGTCCAACCCCCTGCTCAATGCAGGAAACTAGAGGAGGGGTCTCCCATCCAAGTAATAACCAGGCCTGACCCTGCTTAGCTTTCCACACTCCAACAAGCTGAGCCAGCGTGAGCCACAGGCCTGTATGTAGACTGTATTTTTGCATATTACAAAGCAGGAAATAGGTTGTGTTCTTTTTGTATATGACAATGGGAAGAAATTAATATTATGCTCAGACAAGATGGTTTTATGTTTCATCAGGGCTTTTTTTCTGGTGGAACTCACCGGAACTGAGTTCCAGCACCTTTTCTTCTATTAATTGCATTACAATTTAATCGCCATCTACTCCCGAGGAAATGTAATCCAAGAGTTCCGGTACCCTTTTCTCCAGAAAAAAAGCACTGTGTTTCATCCTTCATATTAATTCCCTCTTGTTGTATGTTGACCTAAAAAGGAGCTAAAAAGGAAATTTGAAAACTTTCAGAATACAGGGAATTTTCAGATTTCATGACTGGTTTTTTGTTTTTTTTAATGTTGAAACATGACCACAAAATTTGTCATTTGAATTTCAGAATCACCAAACATCACACCTTCTTGACTAATTCAATTAATTTATTGGACTGTTATTAAAACTTATATCTGACTCAGAGTGCCTTTTGATCTGTTTTGCAGCTTCTCTTCTAAGGCCCCACTCAATCTCTCCAGCCACGTTCCTTCCTTGGCACACCTTGGGCTCAGCTAACCAAGCTATTTTACTAAAACATTGGTTATTTCCAAGTCCAATGACAAGCTCTCTAGGACTCTGTTGTGCTTTCAGTGACATCAGCATGACAGGGTATGAATCCATCCCCCAACTCCTTCAGAGTTCCAATATCTCCCAAAAGTCTGGAGAGGTCATGAGTGATTGAGGGGTGGAAAGGAGTCTGAAGTTCTCCAGCACAGATTACAATCTGAACTGGAGGAGAACTATGGAGTCATACTTTTGCCTCCTTCGATTGGAGGCAAGCATTTCAAGGTACCATGGTCCATATTCTGTGCCAAGGAATTCTGAACTTCAATGACATCTCTTCCAGATACTGTCAAATATTAGCTGTTAGTGCAGGTCAGCTGTCATTGATTACTTTATGCCTGATACTGTCAGATATTGACTGATACTGAAAAACACAAATGGACATCCAATGTTGAGAGTGAATAGTTATTTCTTTATTTATTCATTGCATTTCATCAATGTGTAGATTGCTCTTCAGTACAACGCCCCCCCCCCGCCACCTTCTATATGTGTCCTGCTTTGGCTGAGGTGCTATCCAAAGGTGCTAGCCAAAAAGCAAGGTAACAAAATGGGCAAATGTTCAAGCACAACAGTTTCAGTCCAGTGGGGATCAGGCTAAGGCAGGAGTGGTCAAGATAGCAGGCAAAGGTCAATTCCAGCAGGCTGAGAGGAGGGAGATGAGAGGGAGTGCAGGGCCATTCCACCAGCCCTGCTGAAAGGCCGCCCTCCTGAAGGCTCCTCCCCCTCAACTGCCACCACCAGCAGCCATTCCAGCAGGCTGTGCAGAGGGAGAAGAAGAGAGCAGGGCCATTCCACCAGCCCTGCCAGAAGGATGAATTAATATTCCCCCTTCTTCCTTCCCCATTCCTTTTTCCTTGTGTGTCATGTCTTTTTAGATTGTAAGCCAGCGGGCAGGGACTGTCTTGTTAATTGTTGTAAACCACCCAGAGAGCTTCGGCTATTGGGCAGTATAAAAATGAAAATAAATAAATAAATAAAACACAGTTAGGCCATCAGATATGTTACACAGTCCAGAAGCAGAGTCAAGCAGGAGTCTGAGGGTCAGGAGCAAAGAGCATCAATCACATTCACAAGGCAAGGTCCAGGAAACAAGGTAGAAGACACTGGAGCTGAAAGAATGGTGCTGTTTCCAGCATGGTTAGGCAGACACTGAAGGCTTTTATCACCAGAGCCTGCTGAGCCCCACCCAGGGCTCAGCTGTAGTACATTATAGAGCTGTCTGGCCATATCCCTGTTCATGAGGAGTTGCTTTCTCCTGAAGAGTCCTTCGTTGCAAGCAAGCAATCCTTCTTACGGGAACCCTACTGGCATGCTGCTTGCGGTGACAATTAGGGATGTCACAGCGAATATCAGGGGGCTGGAGTGAGCCGCAATCGGCCCCGCTCACAGCCCCCCGATATTCACGGCAATTCGCGGGCCTACCTTGCTGCCCACTCGGTCCACCGCTCGGTCTGCTGCGCCGCGCCTAGTGGTGGATTTCGTACCTTAATTGCCCCCCCCGAATCGCCTTGGCTCTCTATGCCATGGAGCCCCCCTGATGCCCGATTCTCCGCGGCACAGGGGGGCTCTCTGCCCGCTCCCTGTGCTGCTCAGTTCGCCATGCCACCCGCGTGGGCTCCATTGCGTCATTTCCGGCTGTGACACAACGGGCCCTGCGCCGACGCGCTGAACCCTATTGCTGCTGTTTTGGCGTAGAAACCAGGGCAACAGGGGCTTAAAATGGCCAGCCAGAAGTGACGTGACAGGAGCCCGCACGAGCAGCGCGGCTGCCCGAGTGGCGCGGAGAGCATCCGGAGAGCCCCTGTGCGCCACGGAGAATCCGAGGATCGAGGGGACCTGCTCGCCGAGGAGAGGCAAAGCAATACGCCCCCCCCCAAAAGGTACAAAATTCACCACTAGTGACAATGCTGCTGGGGGCCAGTGGGTTGTTCAGCCTCTGTCTCAGAGGCTGAGTCCCTTCCCACTGATAGGGTTGGACCTACAGCCATCTCCCCCCGCCCCAGGGCCCAGGCTCCCCCGGGTCTGGTGACAGTGCTTGATCCGGGGTGCTCTTTGTTTCTGGGAGCTCTAGCTCTTCCTCTGCAGAGAATTCCTCCAGTAAGGGCAGGACAATATGTAAGATGCCATGATGAAAAAGCCCTCTCTCCAGCCACCACACAGCCAATGTCAGACATCAAGTGGACTTGGAGGAGGGCCTCAAATTAATAATAATTTTTTTAGGTAGGGTTATATATCAGCCTTCCCTAACCTGATGCCTTCCAGATGTGCCAGACAACAATGTCCATCATCCCCAGACTCTAGCTCACAGGGCTATCATCATCATCATCATCATCATCATCATCATCATCATCATCATCATCTATTAATTTTATTTATATACTGCCCAATAGCCAAAGCTCTCTGGGCAGTTTACAACAATCAATAAAAAACACACACAATACAATATAAAATATACACAATAAAAACATTATTAAAAATTTAAAACCACATTTAAAATGACACAAATAGCTAAAACAAGCTAATGCAAGGTGACCCATTTAAAAAATATATAATTTTTAAAGAAAATAACCACCCCATCATGCACTATTTAGAGTTGTTAAAAGCCTCAACATAGAGGGCAGTCTTAACCTGATGCCAAAAGGATTGTAGAGTTGGCGCCAGGCAGGCCTCAGGGGGGAGCTTGTTCCAGAGTTGGGGGGCTACCACAGAGAAGGCCCTCCCCCTTGTTTCCGCCCTCTGAGCCTCCTTCGGAGGTGACAATCGGAGGAAGACCCCAGATGTTGAGCGTCGTGCCTGGGTAGATTGTGGTTGGGAGAGGCGTTCCGTCAAGTACTGTGGTCCCAACCTGTGTAGGGCTTTAAAGGTTAAGACCAGCACCTTGAATCGGGCTCGGAAACATACATGCAGCCAGTGCAAGCAGGCAAGAACAAACTTGGCATCAAGGGTAGGTATGGTTGGGCATCTGCCAAGGGTCTGAACTGGAGCAGTTGTCCGCGCCGCTTGAGCCCCAGCAGTGGCCCACTGACATGAGTCCCCTAGTCTTGCCCCCCTCCCCTTCACCTTTCCAACCTGGTTGTTCACCTGCCTCTCATTCTGACCCAGGCAACACTGGTGCCGAGAAGGTGAAGCAGTAGATCCCACTGCCTACTTGCTCACTGACTCTCTGCCTGCCAAGCAAGCAAATGGTAGCTGTATTGGATAGGCACTACTGGAAGAATATTGAGGAGGTTATTAAGGTTCAGCAGGTAGTGTAGTGAACTTTCACAGCGTCCAAGAGCCAGGATGGTTTCTTGGAGCCATGCCAGGGCCTTACAAATAGCCTCAGCTTGTTAGGAAGAGCACCAGAGATAATTGCCTTGAAGCTGTTTTCCCCACTTATATGCCTTAGATAAGAACTGTTTTTGCTGTAGAGATGCTTACGAATCGGAGTGGGGGGGCACCTCTCCGCTGCCTCGATTCTCTGAGGCGGCGGCCCCCCCGCCTCAATCTTCTGAGTGGTGCGGAGCAGTTCTCCATGCCACTCGAGCCGCCGTTGCTGGTCCTGTCGCATCACATCCGTCCCCGGAAGTGATGCGACGGGACCCTGCGCAGGCGCAGTACATTGTGCAGGTCCAGCGCGCCTGCGCAGGGTCCCGTTGCATCACTTCCGGGGCTGGATGTGACACAACAGGACCGGCGACGGTGGCGTGGGCACCTCACCACGGAGAGGCAAGCCGCCACTGGATCAAGGGAGGCCCGCGCGAGCCCAGTGTGGACGTAAGTGAGGCCGATTTCAGCCCGCTACGCCCGTGCGAGGCGAATGTGCACACCCCTAAAACTGTTTGCTTTACTGAAGCTGCTTTGTCTCCCTGGAAGCAGGGTCAGCTTGTGGCTTACTGACAGCCGCTGAAACAGGGGGAGAGAGGAACTTTATAAAGTCCATGGCAAGGGGCGCTGTCCTTTGGCTTTCTGCTAGGGCTGAGGAGCATGCAAGTGTCCAGGCAACCTACCGTACTGCCTCGGGGTGATGTCCATCATATCAGGATGCCCTGCAACACGGAGGGACATTTGTGAGCTTTTCTTTTGCTTGTTTATTGATCATCGTCATCCATACTTCATAATTGTATTCAATAAACTGTATGTTATCTGTCACACAGGTGGTTTTATTTATTTATTTATTTATTACATTTATACCCCGCCATTTTTCCTGCAAGGAACTCAAGGCGGCTTACATAATCCTCCTCCTCTCCATTTTATCCTCACAACAACCCTGTGATGAGAGTCAGCCACTGGCCCAAAGTCACCCAGTGAGTTTCATGGTGGAGCGGGGGCTAGAACCCAGATCTCCCAAGTCCCAGTCCAACACTCTCACCACTACGCCACACTGGCTCTCCTGATTATCGAGATCCAGTTTCTTCCTGATTATGCTCAAATCTAAAGTGAGGTGCCTTGACTGGACCGGGCCCCTGGGGCAATACAGTAGCAATGATGAGAAAGTGTCCGAGTGCTAGAATGTGTGATTTCAGGACCAGGGGCCCGACAGAAAGAGGATGAGGAGCAACAGCAGCTGGTGGCAATGGTGGTGAGAACATAGACATGTTGAGGACATCTTGCCCAAGGGTCCGCAATAACCTGGAACTGGCACTGATAGCGTGGATTGCAATTGGAACTGGAGTAGGACTATGGAGTCATAGTTGTCATGGACACGCAACAGGGGTCCGGGGTAAGCCCTTCTGAGCCCACAGGCCCTTGGCAGGTGCCCAACCAGACCGACCTCCTCTGATGCCAGTCCTGCTGACAGAAACCCAGTCCGCTAAACAAGAACCACATTTGCCTGCTGTTCTACGAACAATAGTAAATTCAGATGGCTTCCACTTCTACCTCCCATGGCTACAGTGAAGTAAAGAACTGTTAATTGTCAGTATAAATGTTTACTTGGGCACAGATGTACATAAAAATAATTCCTAAGGGAAATCATATTGTTTCTCACTTTCATTTAGGGGAAAGAGGATAATAATTTAAAGTGACATCATGCAAGGGTCTGGAACTACACTGCTCCCCTTGGATGCAATGATAATAATGCAACATGTCTCTGTTTGTAGGCCCTGCAAGAACAGCCTGAATGTTACAAGGGTTGCAAACTCTTGTGGTTTTAATTGGAAATCTTGCCACTTGTGGAGATACTCTAAAATTTAAATTAAACATTTATGTACCAATAAAGGCCTTACTTGTTCTTGTTCTTTCTTGTTCTTTTTTTTTTTTTTTTAAGCAAGAGCATAAGCATGTGCTTCATGCTCTGTTGAAAAACTGGATGAGTAGCCTCACAGATAAGGTACAATGCAGTGTTCGAGTATATTTATCTCATGTTTCTTCCAAGGAACACAGGGTAGCATTTAAGCCGGGGGGGGTTAAACTACCGGGCGGGGGTGGATTACCCCCTTGAACCCTCCATAGGCTGGATGACACCAGGGGGTGCAGCCACACCCCTGACATCATCTCCCCCGCCATTGTTCTAGGAGTACCTGAGGTGTGGGGTGAAGGAGCAGTCCTCCAGCTGGTACCTTGTCCAGGGAGACTTTGCCTACCCTATGCCTTCCTCCATTTGGGGAGGATGCATGGCATATTTCACTGACTGGAGAGAAAAGCAGGGATTCCTCTCTCGGCCATCTTCCAGTGGCAGGGAGCTGGGGAAGGGGGAGGGGCTTGCGGACGGAGCTCAAGCCTCCACAAACTGGATGAGGCCTATGGACTGGGGGCTCCCCATCCCTGATTTAAGCCTCACAACAACCCTGTGCAGTAGGTTATACTGATATAGTACGTCACAGAGATGTGTACCAGCCTCCAGCTTCTACTCGGATAGTAGTAGTTTTGTTGCTTCCAAAAATGGCCCAGTTCAGCTGGGACAATTCACAGTCTGCCTGCTTTGACTCAGTACTGAAACCGAGTTGAGTGGAATTTTGGAAATCCAAGGCTTCATGCTTCCCAGCTTCCCATTGACTCTCGTGGGAAGTCCAAAAATGGCTATATATATTCTCTTGGGTGGAATGGGATGATTGCTGCTCCTTAGGAGGAAATTATGGCTGCTAAATGTCAGAAAAATAGGTGCAGGGATCTTTTTGCTATGTGCCATTGTTAAAGCAGAAACTGTCAATCAGGCTTTATTCACAGAGAAGCCTGGTGGTGTTGGAGGAATGGCCATCGCACATTCTCATTCTTGGCCTCCCCCAAAGCACAGTGATTGGAGCCCTTGGTAAGGTTTGCCCTAGGATCAGAAGGTGGACTTGTTTGTCACTCAACCACACTCCCTCCTTCCCCTCTCTGTGTGCTCATAATCAGTGTTTTACAGAAACAAAACTAAAAGACACTGTTTGCAGGAGACATAAAAGCCATATTCAGGGGTCTGGACTGTATCTGAACAGAGCAAACAAACATGTGAGGAGAGGGAGTGCTCCAGCCCTGCCTCCTCCGTCAATGCATTTGTTGCCCTCCTCTCATGGAGAGCGAGTGTCTGGAGAGCCTCCTGTATCTGTGGAGGCTCTCCACATGATCCAGAACTCTGGAAAATCTATGGTATGGCTCATGTGGAGAGCCTCCATGGATATAGGAAGCTCTCCTCTTCAGACAGTCACCCTCCATGAGTTGAGGGGGACAAATAGGAAGATGGAAGGATGTGTGGCTGGAGCACTCCTTGTGTGTTTGCTTTATTCAGGTTCAGATCGCCTGAGTAGGGCTGTTGCCGTCACATCTCCCATGTCTGCAAAACATGAGTCAGTAATGAAGCCTCATTCCACTTTGGTCCTGTTGCTTTGGATGGAAGCCTGCCACATCTCAGAAAGCAACAGAACCAGACCAAAGCAGCTTGATTCTGCTCAGACTTTGGGCTTCATCTAAAACTGATGCAAATCCCTAGTAATTTGCCCAAGGCTACCCAGTGAGTTTATTGGCCAAGGAGAGATTAGGACATGGTTTTCTCATATTCTCAGTTATTTTGGGCAGCGTAAACAAGAAGAGAGTCCATGCTGGCTCTGCCTTTATTTTCATCTGCTATGCATGTGGAAAAATCCCCCAGCACAGGTAAAGCTCAGGATGCAAGTGCTTTGTGGGCATCAGATGCACTCATGCAGTTTATCAAAGAAAGTCCCATGCAGATATTTTAAGTCTCTTACTTTTGAGGTTGTAGAATGTGGCTCTATTCCAGAACTTCATGGGTGTTCTGATGTGCACCAGAATTAATCTCACCATTTGCTGGCCAGGATTCATGCCGTGAGTTGCGCTAAAAAAAGAAAAGAAAAGTGTTCTGAAGGGGCGAGAACCCACAATTGGAAAAACCAATTCCCAAGGCAAGTGTTATGGGTAACCTGGGCTGTGGTGTTTTATATTCCCCGTTCCACCCTACAGATTGAGCAAAGGGGGACATAGGCACTGGCAGTATTAGTGTCTAAAAAGCATTGCTCTTGGAGGAACAGGAGCCACCAAAAACTGCTTCTTGCTAGCCAGCTACAAAAAAAGAAAAAGAAAATAAATCTCTTTTTCTTTGTGTCCATATACAACCTGAAAAACTCTTTCCTTAAGCCTCCAGCCAGACAGGTGAGTTGAGCCAAAAACACCTCTGGATTGAAATACCTCTGGCTTGTCACCAGAAAACAGAAGGCCATTGAAGTACAGTTTTTTTAATATTTACATTTTAATTTAAAGTATAGCTTGATACCTTCAGCTATCAAGCTATATAAATGCCTAGGTCAGTGGTGGGCAACATCTGGGGTCTACAAGACATTCCACCCTCCCCAGAACCCACTGAGGGCTGCATCTCCCCCCCCCAAGTCAAATTTGCCCTTTATTCCCCAACCCAGTCTAGACATTACATTTTCCAAGAAGTTTGGTATCTTTGCAGAAAATGTGTCATCTTCTGGTAGTATCACAAAGCAGAACAAACAAACCAAATGAGTCAGGCCATTAATACACAGAGAAACTCCATCCAAATGGTAGCCACTAGTAGAGACAGATTCTTCCTGACTCACACAATGAGTTTTGCTACACGATACCGTCAAAAGATGGGGAACTTGCCATATGGATTCTGAGCCCTGCGAGAAAACTAATGTCTAAACCAACCTTTAGGTTTATCTAAGGGTGAATGAATTCATCTATTTCAGTTCCTGTCATTTTTGTATGTGTTCACTTCACTGGTGGATAACTAAGTTCTGATCTGCATATTAGTCTGGGAAGTGTGGATCAGGTCAGTTCTTATCAACAAGGTCTGCCACGGACGGCCTTCTCCTTATCCCATCAGCCAGAGCAGCCAGGCTGGTGGGGACTAGGAAGAGGGCCTTCTCTGTGGCGGCCCCCACATTATGGAACTCCCTCCCTAGTGACCTTCGCCATGCCCCCTCTGTGATGAGCTTCCGCCGTGCATTAAAAACATGGCTGTTCAGGCGGGAATATGGGGTGGGTTAGGTTTTTAATGAGAATTTTTTATATTGTTTTAATTATTATGTTTTATTGTGTTTTATTGTATTTTAATTGTACATCGCCCAGGGTGGCCGGGTGACCGGCCAGATGGGCGATTGATAAATATAATAAATAAATAAATAAATAAATTATCAGAATTCATAAAGACTGAGTGGCCTAGAGCACAATCCATAGGACTGTGCTCCTAAGATGGAGGGTTCTGAGACTGGAGCCCTCCATCTATCCAAAGGCCTGCCAGCAAAAGTCAGGCAGGGCAGGAGGAATGACAAAGGCTATTTCACCTCCCATTGGCCTCACCCCCCAACCTCTCAAATCCAGTAGACAGGTCTCTGAGCCCATATAGCTGACTTTACAGCAGTGGGCAGGGATGACAATGAAGAGGCTCTAGGATCCTGGGGATCCTGGACTCTCCTCTCCCCTCCAGACCACACCCATCACCCCACCTCCTGTTTGCTCTCAAGGAATGATTCCAAGGATGCTGCTGCAACCTCAGAGGAGCAGCCTCTGCGGTGGTTTCATGGTGGCTGTGTGGGGTGGGCAGGGCCGGATTAAGAGCATTATGGGCCTGGTGCTGAGGATTTTGGTGAGCCTTTTTATGGAAATAAATAAAATGAAGACGCAATTTTATATTAAAACAAATTACGGTAAATATTTTAATTACCATTAAAGTGCCAAAACAGAAACATATTGAAAATATTTCTTTTTTTGTAAACAATAAACTTGTTCACTCAATAAAACCGTTATAAATAGAACATTCACAACAACCATTTTTAAATAAACATAAACCATATAAACAATTTAAATATAAGTGTATGATGTTTGGCTCATAAAAATTTGTTCCTTAAAGTATTATTATTATTATTATTATTATTATTATTATTATTATTAAAGCATCATAATCAATACAGCCTGCGTTATGATTATGGTGCAGAGAGTAACTCTTGAAATAAATAGCAACCACTAGTTTTAAACACACAAACAGGTTATTCACTGAACTCTAACCTGCATTTAAACTAAATGAATCAAGCTGGTAGATTAAAATAAAATTACACATTAACTTTTCTTGCTTTTTTACTTGCAAATTCCTCAATTGTAGAATCAAGATTAAGCTCGTTCAGCAAACCATTTTCAATGCACAACAGAGAGAGCGCATTTAAACGCTCCTGACCCATGGAAGACCTTAGTTCATTTTTCACACGTTTTAATGCTGAAAATGAATGCTCACCACTGCAGTTGCTGACCATTAAACACAAATACATGCGGAGGGTCACAAATGTATTTGGAAATGCACCGACTAGAGATTGTACAATCATAAACTTGTACATTTGTGTTTCTTGACTCCCATGAATGTCTTGATTTGCAGTGGAAGATTGGTACATTTTGAAAATAGATGAAAACTGTACAATTTCGTCTGCAAACAGGTGACATTTTGCAGGCGGCAGGAGGATCAACACCCCCAAAAGGCAGACACACACACCCACAAACACACAGACCTCTCTTACGTTCAGTTTGGCTCACAAAAGAGGGAAAGCCCTTTTACAGAAAAAAAGGAGAAGGAGAAGGAGAACTTGCAGATCAAAAGAGTCAAACTTTTGAACCTTACCTGTGCAGAGCAGGGCCATCAGGACCAGCGGCAGGTAAAGACCATCCCAGAGGTTTGTCCCATAGCAAGCAGAAGTCATGGTGGAGATTTTGGAGGCGGGTGGGCAGAGAGGGGTCGCTTGACGGAGCAAAAACTCAAAAACTCCTGCAGCTCATCAGTAAGGGTCTTCCCAATTTCCCCCAAATTATTTATTAAAAAAAAAAAAAAGCAGCCACAACAAAAAACCAGGAAGCTTTGCTTGACCAAGAATAATTGTGTTGTTCTTGTTGCTTTGTTTCGTTTTTGTTTTTGTTTTTTTGTTAAACTAGCATTTGAACAATTGAGCTGCGAATCAGAAAGATCTTTTGCTCGAGGCTGGAGAGAGAGGTCCCTTCTAAATCTGAATATTACAGACCCTAGCAAGCCCCCCATGTGCTTCAGCAAGAAGTTCTCACACAAAGAAATGTAGTAACAGTGATTGAAATGCAAAAAGCTAATGAAAAGCCTAAGTCAGCAGGTGGTAAAACCTGTTTAAGAGAAATGCTAATTTGAGAACAACAGTTCTTGCTCGGTCTTGCCTGAAGCCTGTAATGCAGATGTGCTTAGAACACCTTTCTAATCTCGAAAAAATCATTAATTATGCTGAATGATAACGATCAGAGCTAACTCGAAGGGGGGGAAAATCGCGACGTGCGTCCCTATATTGTGGGCCTATTTTCTGGAAGGGGCCTGGAGCTGCAGCTCCAATAGCCCCTATCTTAATCCGGCCCTGGGGGTGGGACCACAGGAGGGAGAATGACCTGATGCTGGATTCCCCTTCCTGAGGTCATAGGAGTGTCTACAGTCTTGGGAGGGGGAATCCAACATATCCTATGGTCCCTGGGATGCTCTCTCAGGGACCATAGGATTGCTCTGGTAAGTATCCATGTTTTATCTTCTAAGGGGCACTAAAAATTTTTTTGATTGAGATATATACAGAGCAAAATCTGGATTCCTTCTTTGTGCTCTCTTTCTGCCCCCCCTTAATTATTCCTAGACATTTGGCCAACCCTTGGTGAAATTTCTCCAACAGCTAACTAGTCTCGTTGTCTCCCAAGAAGAAATGATTTCTGAGCCTGGGAAATAAAACCATATTAAGCTCATTAAAGTAATATTCTTACTAAGAGATTGTGTCAGGAGTCCAGAGTGGCTTTGCATGTCCATTTGGGGCTAATTTTTCTCTGTGTGGTTTTCCCTACCACAAATAGACACATGTTTGAATACTATGTCTATTGTTATGAACACACTTCTAAGTTCACATTGTCAACAAAAAGTGGCCAGGGGTTGCCTGTTTGCACTGCTTTTTGCAGGGACTAGATGTTAGCTAAATATCCATGCTTGAATTACTTTTTATTTTGAATAACTTGATCCAACAGACAAGAGATGAGTTAACAAGCCATGAGATTCTATGACAAGCTGACAAATAAAATAAAAAAAAATTAACAAGGCATTAGATCTAGATGGGGACACCTGAGAATTCCTCAAGATTCAAAATGTGAAATCATTGAATTCTAAAAAAAAGAACTTCTCACTAAAACTGTAGTCCAAAAAGAAGTGATCTGGGGATAGCCAGGAAATTTTAGACCCTGGCAATCTCACATCTGTCTCAGGTAAGTTAAGAATTCATGATTATCTATAATGATTACATATAGAAGAACAAGACTTATTGAGAACAATCATGACTTCTTCAAAGTGAAGTCCCTTTTGAAATATTTGAAGGTGTCAACAAACTTGTACATAGGGATGAACGTTATGGGTTGGATCCACACAGATCCATGCTTTGCGTAGACCCATGACTATCTTGTCCCATTGATTTCAATGTGTGTGTTCTAAGCATGACTGCTGGTTTAACTTACTCATAAATGATCTGGCGTCAGAGGTGTACACTGAGACAGTCAGGTTTGCAGATGACACCAAATAATTCAGGATGGTAAAAACAAACAAGCAAGCAAGCAAACAAAAAACCTCCAAGCAGACTGTGGATAGCTGCAGAAGGATTTCCCCAAACTAGGCAACAAAATGGCAATTGATTAAAGTCTCATTAATTAAGATTAAGTGCAGGTAAGTGATACACAGTGAAGCAAAATAAATAAATAAATCCATCTGCACATATGCTCTGATGGGATCTGAACTGGCTATGATGACTAACCAGGTCAGAAATCTTGAGGGTCATCATTGTGTATAAAAATATCCACTAGCTGGTAATGGTTGGAAACTGCAGCGGCAGCTTAAAAGAAAAAGTGATGGTAGTAAATTCCACTAATACTATGCTAGGGATGATTAGGAAACTTAATGAAAATAAAACTGCCAGTAAATCTGTGTGGCCACATTTGGAATATAAATCTGTATGGCCACATTTGGGATATTATGTACAATTCTGGTTGTCCCAAAAAAGATATTATAGAGCTGGAAAAGGTACAGAATAGGGTAACTTAGAGAGCAATCCTATTGTCCCTGGACAAGAGTCCCAGGGACCAAAGGATGGCTCAGATTCTGCCCTCCAACATCAGAGAACTGTCTCTGACCTCGGAAGGGGGAATCAGACACCCCACCTCGCAGCCGGCACAGAGAAAACCACACCGGCTGCCTTTCCGAGTTTGGAAAATTGACCTCAGAGAGGGGGAAAGGGGATGTTCCAGCAGGCAGGGAGGGGAGGAGACCAGAGAGTCCAGGATATGATTTATCCTGAGCCTCCTCCAGTCTCCTTTCCTCCCATTCCAATGTGCCCTTTGGGATGTCCTTTGGAAAAAGAAGAAGCAAAGATTGGAGGGAAAGATTGCCTCCACTGCTCCTCCTGCCTTGCCAGCTTCAGCCTGGCAGGGTATAGGAATCTCAGGATCCTCCGAGTCTGGGGGGCCTCTGAGTAGCAAGGGCACAACCCATAGGAGTGTGTCCTTAAACAATCGTGAAGTTGGAGCACTTTTCCTGTCGCAGCGTAACAACAGAATTTGAGATTATGCAGTGAAACAGACAAAATAAAGTACTACTTTGCACTACATAATTAACATATGGAATTCACTGCCTCATGATATGGTGATGACCACTGGCAGAAATGATTTGAAGCAGCGAGTTTGATATGATTCTTGGAGGATAACCTCTCAATGGTTATGGGATAAATCCAGCGTCCTGCTAGCTGAAGCCTGGACTTCAGCTAGGATGATGGGACTTTCTTCTTTAATCCTCCAACAGCTCTTCAGCGCTGACTAAAGATCTGCTCTGGAGGGTTTCTCAGCTCACTGGAGCAGATTTGATGGTGCGTGTGCAGGGGTATGGGTGGGGGGAATTGTCCTCTCCTGGTTCTGCTGACAGCAGAATGACAATATTGGATACAACCGTTTTAAAGCTACATGCTAGATAGCTAAATTGTCATCTAACAGCTCGATGTGTGGCGGTATCTAAACTCTGATACCAGTTGTTGAATGACCAAAGAACAGGACAGGACTGGTTGCCTTCATGTCCTGCTTATGGGCTCTGGAGCATCTAGTTGACCTATGGCTGGAACGAGGATGCCAGACTAAGATGTGCGAACTGGCAAAACTTGAGTTTGCTAAGGTTTCCCGAATCCCCCTTCAGAGCTCATTCCAGCTCATGTTTGTATCAGATTGTGTTTGCATGAAAATTTGTGCATAATTTTCTGCATATTTTTTCCAGAGGTATGCATCAATTGTGTGCATTTTTTAAACATACACACTTCCCCCCATTGATTAAAACATGTTTGTGTGCTTTGTAATTGGCAAAGAAGGGTGTCTGCTGCTGAGTAGAAGAATGAAGTTAGTTATTGTAGGCAGATTCAGCAAGGGGGAGTAAATCGACCCAATTGTGCTGTTGAGCATTTACATAGCAATGGAGGTATTGTTCCAAGGTTGCATCGGTGCATTCTGTTTGACCATCTGATTGCAGATAGTATGCTAAGGAGAGGAGGAGTTTTACATCCATAGGGCAGAATAAGATTTTCCAGAGCCGACCTGTGAACTGTGGTCCATGATTGGAGATGATAGCTTATGATAGGCCATGTAAATGGAAGATATGAAGGATGAATAACTGAGCAGTGCCTCTTGCTGAGGGTGTCCTGGTACAGGGAATAAAATGGGCCATCTTTGAAAACAGGTCCACCACTACAAGAATGGTGTTGTTGTAACCATTTGATGGAGGTAGATCTGTAGTGAAATCCAAGGATAATGTCTTCCATGGCCCTACTGGAGTCTGCAAGGGATGTAGTAATCTAGCTGGTTTACCAGGCTGATCCTTAGCTCAGCGGCAGGATTTGCAGGTGCCAACATAATTTTTGACATCTGCGTGAACCACCAGAATTCTGGCCACCAAAGTTCTTGAGTCACCAAATGAAGAGTTTTGTACAAACCGAAATGCCAAGCAGGCTGGCTGTTGTAACACAGCTATAGTGCTACTGCCCGAATTGGACCTGGAAGAACATACAGACCACTACAATGGTGCAGTAGCCTGTCTTGAACTCTATAAGGAGATATTTTGTCTGTCCCTGCTGGGACTGAGATCTCCTTTAACCTGGCCTGTGCAAAAGCATCTTGTGTTTGTTGCTGTCTGAGTTGTTCTATCATGGACACCAAACATAAGGTGGCAGCAAAATTTTCTGGTCACAGTACTGTGGATGCTGATTGCACTCCCTTTGGCAAGGCACATTCCGGCTTATGGGATAAAGCATCCTGTAATTTTATTCAGGGCCCTGGAATCATTACATAGATGT
Source organism: Shinisaurus crocodilurus (assembly GCA_021292165.1). Classification (NCBI taxonomy): domain Eukaryota; kingdom Metazoa; phylum Chordata; class Lepidosauria; order Squamata; family Shinisauridae; genus Shinisaurus; species Shinisaurus crocodilurus. Next base: position 37,747 of record JAHFWL010000485.1, read on the forward strand.
AATTCCCCACATTTCTTCCATACAAACAGCACCAGGGCAGCTGCTTCTTCTGGTGGGGGCATGAAACATACATCCCTATGCTAGACTACATGCATTCTTGATCTGATCCAGACTAGCAGGGCTTTTCTTATATTCTTTTTGCTACTATTTTTTCTTGCTTGGATGGCATGCAGAGGAGACATGTTGATGAAAATAGATGTTGTATTCTCTTTGCACACACAGTACTTCCATCTGTATGGTGAGAAGCCTAAGAAAAACCTGCCAAGCCACACTGAAGAGGTTTTAGCCTCCAGTCCTTCAAAATTTCAATAATCTAAAGTTACAAGAATAACTAACAAATGCAGGGCCACTAGCCTTTTTTTATATTCATTGTGACTACTGAATCCATTACTTCATTGTAGCTACTTAATCCATTACTGTCTCTTCTATGCATTTCCTGACATACATCTGAACCGAGCTATTTGGCTATGCAGGCAACATAAGGGCAGCCCTACAGTATTGACAGATAGATTCCCACAACTTCTATTGTTGACTTATGCGCCTTACAATTAACTCTAACTTTATCTTTAGTGCACCTTCCATGGACAAGCAAGAGCAGAAGAAAACTATCAAGATGAGAAACAAGGCAAGGACTTGCAAGTCAGACTGGATCAAAGATTATGGTGCCTATATAGTGACACAGTCTGGAGCAAAACACAGCTCCAGTGCACTGTATACAAAAATCTGTTTTATGTCTTTGAAGTAATTCCATGTAGCCCAGCTCACTGAAAGCTGCAAATATTTCTTGCAGTTCAGCTCTCCAGGGTCATAAGCCAGTTAGTGCTTACTGCTTAGTAACTGGATGTGAATTGAGGAAATCCTCACATCACTACTCAGTAATGAAGCTCAATGACTGACTTTGGCCACTCACAGTCTCTCAGCCCAACTAAGCTTCACAAGATTAACATTGCAGGTTTGATTGACCAGACCAGCACAGACACTGATGTGGGAGAGGACCAAAATGCTGCTGCTAATGAAAAGACTTCCTGCTGCCAGAAGGAGGGAGGAAATGCAGAGGGGAAAAAATGGGCAGCTATCAGAGAAGACAAGCATCTCTGTGCAACAGGTAGCCAAGTACCTACGACTTCTGACTCCAGGCTCTCCTGTTGGGACTGAGCCCCTGAACAGACAAGATGAATGGTGGGAGGGGATGTAGAAGTCAGGTCATCTGAAGTGATTACACAAGGATGACAAGTCATCTGTAAGAACAGAAAACACAACTGACCAGACACCATCTCCAGGGGCACGCTGGGAAACATCCAATAATGCCCAGGAGAAGAGATAAATTATTCCAGGAACTGATAAGCACAAACCATTTGTAGAGAATGGACAACAACGCCATATCTACCCTAATGAGTATTTATCAAGCAGGTTAATTTGACCATTTCCACTACATTCCAGTTTTCCCATAATAATTTTACGTTGGTTGACTTGACAATGAATAGTTCTTCCATTGGGAAGCAGCTATCTCTACCTGTGCTGTAGTTAATATTCACGATGAGTGCTAGATTTTCATTTTGAACTAAGCCTTTCAAGTCATGCAGAAGAACAATTGGTGGACCCATGAAATTGCATATCGTGTGTTTTCCAAGATCAGTTGTGCTTTCTCCCAAAGCTGTTTTTAATCCTAGAAAAGGCACATATTAAAATATTTAAAAGAAACACCAAATGTTGGTCTAAAGAGGACATAATACCCATTTATTTATTTACAATAGTTATATACTGCTTATCATAACATTTAAGTGAATTACACTAAAATACATATGCAATACAGTATAAAACAATATAAAAACAATAAATAATTAAAAACTTACAGCAGAAACAATAGACAATAAAACAACATTTTCACTGATACTTTCTCCCACTTTTTTCAAAGAAGAGGAGTAAGTTTCATATTAGAAATTGCAAGTGCTACCTTACAAATGTGCATATTGTTGAACAGCGTGAAGATAAGCATCTTCCAGCATTGCCAGAGTTAGTGTGGAAGTATGCAGTAAACAATTTCTTAGCATTGCTAAAATCAATGTTAGGCATTGAAGGTGATCATTTTTGTAGAAAGGATGTTTGCAAAATGTCTATAATTGGAATGCAAGCTGGCATGATTGAAAAGCTCATAAAATGCTTGTGCTGTGAAGTTTCCAGCTTAATTTTTCAGATTTAATGAGCTTGAATAAACACCCAGACTTCTGAGCCTATTGCTTTTGTTTTGTTTGGTTGGCTTGAAACAAAACAGAAAGCGGTATTGAGGAGAGCTAGGTCTGGCTAAGGAAACAATTGATTCCTGGTCTCCTAGGAATAGTAAACTATCAAGATCCTACACCTACTAAGTGAGAAAGTAATTAACAACAGGTTTCCCCAAAACTGATTTCCCCCTATTTTAACTTGAAGGGCTCCATCCTTCATTCACTGATTCCTTCCCACACTGTGTACTGTGAGAAATGCTAAGGTCCCCTAAGGTTGCTATGCACTCAAAGTACATAGCTACAAGAGGCTTGCCCACTGTGTCTCTCTATGTGATTCAAGTGGCATTGCCTCTTTCCAAATAGCTTCTACTTAGGTTAGATCAGGGGGCAGCAACCTTTTCTCTCTTGAGAGCCACATTCATAAGAACATAAGAAGAGCCCTGTTGGATCAGACCAAGGGTCCATCTAGTCCAGCATTCTGTTCACACAGTGGCCAGCCAGCTGCCCACGGGATCCCACAAGCAGGACACCAGTGCAACAACACCCTCCCACCCATGTTCCCCAGCAATTGGAGTATATAGGCATTCCCTAGCTGGTGATTTGTTGAGGGCTGCATGTTGGTGGTGAGCAGGGCCAAGTGCAGCTGAGGGCAGGGCCGGAGTCAAAAGTGTGTGGATCACCCCCTTTCCCTTTCTTTTTCTACCATCTCTCTCCCCCCCCCACTTCCTTCTTTCTCTCCCTCTTCCTTCCCATGCAGCATGCTGCCAGGACAGGGAAAGACTGCTCTTGACAGAGGTCTGAACTGATTACATGCAGAGGGCTTTTGAAACTAGGCTGAGGGCCATATTTATTTATTTATAACATTTCTATACTGCCCAACAGCTGAAGCTCTCTCGGTGGTTTACATCAATTGAAACTATAAAATACAACACAATAAAATACAGTAGAAAAAAAAAGAAGAAGTTTTAAACTGCAGTATAAAAATAAAATCATCATCATCATCATCATCATCATCATCATCATCATCATCATCATCAAATAGAACCTAGCCACAGTGCAAAGATTTAAAATACATACAACTCTTTAAATCTGTTTTAAATACCAGATTTAAAACAGAAACTGAAAAACTAAAATGACTGGGAAAATAAGAAGGTTTTCACCTGGTGCTGAAAAGAGCACAGTGTAGGCACCAGGTGAGCCTCTCTGGGAAGTTCATTCCACAACTGAGGTACCACAACAGAAAAGGCCCTCTTCTTAGTAGCCACTCTTTGGTGGGGCCCCCAGAGAAGGACTGCTGAATTTGATCTTAGGGTCTGGGCAGGTGTATATGGGAGAAGACAATCCTTCAGGTAACCTGGCCCCAAGCTGTTTAGGGTTCTCAGTGTTAATACTAGCACTTTGAACTGGGCGCGGAAAAGGACTGGCAGCCAGCGCAGATGGAAAAGTCCTGGCATAATATGATCATGCTTGGCCAGTCCCTGTTAACAATCTTGTCGCCCTGTTTTGGACCAGCTGAACTTTCCAGACCATTTTCAAAGGCAGCCCCACATATAACACATTGCAGTAATCCAAACAAAAGGTTATTATAGCACGGATACTGTAGTTAGGCTATCTCTGTCCAGATAAGGATGTAGTTGGTATATCAGCCTAAGCTGATAAAAGGTGCTCTGTGCCATCGAGTCCACCTGTGCCTCTAGTGACAATGCTGGATCCAAGCACTCCCAAACTAATGAACCTGATCCTTCAGGGGGAGTTACATCCACTCCAGAACAGGTTGAACATCACTTAGCTAGGCAGATGAACCACCCACTAACAGTACCTCCATCTTGTCTGGATTAGGTCTCACCTGCCTCCTTTAAAGTGGCCGGTAGTACTCCCTCTCTCAAGGAGGAGTTGATAACCTCCTGGACCCAGCTAGATATCCCCTCCCTATTATTTATTTATTTATTTATTTGAAATATTTTATGCTGCTCCTCAGCCAAAAAGGCTCCCAGAGTGGCTTACATATAATCAATTAAACAAGACAGTCCCCTGCTTGCCAGGCTTACAATCTAAAAAAGACATGACACACAAGGAAAAAGGTATGGGAAGGGAAGGTGGGAATAATTTGATGGAATAAGCCATGACAAGGGTCAAGCACACCGGTGTTCAACCAGACTTGGCCAAGAACTGTGTCCACATCCTTGGGCTTCAACAACTGAAACTCTGTCATTCAATAAAACTTAACCAGATGGTGCTCTGGACAGCTCCACTAGTGGAACTGCATTAACTGTAGTGTCCAAGTGGTGATGAATCTGAGTGATTTATTTATTTATTTATTATATTTGTTAATCGCCCATCTGGACCGGTCACCCAGCCACCCTTCTTTCTTTCAGTTATCTTCATCTTCAAAGTGCCATGCAAATTCATCACAGTGTGCTACCGAGGTTTCTACCATCTCTCTCCCCAGCCCAGATTACAAAAGGCCATGAACCATTCAGAAAAGCTCCACTGGACCACACTGAGAAGATGCAGTGGGGGTGGAAAAGAACTCCCTCTTTGCCACCCTCACCACCACAAAGTAGGCTCGATAATGAGTTCTAAACTGTGTTTGGTCGGACTCAACATGAATCTTCCTTGTTTGGTCAGACCCAACTGTGTTCTAACTTCTAACCGTCTTCCCTTTTGCTTGATTTTTCTCAGCTCAGGTGTTTAAGGACCTTCCTTGACCTCTGCTCAGAGAAAGAGGTAGCTTAGGAGTGACTGCGTCAACTGCCTGAGTCATCTCTGCATTCCCAGAGTAACCAGGGCTTTGACAGGAGCATCAGCCATACCAACAGGAAAATCCCACAGAGCCGTCTGGAATGCATCAGAATCCATTAGCCTCCAAGGGCAGACCATTTTAATCGGTCCCACACCCTTGCAGAAGGGAAAGACTGCTGTGAGTCTAAATCTCAATATGCAGCCCTAGGGCTACATGCGGCCCTAGGGCCAAAGGTTGCCCACCCCGGGTTAGATGATTCTGCTGCATCTCTACATTAGTTGTGACTGGATCATTTATTTACTCCTGATGCAGGAGCACAGCAAAATATTCTGATGCTAAAGAAGGCTGATCATTCTGTCTCAGAATGGACTGAAATTAATGGCACTTTGATGCCTTGAAATCAATTTTTAATGAAAAATCCAGTGATACTTTGACAGAAATGTGTAAAATAAAATGGCATGTAATAATGGAGTGTTTTCTTGATCCCCCCCCAATATGCTAGTAAAAACAATTTTACCTTGTTCTACACAACCACGATTACTGACATAGTTATATTAATATATTCTAGGCTGCATCTATGCTATATCAGTTTGTCATGCATGCTGGCCCCAATATGTAGTTAACTGAAGATGATAACTGAAAGATTGTTTTTTGAAGCCATGTCTCTCAACTGGTTGTTGCACTCGGATATCTGCATTCTGCATAATCAGTGAAACAAACCAACCTCCTTGCTATTAAGTGACTATGAAAACATCTCCCCATATCGCCTAACCATGTGGCTGCAGGATAGGAGAGGTAATATGAAAGGAATATTTAATGTAGACATTAAATACTTTTCTTTCCTTGCTGTCCTGCAGCATCTCTAGATGGCTGTTAGACACGTAGGGATGTCTGTGAATCTCGATCGGGGTGGAAGTGGGGGTGAACTCGCCCCCGCTCAACCCCCCCGAGCCCCGCAGCACTTACCTTTTCCCCAGCTCAGCACATCTCTCCTTAAAGGAACCGGGGAGAGGTACTTCCAGATCCCTGGCACTGTGGTTTTAACGTAAATCCCATACAGTACATAGAAAACCACCTTAAAACAGCTGCATGGCCATTTTAAGGTGGTTTTCAATGGTCATTTACGTTAAAACCGCAGCGCCGGGACCCGGAAGTGACACGATGGGTCCCGGCGCTGTGCCAGGAACTGATGCGAAGGGACCCCGGAGCTCCTTTTTTCAGGTAATACCATAGAAAACCACCAGAAGTTATAGCAGTAGTGATAATGTGTTTGGTGAAGCAAGATGGAAGCACTCTGGACTCAGTTCAGATGGTCAAGGGTGGTGACTTCTGATTTTAGTGGTAAGGGGAAAAGAAATGTCAGTTGAGTGTGTGGGGAGGAGGAGAGATTCACACTGCAAGGTTCAAAGGCCAACTCACCAATATATTGAACGCTGAACTGTAAAAACAAGGGTTTTTTAAGAGCGTGTATTGTGTTAACCAGGGGCAGCCTTACCATTAGGCAGAGTGAAGCAGTGGTCTCCATGGCGGATGCTCAGTGGTGTGAAGGGGACAGTGGCAGAAGTCCCCTCCCATTCCCCTCCCCTGGAAGACAGAGCTGTGTGTCCCAGGCAGCCTCCCCTGCACCCCCTAAACTAGCCTGCTGCCCTCAGGTGAGGTGGAAGATACTGCCCCACCACTAGCGTTGAAGTAAGGCTAAACTACCAGTCCTGTCAGCTTCTGTAGGTGGAATGAAGGGGGTGCCAAATTGTCCTTCACCTCAGGCAGTGAAATATCTTGAGCCAGCCCTGGTGTGTACTTTTTATGTCTCATAAAGTCAGAGAGAAAAATCTCATTCGGAATAACCTCTTGTTCTCTGAGTCACAGTCTACCTGTGCTCCTTCAATGGCATCTCTGCGAAAGGCCCTTCTCACTCTAGGAAAGATAAGAGAGGGGAGGGTGTCCTCGGGATAAGGATATCCCCATGAGAAGAGTTTTCAGTGACCCAAAAGACAGAATTCCATTCACAATAAAGAACTCTTGAAAAACAGCTGAGGATTCTCAAGTTCAAAAACTCTCTCTGAAAGGTTTTACAAAAAGCCATGGGCTGGAAGGTGCAGCATCTTCTCTTACTGCTTTGCTTAGGTTGGAGATTTCATAGAAGAAGGCAAAAAATATCCAGGCCAGCATCCAGGAACTCTGTTCTCTCCCCAATCCCTTGGTCTGGTAGGGTTACTAAGTTATTCCAAGGGAAGGAATCCATCTTCTTTTTCCTTCTTTTCCCAAAGAGCACAGGACTGGTGGTTTCAGGGAGTGGAATGATAATCAAATTACCACACCTGTGCTCCCCCCTGAAGATATTTATGCAGCTCCTCTCCCAACCTCCAGCTTTTGTAGTAGGAAAATCCTTAATCCTTGTGTGTCTTCAGATGGACATATCGTAGGGATGGAAGAACCAGCAGTATTCGAGCTTGCCAAAAAAATTCCTGCAAGGAACCCAAGGCGGCTTATATAATCCTCCTCCTCCTCCTCCTCTCCATTTTATCCTCACAACAACCCTGTGAGGTAGGTTAGGCTGAGAGTCAGTGACTGGCCCAAAGTCACCCAGTGAGTTTCATGGCTGAGCGGGGACTAGAACCCGGATTTCCTGAGTCCCAGTCCAACACTCTAACCACTACGCCACACTGGCATAGAAATCCTTAAAATCAAATAAATATAAAATGAGAAGCTCTCTTCTGATGACTATTATACATACACTGAATGTGTCGGAGGGGTGAGCAGACCCCACTGCCAACATCTCTGTCTTCAAATCTGTGGGCAGAGTCTACATGTGTACAGCTGGTATGTGTATAGGTTTTCCTGCACTATCAGGCATGTTGCTTTTTGCAAGGTTTCTGATCATAGGTACAGAGCCTATGTCAGACTCTGATGTAAAGTCCATGGGGAAGGGTTGTAGCTTCAGTGGTAAATCACATCCTTTGCATGCAGGCGGTCCCAGGTTCAATTCCTGACATCTCCAGGTAGGGCTAGGAAAGAATCCTGCCTTCAGAATCTGAGATTCTTATTGGGGTTTCTAGATTTTGATTATCATTGTTACTATTTTTAGTCATATGCAGATGACTCCCAGCTGTCCATGGAGGCTCAGGTGTCAGCTGTGAGCCAGGCGGCGCTGTATCAACTCCATCTGATACGGCAGCTGCGCCCCTACCTTCCTAATCATCTGCTCCCATCAGTGGTTCATGCCTTGGTCTCCTCTCGCCTAGACTACTGTAATGTGCTGTACGTGGGGTTACCCTGGAAGACGGTTCGGAAGCTACAGCTGGTGCAGAACGAGGCGGCTCACCTGGTTAAAGGCAGCCGCTGGCGTGATCACATCACTCCAATGCTCAAGGAGCTACACTGGCTACCAGTTGCTTGCTGAGCCAAATTCAAGGTGTTGGTTTTGACCTTTAAAACCCTATACGGCTCCGGTCCAGTTTATCTCAAGGAGCGTCCCTAGCAACACCAAGTAGGCCACTCAACAAAATCTGCCACAGACGGCCTTCTCCTTGTCCCTTCAACCAGAGCAGCTAGACTGGTGGGGACTAGGAAGAGGGCCTTTTCTGTGGCGGCCCCCATACTGTGGAACTCTCTCCCGAGTGACCTCCGGCATGCCCCCTCTCTGCTGAGCTTCCGCCACTCACTAAAAACATGGCTGTTCAGGCGGGAATATGGGGTGGGCTAAGATTTTAAAATTTTATACTGTTTTAAATGTATTTTATTCTGTATTTTATCATGTTGTACATTGCCTAGAGAGGCTGGTTTGCCGGCCAGATGGGTGATCCATAAATACAGTAATACCTCGGATTACGAGTAACTCGGTATGCGAGCTACTCGTAAAACGAGCAAAATTTTATCATTTATTAACGTTCGGAGGACGAGCAAGTTTCACAACACGAGCCACACGCTGTGGCCATGACGAGCACTTAAAGTGCCAGCTCCCCGGCTTTGCCTAGCCGGCAGGGAGCCCCATACAGGCGAGGCGCAGCCGCTCACTCTGAGGGCGCCTTGCGCTGCTGCGCCAGCTCTCTACCTGGGAGCCCCGTGGAGGCGAGGCCGCTCGCTGTGCGGGCGCCTCGCTTCGCTGCCTCGCGCCGCTTTGCCGGCTCCCTCTCGCTCTGCGTGTGCCTCGCGCTGCCGCTTTGCCGGCTCCCAGGCAGGGAGCAGGCAAAGCGGCAGCGCGAGGCACACGCAGAGCGGGCGACGGCCAGGGGCTCCTTCGCTTCACCTCCACGGGGTGCTTGGAGGCTCCTGGCACTGCTGCATGCCAGCTCCCAAGCAGGGAGCCGAAGAATGGAGGCTGCGAGCCGAAGAATGGAGCTGCTTTCTACCGTCGCAAGCGGCGCCCGCGCCGCCTGCAGTCCCGTCGCGTCACATCCGGTCCCGTCAATGATGGGGCTGGATGTGACGCGACGGGACCGCAGGCGGCGCGGGCAGCTCGTCCTCTCCGTGAGCCGCCGCTTGCAACGGTAGGAAGCAGCTGGAGCGGCTCCACGCATCTCCCTGCGAGCGGCAAAGCACTTGCCGGCTCCCTGGCAGGGAGATGCACCTCAGGCACTTCAAGGGAACGGCAGCCAAGCCCGGCTACGCCGCGCCTCCAGGGAAGCCCCCGCCTGCTGGACACTCCTGGCAGAGCGAGTGGAAGTATTGATCATATCCATTTCACATGCCTTCAATCACGAGTCAGTTCATGTTTTTTTTAAAAACAAAACAAAACATGCATTAAAGCGTGCATTGTTTCTTACCCAACTTAGCCTAAAAAACACATTTTTACATCCAACTTTCCTTAACATTTGCCTTTTTGTATGTCAATTTTGAGCCAATACTGCATTGCAAAATTTGGAGAAGTGCACACAATCCAACGGGTAACTGGGCTCGAATCCACATATTCACTTGCTTCCCCATCCGCTGCTGCCTCCACCATTTTGCCTGCCTCCCTGCTTCCTCCTCCCCACTCCCTAAAATGTTTCATGGTGGGGGAGGCAGAGGCACTTTTGAATGGGAGCAGAGCTGGCACTTGGCCCTGCCCTGCAGCTGCTACCTGCCATCGCTAGACTAGCCCCAAAGGGGTAATAATTTTAAGGTGGCAGTGGGCAGGGAGGAAAAATGGGGGTGATGGCAGACAAAATGGTGGAGGTGGCAGCAGTGGCGGGTGAGCAGCAGGTGGGCGAGGGGCAGGCACAAAAAGCGGAGCTGAGCACTGACTCAGCTCTAGTTCAAGAGTGCAGATCCTGCCACCCTGGGGAAACCTTTCATGCTGATGAGTAGCTCCCCCATGTGTTCAATGAACATCTGAAAAGCGCTCCTATTTGTGGACCAGTTTTTTTTAAAAAAAAGATTGTAATCCACTTTCAGCTTTCTGTTTCAGTGTAAAAGCAGATAAATACAAGCAAGAAACTTGGTCACCCTGGCTGGCAGAATCTGATCAAGTGCCTGATAAAGGCCTGTGGCTCACGCTGGCTCAGCTTCTCTGAGCGTGGGAAGCTAAGCAGGGTCAGGCCTGGTTATTGCTTGGATGGGAGACCCCTCCTCTAGTTTCCTGCATTGAGCAGGGGGTTGGACTCGATGGCCTTGTAGGCCCCTTCCAACTCTATGATCTATGAATCTATAAGTGGTTTCTAGGAGCCACTAAGATCTCTGTTTGGCATGTATCAGCACTTATTGAGATACATTTAACTTTCCCCCACTGTTGAATAACTAATTATATCACAGAGTTCAAATAAAGATGTTCTGAGCCACCGCCGCCCATGCAGAGTGGGAACATTACTCTGCCTTTTGATCTGCTCTTTCCAATTACACTTACAAAGTGAATTTTGTGTTAAGGAGTATTAGGTGTAGGGTCAGGTTCGAAACCTGCAGGTGCTTTGTAAGCTTTCTCCAAACTAGTCTGCCTCTTCCGCACTGCAGTCCCGCTGTGGCCGTTTCCCCACTCCCACCTAGATGCATTATATTGCCCAGCACTATCATAGCTCCTGAATTCTGTACTGGGGTTTTGATCGTGTGATGCAATTATGAAGGTTAAGTGCTTGCTGACTTCGATGATTCAACTCAGTGTTCCCCTGCAACAAACATACTGAACACTTTGTGTTTTATTTTAAACCTCTGAAGCCCCTCAATTACTATTCTCAATGTCATACTACTGAACTAGGTGTTGTGCTGGCATATCGGGTCTTGCATATAACACATCCATGTTCACATACAACTCTCTCTCTCTCTCTCTCTCTCTCTCTCTCTCTGTCACACACACACAAACACACCACTGACTCACTCACACTGTGCTTGTCATTCATACAGCCACAGCCACAGCCACAGCCACACACACCATCAGTTTAAGACCTGGGTGGGCAACTTGTGCTGCATTGTGCATTTGTATGGATTAGACAAGTGAATGGATTGTAGCGACAACAGGTGAGCCCATCCACTAAGTGCACCCTGCCCAAGTCTGGAGCCAGCACGGAGGGTGGAGTGCTCCTGTTAGTGTTCCAGCCAAACTGCCATACCCATGCCTTCTCCCAGAATATTCTATCCCACCAATAACCAATAACCATTCAGAATTCCATGACCATTGAGCATACTCAGCCCTCATTGGGCTCTTTTGGGTTTCCCCCATTGTGTTTTCCCTAAAGTTTTGCAAACCTTAGAGTTTGCCCAAGTCTGCTAATATCTCTCACTTGTGTGTGCATGCTGCCGTTTGGGGGCTACATAAGCATTTGCACTTGGAAAACAAGTTCACCGTTAGTATATGTCAGCCTTCCCCAACTTAGTGACCCTCAGAGGTTTGGAACCTCAACTACCATCAGCCCCAGCTAGCATGGCCACATGTTCTGGCATGCTGGGAGTTATAGTCCAAAACATTGAGAGGGCACTTCAATAGTAAACAGTCCAAAACATTGAAGAGCAAAGTGCTCATGCATCCACATTTCAGCGCTTCTCATGACACTGAAAACTGACCTTCGTCATGCACAAGGAAGTTCTGTGGTCAGAACACTCATTCTTCAGCCCTACTTCCCTATAGCTATAGCAATTCCCTATGGGTCATTCAGACACCCCCCCCCCCTTGTGCTAACTAGGATGATCAAGGCTTCATACAAATTCACATCCTGCCCCAATATTCCTTGCAGTTGTCAGCTCATTATGCGACTAACAGTTCAGTCACTTTGTTTTTACGCTGATCAGTATCTTATCACAGTCTCTGGTAGGAGTCATTGTCATGATACTCAAACTGCTGACTCATTAAAACAAAGCCCGAAGCAGCCAAACTGAGTCTGGGAGATGGAACTTCATTGCTACAATCGCTCCATTGCTGGCTGCTGTGGACATAACTTAGTTGGAGAGGGTCAAGCTACGCCTAGCTGACTATGTGAAGGGCAAAAAGTCCTTTTGCTGTAGCTCTTCAATCTTGATATTAACATTTATGGACTTCATCACAGTACTTTCTGCTGCCGCTGTTGCCATGAAAAAGATTTGCAACCTGGAGTGGAGTGGAGTGGAGTGGGGGAAGGAATAGATGGCGGCACACCCAGGCAGCAGCCATTTGCCGACTGAACGTGCCTGAAGCACGCCTGCCCATGGAATCTCCTGCTTTGGCTTCAGGGCCTTTGAAACAAAGATCTGTACTCTCGAGGCAGCAGGTGACCGTTTGGCAAAGGCTGGAGCTTTGGGAAGGCACGTAGGACTGTCAAATGATTGCTTTAAAGTAGGGCTGCACAATTAATATGAGATGGGAGGGGCTGAACTTCTTCCTGCCAGGCCCTGTGCAGGCAAGATGATGTCAGTGAATGTGGCCACGCTGGCTGATGTTATCAGCCCACCTATCAATTTTCTCTTCCTCTGTGCTGAGGAGAGGTATGGAGTCAGGAGCTTGGCTGGCACTGGGAGGACTGAGTCCATGAGTTCAGGCACTACTTGTTGTCCCAATGGCATCTCCTCCCAGTGGTGGTCAAGTTGGGTCCATCCTCCATGCACCACTTGCCATCTTCATCATGGGGCGGCCGTAGGGATGTGCGTGGAGCTCAATGGGGTGTCTGGAAGCTTGGCGAACTCGCCTGGCTCAACCCCCGCGAGCTCTGCTCAACCTACCTTTCCCCGGCTCGACTCGCGTTCTTGCGAGCCGAGCCAGGGAAAGCGACTTCTGGGTTCCGGCTCTATGTCGTTTATGTAGAAAACGGCGTAAGATACGCCGTTTACATAGAGTATAGCGTAGTATACATTAAAAATGGCTGCATTTATGCAAATTGCGGCTGGTTTTTTTTACGTATGCTATGCTATACTCTACGTAAATGACATAGAGCCGGGAAATCTGGAAGTCCGGCGAGTGCCTCAGCTGGCTCTCACTGGAGGCTCGGCTTAGGCTCGCACAGCAGGGGCATGAGCTGAGCACACCGCGAGTCAGGTGCCAGGCTGGGCACCCATCCCTAGTGGTGAGAGCCATGTGAAAGAAGACTCAGCTGACCTTGGGAGGAGTGTGTGTGTGTGTATTCTAATCTCCTTGCCTGCCCTATAGGTACTGTAAAATCAGATTCACACAAGCAGTAAAGCCTTCAAAAGGAATTATGAAGAATGACAAATCTTGCACTTACCTTATTTTGCTCTTTACTAGTGTAGAATGCACAACCCACCTATCTCCATCATCCACATGGCTCAGAAATTTGGAGGGTTCTGCTGGAACATCTCTCTCTCCCCCCCATTGCTTTCTCTTTCTCTTTCTCCACCTCACACCTCAACCAGATATATGCTGCTGTTCGCAATGGAAGAGAGCTAACTTCAAAGAGAAGATGTCAATTGGTCTGTCTTTTGGAGAAGAAGGCCTGGCTGTTTCGTAGGGATGAAAAAGAAAACCCTTAGGGAGAAAAATGACTATATGGGCAGACAGGAATTGAACAACTGTCTCACATGTAGTTACTGGAAGAAGGAAACCATGGATCCAGGTAAGTCTCAGCTTAGGGAGAAGAGCATTCATTTCAGGGAGCATGATTTGCAAGTAAGCTTGAGTCCTGACATCTCTAAATTACTTTATTTAGATATGAACATAATTTAGAGGTGCCAGGATTCAAAGCTAGCCTGCAAAATCATGCTCTCTGACATGAATGCCCTTTCCCTTAATCCCAGATGTTTTGGGTGTGTTTCTAGTCCTCCGAATGAGGAAACACATTCGGCAAATGCTCAGACTCGTAGGGGTGTATGAGAAATTCATTTCAGTTTGATTTAGATCAGGATTTACCCAGCCCGCACCTTCTGGATCGAACATGGATTTGGATGCAATCTGCAGTCCCAAGTCCATACATTTTCAAGCTTGCAGTGTGATTCGCAGACCCCTGCCCCACAAAATGTGTTTGACAGGATGCGCACATTTGACAAATGTGCATTAAAAAAAGTTCTTATTTTTGAAAAAAAAATGTGCACAAATATGCTTTAATCAATGGGAGAAGAATGTGCATGTTTCAAAGACATGCACAACTGATGTGTATATTTGGAAAAAAATTAAAAATAGACATGGATTTTCATGTGAAAAGGGGAAAAAAAACAAAGCTCACAATCTGCTATGAACTCGAATTGGAACGAGCTTCAAGATAGAATTCAGAGAACTTTGGTGAGCCCGATTTTTACTGATTTGCATATCCCTAGCTCAGATGAAGTGTGTTATTTACGTCTCATGTTCCAGGACATAATTTTCAGATAAAAAGGAATAAAAAGTTTCTAAGAATCATCATGTCATGGCCCCACTAGTACCCTGACCATTTATGATTGGTTTTAATTCTGGTTGCATAAGTGCCAGAAGGGCAGGATATAACTTATTTAAAAATAAATCTATTGGGTGATCCATGCAGCAGTGGGCAGGGCTGAAGTCTCCTGCTCCCTAAAAGAACTCCACCGATTCTCCCTCACTGCCCAAAACATTTGGAATTTCCTCCTAAAACAACTGCCTCATGACAGTGGTGCCACCTCTCTCTCTTCTTTCAGATCACTCATCAGGATCTACTGTTTTTAGTCCACCCCTTAGTTCTCATCACCTACTGAAGCAATGTTTTACATCAGGAATGGGCAACTTGTGCCCCCTCGATGTTTTGGCCTACATCTGCCATGATCCCTCACCATTAGTTATGCTGGATAGAGCTGATGGGAGTTGTAGGCCAAAACATCTAGAGGGCCCCAAGTTGTCCACTCCTATTTACATTTTTTATACACATGGTGCTTTGTCATTCTATAGCCAATACACAGAGTGTATTGCATTAGCCCTAATCCAGAAGTCCAGCTGCAATAAAATGTGCATATGGAGCTTGTCCACCTGCAGGACACCCCATTCACTTCAACTGAGGAGATGGCTCTGTGCACGCAAAAAGATGCACAGGCCGAACTGTCCCCTACATTTGAATGGAGAAGCCAGTGCAGAGAGCGGAACTTTATGTGTATATCCCTCACATCCACAGCACGTTTTTAGATCCATAGAGAGATTACTGTCTCTGAAATCCTCTTCTTGTATTCACAAGAAACCATATGCAATCCTGATGAGGCCAGGGCGTAGTTCCTTCGCCTTCCCTGGTCCCTGCTGTGAATATTAAGCATTTGGTGTAGCATGACAGTTCTGAAGTAAATCAGTAATTGATAGTATCACAGCAAATTGAGGTCAAAGTGGTGGTGCTCTGCATTTATCAACATGAAAGGAAAGACTGAGTAACTCACAACAGATATTGACACAAAATGTAACAAAGATTTCCCTAGATGGCACAGCACATAGAGAGAGGGATGGAGAGGTAGCATTAAGGCACTATATTAATTGATGCAAAACCATTTGCAGAATAAATAATCATGGGAAATCCCATCTGGTAACAGTGCATACATTTCTACTTGTTAGGTTTGGCACGATAAATCTTTATGATCCAGATAATTTCATTAGCACACTATTCTCCTGCCAATTGGCAGGGTATCATATTATGTATTTGAAAACCAAGTTCAATCAAGTCTCATTTGCAGGGAAAGTTCTAAATATTTTTGAGCAGATCCTGACACTGATAAGTTTGGCTTGGGAAAAAGGGAAAGTGATCCCCATTGATCATGATTAGTAAGTCAGAAACTGTGTCCTTTGTCTGGCTTGTTGTGCTACAACAACACCCCACCCCGAGTCACTTGATAATATGATAGCTCCAGACACGTTAATTTTGCTTAACCTGAAGACCCCCAGAAGTCTTTTAACAATTAGAGAATTTTCATCCGATTGCTTTGGGCTGCAATTAAAATTCAAGCTTGGCATAATATAATATGAGTAGAATGCCATGCTAATTGCATCTTTCCTTTTAAATTATTTTTATTACGGGGAGGGGAGGAAGCAAAGGATGTAATCACACAATCAAGCAAATCACAGCGAATAATTGTGTGACATTGTTATTTGGACTATAGATAACATTCCCAAAGGATATAAAAGGAAGCCAGTTTTAAAGCAACAACAACAAGCTTTCTTGATATGCCCTTCCCTTAATTTGATAAAATGTGTCACTTTTGATATTATTGAAATATGTCAGAACTTAACCACTCAGCTTCAAAGAAGTGTTTGTTGTTCTTCTAATTAGAGTTAGGCTGAAATGGCCCAGCTTCTATCAGGCAATTCATGAGGGAGAGGAGCCAAAGACACCCCCCCCCCTGAGATTGGGGGAGAGATCTATGAGAAATTTTGGGAGGGAGGTTGGTTTACCTTACTTGTTTAGCTGAAGTGGCCTGGGGTTTTTCTTCTCTTTGTCACATTTAAAAAGGCTTCACAGCACCTTTGAAGTTCTGTGAGGCTCTCTGCATCCACCCTGCTGTGTTTCTAGGCACAGAAGGCCCAGGGGATGCCCAATGCTACACCAGCTCTCCCCAACCTGGTGCCTTAGTTCTAGATGTGTTGGGCTGTAAATCCCAGCATCCCCCAGCCCAACATATCTGGAGGGCACCAGGTTGGGGAAGGGCATGCTACATCATGACGCACGCAACCTTGTTTTCTTGTGCACTGTAGACCAGGAAACGCGACAGGGAGGATGTGGAGAGCTTCATGGTGGTTCAGAGACACTGGAAGTTGAATCTAAAATTAGCCACATGCATCCTGCAGGGAGGGCATTTGTGAGTGTGTGTGTGTCTGGTGGGAAAGAGAGGTGAGATGGCTTCCTGGCTGCATGCATTGGCATGCAGTTGGCCTCAGCCGAGGGGGTAGGGTGACATTAGTCCATGAGGCCCCTCCCCTCAGCTTCTTTGAAGTCCGGCCCCTTCTCTCCCTCCCTCCCTCCCTGTAATCAGCGTGGGCTTTCCTGGTCAATTTTCAGGGCCAAGGTGGAAATTTTGGCCTATTGCCTGATCAGCTGTTTGGCAGTAGGTCTCTTTGCCTACTCGACACTGTAAACACAAATGGGTTAGTGGTCAAGGTTCATAGGTTAATTTGATTCAATTGTTGTTCATTAGGGTTTTTTTTTTTTTTTTTTTAAAAAAATATATCCATTTTTATTATAAAATTTCAACATAAATTTGAACATAAAACCAAACCATAAAGAGGAAAACAAAACAAAATTGTAACTACATAGGTTTGAATATGTATACATATGTTTGAATATTCAAATGTTGAAAGTATCATTAGGTCCTCAATCCATCACATTATAGGAGGTGAGCCACCGTGCTCCTCCCAGCCTGCAAAACCCTTAGACAGCTGATTTAAGTGGGGCGCCTTGGCGCTGGAGGGAAGGAGGCTGAGGCACTCGCAGGATACCTCATATCTTGGTGGCGCCGGTCTCCTCCTCCCCTCCCCTCCCCACCCCACCCCCCAGAACACCCCTCACTGAACCCCTCTTGTGACCTCGGAGAAGCAGCTGGCATGGGTCTTTCCACACCAACCGTGACGGAGGGAGGGGAGGGCGCTCTGAGTACAGAGACTCGGCTACAAGGTCCGACTCCGAGCAATTTTGGGTCTCAAAAAAATCCTATGCCCATCTAGATGCTGACTATGGCTAGATACTGTGGCCATAGGACTGCACTGTAAGTCACCTCACCCACTCAGAGTTTTGTGGCCCTGAGAGGGGGTGACTCAGGAAGACCTCCCAACACCCATATGGAGTAGTCCTGAGGGGTGGCAATCTCAGAGACACCACTCAAGAGGCCTAGGATGGCTCACCTGATACACTGGCAGGCTGGTTGCCTGAATACATGAGAAGTCTGCACTGGTTCCCCTTCACACATCTTAAATAAATGTGGCCCGGGTTTGTGCCATATATACCTGTGTCTCATCTCTTTATTTTCCCATCCTTTCATCCCCCCCCCCCCCAAGACAATTCTCCATGGATTCCACAGTTGACTAGCTTTTCCAGAGTCGCGCAGATTCTGCAGACTGGTGGACCATTTTTTAAATTTTCCATAATTTTACACAAATTTAGTCACAGAAAAATGTGAAAACTAAAAAACACTGCCCCAAAACTTGCATTTCCCCCACAGGCTAAAATGTAAAAATATGCATTTCGGGGGGATTTGCAAATTTGCATTTTGGGAATTTGCAAATTTGCTTACAAATGGATTTGTGCAAAATCTGATTCTGTCAATGAGTGGATGATGGAATGAAAGCTGCCTGACAACCACGGAACATAGGCAGAATGGATTTTACAATGTCCGTACATCCCTAGTAGCACCTGAACAGCAGGCTGAACACACACAGGTCACCTGGTCCCAGTCTTCCACAGTATGGTGAAATGTTCTGTGTGTGTGTGTGCGTGCGTGCGTGCGTGTGTGTGTGCACGCGTGCATACACACACACACACACACACACACACATATGCATAGGCAAATGCTGTTCAAATCACTGTCCTCTGTGTTTGGCAATTCATAAGTGGCTACCCTAGTGGGAAAAGGATGTTGGACTAGGTAAGCATTTCATCCGATCCAGCAGGATTCTTCTTACGTTCTTAATTAAGTTCAAAGATGTGCCTTTTCTTTAGGTATGAGACTCTTTGCTACACTTTTTTAAAGTCAATTAGGGGAGAAAGGCATAACTTCTCCAGCTATAACAGTAATGACATCTTTTAAAACTAAAGAGGAATGAAACAGTAAACCTTGCAATGATTTCCATCTCTGGCAACATTTGCAATTCCCCTTTGTTAACATAGAGCTGTGATTATAAGCCTCCAGTAAACTGTAGGACAGTTCACCTAATTGATTTGTCATCAAAAGATTACTTCTACTTGATGTCTCATAGTTGAATTGTTCTATCCAGGGCAGGGATGCAGAATCTCTGGCCCATGGAGGTTCTGTGTCCAGCTCTTGAAGCCTCCTTGGGTTCCTGGACAGGCTGGCTACAAATGATGAGAGTTGTCATCTGACACATCTGAAGGGCGTCTGATTGGGGAAGGCTGATCTAAATGGTATCAATACTTCATGCAAATGTTAAAAGGAGAACACACTTTTTTTGGAACATCTCATTCTGCTATTTTGCCTTCTCTCAGGTGAACGTGCTCAGTTACCTTGGCCACTTCTGCCATCTTCCAAGGCTTAGCCAGCTGGTGTTTCAAAGCTGCTTGATTGGCATAAAGTTATTATGATGCCCTTAAAATAAAAAAGGATATCCAGAGGAGCGAGAGCCCAGATGGACTTATCTCTCTGGGAGCACACTAACAGCTCCCCTGTGTGTAGGGACTGTAGTGGCTGAAAACTACAGTCCCACATATGTTCAGATAGAAAAAAAGTCCTACAACTCCCAGCATTCCTTAGATAGGATCATGCCCTTAAACTTTGATCAGCAGGGCCAAGGAAAGTACTGCCAGTCACTGCCAGTAACTAAACCTTAGGAGAGACATTTCAACCTTTTAGACTGGGTAAAAAAGCTGCACTAAAGCTGGGAAAACACCAAATGAAAAGTGATTGGGAGAAAGGGGCAGGGGCCAGGAGAAGGAGGCATGGTCTTCTTGAGCACTGCTGAGGGCTAGATCGCGACCCCTGGAGGGCTGGATTGGCAGCGGAGGCTGGTGGCTCCAATGTCGGTGGGTCAGTGGATACACTCCAGGCTGCAGCCTGAACTTTTATGGAGCTATCCTTGGTGCTGAATCTATTTTGGGGGGATGGGGTTCAGCACCATGTATAGTTCCTTAAAAGTTCAGACTAATACCCAAAGTGGATACACTGCCCCACTGAAATTGGAGCCACCAGCCTCCACTGTGGATTGGGACCCCGGGCTTGAAGTTTTGCACCCCTGCCTTATAGTACATCTCCAAATGGAAAGTGAAATATTAGCACAGTTCTATCACCTCAATCTCTTTTATCTTCCACTTATCAGCTACCCTGTCAATGTAGCTGATAAGTTTCCCTTAGTTTAATTTGAAATGGTATATTTAAAAAAAAAATTGGTTTTTTTCTTCATTGAGAAAAAAACTCCCTAGACAATATTTCTGATGATTTCAAAGCTAGCTCATAGCCAAGCTCACTGAAAGAGCTCAGCTCCTCTGTAGATCATTGACAGAGCATAACTGAACCAAGCAGCATTGAAACAAAACAGCAGTGAAATTGTAGTCGTACAGTTTGTACTTTGTATATTGACAAGTGGGACCTGCAGTAAAATGTTGCAACGTTGAGCATTCTCAGTTGAGCATTGGGCTCCCCCAACCCTGCTGATATTTGCATGAGGGTGGTACGATTTTGCCTACTTTAGCAATGAAACTCACTGCCTGAATACTGGAAATAGAGGGAATGAAATGAATCCACATGGTAGGAGGTCTATACCTAGACATTAGTGTTTTAGGAGTTGGCACCTTTGGTGATCTAGGGTGTATGTGTGCTTTCAGACAAAGCTTTTAACATCCAATTACACTGCCTCATTCCTGTAATTTCACAGGGGATCCATTCCAGACGTCCTCGTCATCCACATGTAATCCTCCTGCTGTTTTCCTACTGCTTCTTCCATCTTTTTTCCTTACCATGGAAAATCTGTTAAGGAAAAAAACTTTTTTCATGGATTGACTCAGAAAAATGGTGTGTTTCCAATTTTTCCTAGAAAGTTTCCAAGTCAATCCAAGGAGAGCTTGGACCAGTCTCTACAATCTACTTATTAATACAACAATGGTAAAACTTGTATCTCAAACATTTACCTAGGTCACAAAAATGAAACATAAAATAGCTTATAGAATGGTACAGGCTAAGCTGCTTTAAAAGCACAACACAAAAACAAAGTACAACAAACCTTGCAGTGCAAGACTAGGCATGCTTATTCAGAAGTTAGCCACACTGTGTTCAGTGGAGCTTACTCCTAGGTAAGTGCATCTAGAAGTACAGCCATAATCCTATTTCTCATAAAGAACACCAATAATACTAAACCAGCCTGCCCATACCATCCTGCCTGTATCTTAAAATCTTCTCTAGAAGCCCTTCTCTGAATACCCTTTATAGCAGAGGTGCATTATGTGTCCATAAGGAGGGGGCCTTATCTGTGGTGGCACCCCAATTCTGGGATGCTCTCTACAAATAGACTCAACTGGCACCAATACTACAATCTACACTACAATCTACACCCAGTTCTTTCTTTCTTTTTTCAGTTTTAGTCTGCTTAACTGATTGCTGTATTATGTCATGGTTATTTGGTGTTATGTTTTGTTTTAATTTATTGTATTTATATAGTTGTGTGTTGTTCTTTGGTTTTATTATTCTAAAACACCCAAGGGCATTTGTCAGCTGGACAGTACACAACCCTAATAAATATATAAAATAAATAAGAAATCAATCCTATGGTCCCTTGGAGAATGCTCCAGGGACTGTAGAATATTTCAGAGTCCCCCTCTCAAGGCCATAGATACTCCAACAACCTCAGGAGTGCGACTCTGAGATCTGATCCCTCCCCCTCGCAGCTGCCATGGAAAGAACCTCTGCACCTGTTTCCAGGGTCGCAAAAGAGCAACCTCTGATGGCTTCTGGGAAGGTGAAAAGAAGGCAAAATGATGGCAGGGGGAAGATTGGCCAGGATCCTGTGGCGTGGCCTCTTCATTGTGTGTTCCCACTTACCACCAGTAAGAAAGCTAGATGGGCTTAGGGGTCGGTCTAGCTGAATTTTTTTAAATCTTTGGAGGGGGGGGGCAAAATTGCCTCTGTCTGCCTTCCAGCAACAGCCCAACAGGGCATAGGATTTTTGGGAGCCTGTGACCTCAGAGGCTTCCATTCAATGGGCAGCAATCTCATAGGACTGTGCTCTAAATATATTTGTGTGAACAGTTTTATTCACTCTTTTGTAACCCACCCTGGAATCCTTTCAATGAAGGGCAGTTAATTTATTTGAAAATGATAATAATAATAATATAAGCACCAGTTTCATAACATGTTATGACACCTTTCATCAAATAAACAACATAACATGTATATTTATAACTTTCATAACCCACACAACATAACTGAACAAAAATAGTCATAAACTCACAACTAAAGTCCCTTATAGCACAATTATCTAGGCAGAAGTAAGTCCCATTGAGTTCATTGGATTTTATACGCAGATAAGTGGGCATAGGATTACACTGTTAGGGTTCAATCCTATGCATGTTTAGACAGAAAAAAGTCCTACAACTCCCAGCATTTCCCAGCCAGCACTGGCTGGGGAATGCTGGGAGTTGTAGGACTTTTTTCTGTCTAAACATGCATAGGATTGAACCTTTAAGAACTCTTATCTAGCACTCTTTCCAAATATTTCATACAAACAAGGCTAGTGCAATTCTATCCTTGTTGTGTTGGATTTAGAATAATATTACCTAAGTTTATTCAAAGGATAATCAGAACTTTCTTCAACAGCAGCACATAATACACTTATGAGAATGAATGTGTAAAACAACCCATGCTGTTCTGTGTTGTAATGGAGACTCCTCTAATAATAGACACAAAGCAAAGCCTGTTCAGGCATTGCAAATTTCAGGATAACCAACATATGAGGAAGGGGCGGATCATGCTAGCCCTGCCGCCTCCATAGTCATGTTCATCACAATCTACACATGGAGGGCTGCTTTGTGAAGAGGAGAGCTCCTCTGTCCATGGGAGCTCACCACACGATCCAGAACTCTGGAAAATCTGTGTTCTGGATCACATGGGGAGCCGCCACGGATAGAGGGAGCTCTCCTCTTCACAATGTCACCCTCCATGTGTAGATGACAATGGAGGGGGCAGGGCTAGTGTCCCCCCCCCCGTCGCATGTTTACTGTTGCCGGTAATAGAATCCCTGAATATCGCTACAGCGTCTAAACAATGACTGGAACTATTTATTCAAATATGAAATACAATCGAGGTTTAGAACTCTAGAACGTAAGAACATAAGAAGAGCCATGCTGGATCAGACCAAGGGTCCATCTAGTCCAGCATTCTGTTCACACAGTGGCCAACCAGCTGCCCTGTGGGAAATCCACATGCAGGACATGAATGCAACAGCACCTTTCTTGCCCATGTCACAACTGGAATACTTAGGCATACTGCCTCTGATACTGGAGGAAGCTCATAGCCAATCTAACCACAGCCAGCCATCTGACAACACTATGCATCTAAGAACAACCAGAGTTTTTCTTTCCAGACTGCTTCTGCAGGGCTGATGCCCCTCCTACAGCTATTAACTCTTCATTCACCACAGTATGATTTCATGTACCAAATTTAGGAGCCCCTCCCTCACCCCTCACCCTCTGGAGGTGGTTTTCAGGGGCTGCAGGGGGAGAGGAGGAGGAGAGAAAGATCAGTTGTGCAAGCTGCCTTGCAGTCGTGCTACTAATGGATACTATTGGATACTATTGGATACATAATCCTGTGTTTTTAGGTTATAAAACTGAGTTGCTTTATTTCTCACATTTTTCAAGCTGTGCTATTTTATATTTTATGTTTATGTCAATTCCTGGAGGAATTGTGCAGCCTTTCAGATGATGATCCCATTGATGTAGCTCAGGCAGAGGAGAAGCAATAGTGGAAAGGATTTGGAGAAACATTCTAATCAGCCTTAAAAAATGCTGGCATAATATGAAATATTATATATGCTGGAATATAATATGCTGGCACCACCCTCCCCTAAATCATTTGTAGGATATTTCAGATGGAGTGGTCTGAAATGATCTTCTTCTTCTGATCTCATTTAGATAACTAGATTTTTTAAAAAGATGAGTGAAAATTGTACATAATATTAGAGCCCAAAGTAATCAGTGGATGCTCGACAACCCTCAGCTTCCGTTGGACTAGGAGATACACAAACATGGAACTGAAGATGTGTGTTGAATTTTATCTTGTTTATGAGTCTTCGGATGATTGCATCCAGGTCCTGTAGCTCAGTATCGGCCTGTGTATGAATCCCAGAAGAATATGTCAAAGCTCTGATGGCTTTAATCTTAACGACCTGGATTTTATTTTTATCAGTTTTGTGGATTGAGGAGCTTTGAGTTTACTGTGCTGGCCCCACGCACCAGGAGTATAGTGTAAAATGTGGTGTAGTTTATCTTATTGTTTGGTGCATGGGTTGGTGCATTACAGGCAGGGTTTTCATGATCATTTGAGATAGAAACATATTTACTACAGCCCTATTAGGGGTGTTGAACCTCTTTCTGCCCAAGGGCCAAATTCAATTGTGGATATTATTATTATTATTATTATTATTATTATTATTATTATTTACATTTATTAATCGCCCATCTGGCCGGCAACCGGCTCTTGGCATCTGTATTCCCATGGTGGGGGGGGGGCAAAAGCAAAATGGGGAGGGTGGGAAGGCAAAATCAGTAGAGGCGGGTGACTCCTGTGTCAGTGGGGCTCCTTATCCATTGCAGCTTTTATTCTGAGCTTTATAGGAGCTATCCATGGTGCTCCAAGGTAGTGAACCTGGTTTGGGGGTGGAGTTCAGCACCATGGACAGCTCACATAAAGCTCCAAATAAAATTTGCAAAACCTGCAATGGATAAGGATCCCCACCAAAATAGGTAGTCACCTGCCTCCCCTGGCCAAAATACCAGCATATTGTAGCTTACAACTCTTCCTGCCAGCAACAAAGCCTTAGGAGAGGGATTTCAGCCTTTCAGAATGGGGGGAAATGCACAGAAGCCAGAAAACCCACAAACAATGAGTGATTTGGGGTGGAGTGGGGTGGGGCAGGGGCAGGGCGTGGGGCTAGGCATGCCAAATTTGGCCTGCAGTCCTAGAGCTTTTGCACCCCTGCCCTATACAGTCATTCTGAATGTGCGTAGCCTCTACATGCAAGGAGGCCCGAGGGCAGCTCCTAAAGTCCCCCAGCCCCAGCCAGACAGCCAGCCAGACAGCCAGTGGCGAGAGGCATAC
Organism: Shinisaurus crocodilurus; assembly: GCA_021292165.1. Taxonomy (NCBI): domain Eukaryota; kingdom Metazoa; phylum Chordata; class Lepidosauria; order Squamata; family Shinisauridae; genus Shinisaurus; species Shinisaurus crocodilurus. Next base: position 62,995 of record JAHFWL010000485.1, read on the forward strand.
TGGAGAGGCATCCTTTCACCATGAAAATGCCTCAGAGGGCTCAGCAGACCAGACCATCTCCATCATTCTCCCTGCCTGCACTACCTGCCACATGAGGGAGTCAGCTCACGCCTGGCTTTCCTCACCACACCTGCTGACCAGTAAGTTGAACAGACCTCCCTGCAGAACCCTGGGAAGAGATTGCACCCCTCTGTAGAAAGGTGGGCTGCATTATCTCTGTATAATAATTGCGGGATAAACTTTCTAATTTTGGCATGAGGCCCACCACCATATGGCCCACCAGCTTACAAAAGCCAGTATTTTTATTGGCCTCCCAACATTTCTGACTAAAGAGCTAGCAACTTCAATAGAGCTCATGATTTTACCCTCTTATGGTCCCTGACATGCAATATGTTTCATTTTCTGCACCAGGTCATTTTCTACCAGATGCAGCAGCATGTCATGATAGCCAAGGGCTCTGATTCCCCGGGGTCTCCAGTTCTCTCCTCTAATGCTCTCAGACCGAGAAGAGGATGTAGCCATCAAATCACCCCAAAATGTCCCTGTCTCCTCAGGACCCCAGCCCCAAAGGAGCCCTTGGGATTAGTTCCTATGCTTCCAGAGGAGGTCATAGTGCCATCCTCAGATTCTGAGGCCTTTGCTTCCAAAGCCGCTACCACTACACCGCAGTTGCCTCTATATGCCATTGCAGCCAAAGCCTTTAAAAGCAAGCATGGCCCCTTTATGGGAGAAGGCCTCATGCAGTGTGTGGGTGCCTCTAGGAAGCCCAAGTTCTATTTATTTATTTATTTATTTATTTTATTTATTTATTTATTATATTTATTATATTTATACCCCACCTTTTTTCCTGCAAGGAACCCAAGGCGGCTTACATAATCCTCCTCCTCCATTTTATCCTCACAACAACCCTGTGAGGTAGGTTAGGCTGAGAGTCAGTGACTGGCCCAAAGTCACCCAGTGAGTTTCATGGCCGAGTGGGGATTAGAACCTGGATCTCCCAAGTCCCAGTCCAACATCAGTCTGAGTCTGCTGGTTGTTGGAGCAAGGTAAAAGCTAAGTTGGGTTGGCTTCCAGTCTTACGTGGAGTGCTAGCCATTCCTTGCTTTGCTTGATGGATATCTGACCTTTGCTTTGACTGACCTTACTTCTGGAATCTTCCCTCATGCCTACTGTCCTTAAGCCTTGCTATGCCTGACCTTGCCTAATGGATCTGAACCATTGATTACTGAGCTGCCCTCTTGGCACTCCAACTCTTGCTTGACTAGACCTGACTCAATGAACCCTGGAGCTGGGCTTGTTGATCATCTCCCTGGGAAGCTGGATGCAGCAGTACCTTCAACTGGGCTAACCCCTATACTCAGCAGGACCTGTGCCCTGAAACAGTACACAGCAGTACCTGCAGGGTGGGTCCAGGTTATGCCAGGTGACACAATGTGGGAAGTCTTTCATTTGTTTTATGAAAGGACTCTTCCTGCTGCCACCTGGCACTCTCAGCATAGACAGTTTGTCCTTGTCAGAGCTTTAGAATTTCACTGGTTTCCCCAGGTCTCTCAGGAATGCTTGTCAGTGGCTTGAGAGTCTGCATCTATTTCTCTGAGAACCCATTGAGGGAACAGTTTAATAGGGCCTGTTGATTTTGATCCAGAAAGACCTCTCTTTTAAAACAGCTTTTTTCTGTCTGGTCTTCTGTCCTTCACTGTCTTCTTCCACATGTGCTCTCTCTCTCTCTCTCTCTCTCTCTCTCTTCCTCCCTTCCTCCCTCTCGTGTGTTTTAAAAATTACAGTTATGATTACTCATAAAGGACCTAAAGTGGCTAGGCTATGTGCAAGGATAAAATTAAAAATATACTGTCTGTACTGCAGGCTTACAATCTGAGGCCCAAAGGGAGGTTTTTTCCCCCTAATGCTAATTGCCACATAGGGAGGGAATGTTTTTTTACTGCAATTGCGGCTGGGGAGGGAAGGCTTAAAGCTCCCCTCATTGCATGCCGCAGTACTGATGACTACCTCTGCATGCACTTGGTAGTTCCTTTTTTAAAAAAGATGATGTGATTGTTATTAGCATCGCATGTAGTTATGCCCTAATAATAATAACAACGTAAAAATACAAGGGAGGGGGGGGGAGATTGAAGGAGTCTGCAAACTTTGTAACCCAATTATCAAGTACAAGAAATGAGTCTTAGTCTTAATCTTCCATTTTATCCTATCTTTAACATGCATCTTATCTTAAGATGCACATTAAAAAATATAGAGAGAGGGATTCGGTGGCCTAGATCTCAGCTAGCAAAGCATGCCAAATATGGGAGAGGGGCAGCAATAAGGGAAGGATGGAGTCCTGAATGAGAAGAAGAAATATGTGGTTTAGAAAGAGTAAAAGAGCCTAAGGTATGTGGAGAACAAACAGAAGAATAGACATGAAGTATGGATGAGAGATTAAAGATGCTGAAGAGTGAATGCATTTAAGGGTTAAGATTAGGAAGCTGCTGTATACCTGGGGATGTATAGATTTTGTTAAATCCGTTCCATCCGTGTTTCTTGGACCGTCAGGCATCTTTCGTTCCATCATCCGCTTATTGATGGGACTGGATTGTTTTAAACTAGAATTTCATTCTACTTGCGCTAATGTGGACTTGCAGAAATGTGCACAAATTAGCACAAATCCCCCCTCCCCCCCCCAGTGAAAAACTGGTCTGCTCTGCAAGCAAGTGCATGGAATCTGCGTGGCTAGGCTAGTAAAAAAAAAACTGGTCAGCTGCAGAATCCACAGATCGGATTCATAGGAATCCATACTCATTTGAATCCATTGCAGATTTCTCTGAGATCCCTACCAAGTCAGGCAGGCTGCATTGTCTACTCCACCTGATAGTGGCTCTCCATGATTTCAGGCAGAGGTCTTTCGCACCACCTGCTATCTAATCCTTTAAAAACGTTTAATTGGCGATGCCGGGCGTTGAACCTGGCACCTCTGTATGCAATGTATGTGCTCTGCCACCCTCCCGCAGGCTTCTTACGTTAACAGAGTCTTAAACAGAATATGGAAAGAATGTGGCAACCTGTGTAAAGAGAGCAAAAAAAGGGGGGGAGGGGAAAGGAGTAACATGGTGAAATGTAGGAGCTGTAAGGGCAGCAGAATGCATAATGGTAATGAGCAATTTAAGTGAAGATTTACAGTCATCCAACAATCCAGGCAAAGTGACAGGGCAGACTAATATATGAGCCTTATCAAAAGAAAGAAAGAAAAGGAAGAAAGAGATGGATTTTAGACACATGCAAAAGCCTTGGGGGAAAAAGAACTAGAGGGGTAGAAAGAAATGGAGGAATAAAAAAGGACACCTAACTTTATAGTTTGGAGTAAAAAGAAAGGACCAGACACAATTGGCAGTACTGGGATGGGGGGGGGGAGAGGGGAACAGAACCAACATTGGAAATTTGGTTTTAGAGAGTTCAGTTTAAGAAAATGAGCAGACAGTTAGGAAGAAACAACAAATAGATGAGAATGGACATTAGCAGAAGTAGAAACGGAATGATCAGCAACTAAAAATATAGCTGAATATTGTCAGCATAGTGAGCGTGCGTAACTGATGCCAAAAGGATTCTTTTAAAATAATGATCTGGTTACAGTTTGTTTTAAAACCAATGCCGAGTCATCAATGAGCAGTCCAATTTTCTTTGTTTTCTCTTTCTTTGGACATTCTCATATTTCTTAACTATTGAGCTCAACAGACTTAAAGGGAAGTGGATTTTATAAGTTTCCTTCCACTACACTCTAGAAAATAAATATCTTCATCAAGAGAACAAATTGGGCTCATGCAGAAGTTACTATAGGTTATTATTTCTCTAGATATTTTTTCTGTAAATAACATAGCAGTTGAAAAGCATTAGTTAATGGGAAAGTCATGTTAACTGGGCAGTAACAGAAGGCCATCTATTCCAAGCCCCTACTCTAACCTAAGCAAGGAAGTCTCTGCTTAGGCCCTTTGATTTTATCCATTGATAGTAACCTTTTCTGTGCTGTGTTTCTGTTGTTCTGGGGTTATGGTGGCCACATACACATTGCCAAGAAAGAGAAAATGCATCACAAAAAAAGAGGATAAAGGTTTGCATAAAATGTGCATATGCTAATTTATATGTATAGGTAGAAATCTTGAAATAATTATTTTAATGTAAAGAGAGATAAAATACATCCTGGCATAGTGAAGAAGACTATGTCCAGGTGAGTTGTGCACCTGCTCAGTCTGTTGTCCAGGTGCTAACCATTGAAGGGCCCTGCTTTTCCTCCTTAGGGTTCTTTATTTTTAGACCAGATTTGGACCAGACAGCCCTTCAAATGGAAAACAGCTCAGAGGGCGGTCCTCTGTAAATTAGGGCAATGGCCACTCTAGGTGGGGTAGCAGGAACACATTTAAAGATCAAGCAGCAATTTCAAACACAATGGTCCTTCTACTGCTACACAAGTGTGTGACGATGAAGTCCTCCTATGAGTTATCGCAGCATGAAAACTACAGGAGATATGGAATCAATTACTAGACTATGTATTAATAAAGGGGAAGGGTAACATGCCTTGTCAGGATATGTTATATTTTTGGAATTTAGACTTTATTTGATCAAGAGGATAGAAGTATATTAATTGGTCCCTTGAAGGGTGGGGGGGAGCACTTTATGATTTATTGTATGTTGATTATGTTATATTTGTGTGATAATTTTGTATTTTGCTAAATATATTTTCTGTGTTATAATTTGCTTTGAAAAATAAATAAAATATTTAAAAAGAAAAGAAAAGAAAAGAAAACTACAGGAGTTCCAAGTGGTCCAAAAAGCACAACATTCAAGCACCATGGTCCTGACATACATACGTTTCCATGGTTACTAATGCCCAAGGCAGTGAGCTGCTGCAATCATCATCATATCATCCACCTTAATCCCTTGCAGAAGGGATAAACCCACAGAAAACATACAGGCCATGATGGCAGGAGACTCTCTCCACCTTGCCCTGTAACTTAATTTTTGCACCATCGTGCATATATTGCCTGTAGCAGCTGCAATACTTCTCCTATCCCAGCCTTCCCCAACCTGGTTCCCTCCTCTGGGCTGCTCCTATCATGAAGCAGGGTGAGGCGACTGCATCAGGCGGTGGAGTAGGAGTAGGAGCAAATTGTGCTGCCCCTGCCCCGCCCTGCCACCTCCAGAGGGTTCTCTGGAGAGCTCTGCCAGCTGCTCTCCCACCATAGCATTAGCTGCAGTGAGAAATCAGGAGGAGGGGCTCTCTGGAGCAGCTGCCCACCCTCTGTTTCCCTTGTTGCATGCCTTCACCTAGAAGCAGCAGCTGCAGAGCTCTTGTGAGATCCGTCCAGCTGAGCTCTCTTCAGATCCAGCTGGCCAAACTCTTGTGAGATCCAACTGGCTAAGATTTCATGAGAGCTCCGCAGCTGGAGGAGCAGGTGTGGTGCTGGCAACAAAGATAAGGGGAAGGGGGCACAATGGGGAAGTCAGATATTTTGGACTTCAGTGCCCATCCATCTGGGCCAGCATGGCCAATGATCAGGAATCCTGGGAGTTGTAGTCCAAAGCCAAACCAAAAATCTGGAGGGCACCAAGTTAGGGAAGGCTGTTCTAGCCTCACCAAGAAGCTGGAGGGAGAAGGATCAACTGGATGGGCACTCGTGAAATGGACTTAGGGATGTGCGTGGAGCTCAGATGGGGGGTGGAAGCTCGGTGAACCCGCCAGGCTCGATCCCCCCCACCGAGCTCTGCTCGACTTACCTTTTCCTGGCTTGACTGGCGATCTCGCGAGCCGAGCCAGGGAAACGTGACTTCCGGGTTCCCCAGCTCTATGTCATTTATGTAGAAAACAGCATAAGATATGCCGTTTACTTAACGTATAGCATAGCATAGTACATAGTAAAAATGGCATTTACGCAAATTGCGGCCGTTTTTACCTATACTATGCTATACTTTACGTAAATGGCACAGAGCTGGGGAACCCAGAAATCCGCCTGAGCGCCTCGCTGAGCACCTCAGTTGGCACTTGGTTGGCGGAGGTTCGGCTCGCGCGGCGCACATGCTCACCAAGCACCCGTGAGTCAGGTGCGCCCATCCCTACGGGAGAGGGGTCAACAGCACTGACTAGTACTATGTGGGAAAGAGAAACATTTTCCTCTCTTCATACAACCATTCAGTATTTTATAAAACTTTGTTATGTGTCCCTCCCGACCCCACCACCCTAGCCATTCTGCTAGTCATCTTTCCTCCTACAGATGGGTCTTCCATTGACCTTTAAATTTTAGGGATGGAAGAACAAGCGATGATTGAGAGCGCCAATATTCTCCTCCCCAAACATCATCTCACCACTTTGTCATGTGCCTGATTCCCATTTGTGTTTGTGATTGCTGCTTGTTCTGCGTGAATGGGAAACTTGTGCAAATCAAGCAGTGAATGAATGGGAGATTTGTGCAAGTTTCCCCAAATTTGCACAAAATTCCTAATTTGCACAACTTTCCTCCATAGACCAAAGTGGGGCTGATTCAGTCCATGGAAGAAATTTGCATAAAACAAACTGGGAATTGGGAACAAGATGAATGTGAGCACGTATTCAACAATTTATGAATATTTTCTGTATTTTCAGTATATTCATGCTTGTATTTGGAGCTTCAAACGGGGCATGCTCGGTAAACAAAAATGAAATTCTCATATATCTCTAGATGCAACACTATAGGACTGACATCCGCTAGATGGAGAGCTCCAAATTCAGAGCCCTCTGTCTATCCTAAGCTCTGAAGGGGTGGCGTATCGCCTGCAAAGAACAGATGCATTCATTTGAAAAGCTTTTCAGTATGCTGGTCTGCTTCCTTCTTCCTACTCGGAGCGATAGGTCTACAAAGGCCCAAGAAACCGTGAATTTTTCTAGGCAGTGGTTGACTACCAGAGAGCAAATGTCAGCCCAAGTGCATCCTAGTGCTAATTAAAATAATCTTCAAACTCTTTATCAAATTCCACTTCTCTGACTCTGCTGCATTCTGTAACTTGTTAGCATTTCATTATGGAATCTTAGCAGCAGACACCGTGAAAACTACTTGCCTGAGTAGGGAAAGTTGCATTCATTGCTCATAAAGTGATGGTGGTGTTTTCTGTTTAGGAGGGTGAGCAAGTTAAAACAATAATCACAGCAATAACATGCAAATGAATGGCCCAATGATCCACCTGAGGACTAAACTAAATGTTCTACTAATTACGCATAGCAAAGATATAAGTGGTTGGCTTACTTACCTGAGTGTAAGCACCTTTGGCCCCAATTTGGATTGGGACTGTGGCAATCCAGGAGGGGGAATTTAAGCTTCCCACTCCTGTTTTTCTCCCTAAATTCCACACCCCCCATGGGAGGGGTCTAAAAAAAAGAAAAACATCGGCAATGATTCCAATGGTAACATTTTTTCTTTTTCTTTTTTTTAAACTCCCCTGTGGGGGGTAGAATTTCAGGATGAAAACAGGAGAGGCAATTGCTAAAATCCTCCCCCATCCTGGAGCGCCATGGTCCTAATCTCGGTTGGGACCACGTGCACCAACACTGTGGTAATTAATCCAATAAATTAATTTGAAGGACATGTAGTTGGCCCTGAAATATTCAGGAGATAAAGCTGCTAGGGGATTGTACGATTGCTAACAGAAATGCTTGGTTGAGTAAACTGTGACTATTTATTTACTCATTAAAAGATTTACACATGATAAGGATGTACGGATTTTATTAAATCTGTTCTGTCTGTGTTTTGTGGATTGTCAGTCATCTTTCATTCCTTCGTCAACTCATTGACAGAATCAGATTTTTTAAAAATCAGAATTCCTCGTCCTCCTCGTCCTCCTCCTCCTCCTCATTATTATTATTATTATTATTATTATTATTATTATTATTTTATTTCTATACTGCCCAATAGCTGAAGCTCCCTGGGTGGTTTACAACAATCAATTAAAAATACAATACAACAGAAAATATACACAATAAAAAAACTTTATAAAAAATTTAAAACCAAATTTAAAAATTAGTGCTAATGCAAATTTGTGCAACTGCATTCATGTGCATTAGCACAACTGGACATTAGCACTAATCTGAATTAGCATAATTATCCCCCCCAAGTAAAAACAAACACGGTCCGCAAGTCAATGGAACCCACGTGATTCAGAAAAAGCTGGTCTGCTGCGGAATCTGCAGTTTGGATTCGTAGTAATCTGAATGCATTTGAATCCATTACGGATTTCTCCACCATCCCTTGTTTACATGGCACTGTTCTGTCCACAAGCTGGGACCTCCAAGGTTGCTAATGGAAGGCAAAACATAAAAACAACAACAATAAATAACAATACATTAAAACAGAGAATTTAACTAGTCCAAATCAGCAAAAGCAAAACAATGTAGGAGAGCCATCGGAACACAGGAAACATACACACAACAGAGGGGACAGCAAATATATGCTATGTGCTAAAAGCATACCTGTCTCCAATAATTTTAGCGAATGTCTAGATGTCAGTGGAGAGGGGGCATTTGATCCTTTTCTGGTAAGCTGTCCACAACCCATAGACTAGTATATTCATAGAATCATAGAGCTGGAAGGGACCTTGGGGATCCTCTATTCCAGCCCCCCTTCTCAATGCAGGCTCTGCAATGTAGGATGCAGGATGCATCATAGAATCATAGAGTTGAGAAAGAGGGCAGGTTGCTCATTCTGGCACTGCCACATAGGTGGTACACAGAAGAAACACAGGAGCACTCTTCCATTTTTTTCTGTGCAATTCCTAGGTGTAACTTCATGTCAAAACATGTAAATTTCCAGGTCTTGCCCCTGCAATCTGGGAAAGGGGTTCTGCTCATTGGTACAGTGCATGCTTTGTATGCATGCTTGGATGGTCCCAAGTTCCATCCCTGGCATCTTTGGTGCATTGGATGGGATGGGCTCTACTGGAAGAATGGTGAGGAGGTTCAACAGGTAGTGCGGAGTGAACTTTCACAGATTCCAAAAACCAGGATAGTTTCTTGGAGCCATGCCAGTCCCTTACGTATAGCCTCAGCCTGTCAGGAAACGCACCAGAGATTTCATAGATTTCATAGATCATAGAGTTGGAAGGAGCCTACAAGGCTATCGAGTCCAACCCCCTGCTCAATGCAGGAAACTAGAGGAGGGGTCTCCCATCCAAGTAATAACCAGGCTTGACCCTGCTTAGCTTTCCATGCTCAGACAAGCTGAGCCAGCATAAACCACATAATTGCCTTGAAGCTGTTTTCCGCACATATATTCCTTAGATAAGGGGCTGCTTTCTCTGTGAGAAATGAAACTGCTTGCTTTACTGAAACAGCTTCAACCCCCCCCCCCTTGTCTCCCAGGAAGGGGGTTAGTATGTGGCTTACTGACAGCTTCTGAAACAGGGGGAGAGAGGAACTTTATAAAATCCATGGCAAGGGGCATTGTCCTTTGGCTTTCCGCTTGGGATGAGGAGCATGCAAGTGTCCAAGAAACTTACCTAGTGCCCCTGGAGCGATGTCTGTCATATTAGGAAGCCCTGTGACTGATGGGATGTGTGTGTAAGCCTTGCTGTGCTTGTTTATTGATAATCTGTATCCAGATTTCATCATTGTATTCAATAAACTGTATGTTATCTTTCACACAAGTGGTTTTATTTCTTCCTAATTATCCTCAAATCTAAAGTGAGGTGCCTTGGCTGGACCAGGCCCCTGGGGTAATACATTGGGTTAAAAGGATCAGAGTTTTCTCTGCCTGAGACCCTGGAGAGCACAGAAAACATTGGTCTCTTCTGACCTGGTATAAGGTAGTTCCCGATATTCCTAATGTATTCATTCTTCTGATTGAAAAAGCAGACTTGCTTCAGCTTCCATCGGAGTTTACTAACATAAACTCTGTTTCAGACTGAAACAGCCTTCCCCAACTTGGTGTTCTCTACTGGCCCTGCTGGCTGGGGATGATGGGAGTTGTAGTCCAACACTTCTGGATGGCACCAGGCTGCAGAAAGAAGTCTGTTCTAAACATATACAAGTGAGACTTGCAACAAAGGTGTTCCTGCTCAGAGTTCCTTGCCTTCTTCCAAGATAGTCCATTCCACCCTCCCCTCGTTTTCCATCCCTGCCCCCGCCCACACCAGACACTTAGTACTCTGTTGTGTCACTGAACATGCTTTGGGGCTGTGTTGGGGGAGTTTTGCAACCTTAGGGTTCCCCCGCCCATAAATATTTTTGTGTGCATTCCTATAATAGATTGCTTTTAGATAGAGTGATTTATTAAAGTTAGAGTGCTGAGTGTTTCACCAGACATCTGTGACTCTCTTGCTTAAGGGAAGGTGCAAAAGACAAAGGCTCACTGCTGCATCGTGCTGCACGTATATCAGACACATTGGGGCCATGTGTGATGAACCAGCCTTCATTCTCAACACTTCTTTCTTCACCTATTGAGTATCATTCTGTTCATTTTTTAATAAGAACATTTGCAAATGTCTCCATAAATGGGAAAGAAATAATGTGAGATTAAAAAAATAATAATGATGATGATGAATGTGGGAGAAAGCAAAATGGATAGATTCAAGTCCAGGCAGAGGACTTTGAGTGCTTAGTAACTCTTAAAAGCCTGGATTCGAATCCCTGTGCATTCAACCATTCTTGTGGTGCTGAATTAGGATTGCCACCCCCACCCCCCCCGCTATCAAGTGCCTTATCTTTAACAGCTGCATGGCAGGCTGGTCCATCGTGAACCTCGCCATTGTGGAAACAGCTGCACCTATTGAATTCAGCCAGTGCAGATAGGTGAGAATTTCAGTTGTTTCACTTTTGATTAAGGATGTATGGGAAATTAGTTTCAGTTCATTTTTTATCAGGATTTTACCCAGTTCCCCCCATCTGGACCATACATGGACTTGGACGCAATCTGCGGTCAAAGTCCATACATTTCCGACGTAGCAATGTGATCTGCAGAACAAACCCCCCCCCCCATGTTTGACAACATGTGGACATTTGAAAAATGCACACAAATATGCTTTAATCAATGGGGGAAGAATGCGTGTGTTTCAGAAAGGTGCACAATGGATGCGCTCATTTGGAAAAAATATGTACTAAAATATGAATGGATTTTTGTGCGAAAAGAAAAAGCAGAGACTGCAATTTGATACGGACTTGAGTCGGAATGCGCTTTGAAAGGGAATTCGGAGAACTTTGGCAAGCTTGAGTTTTGCTGATTCACACATCCCTACGATAAGAATTAACCAAAATTCAGAAATTTCTTGATAAACAGGATGGAAAGAACTTGAGATTAAATGACATGAATGTGGGAGAAACTGAAATGGACAGATTTATCTATCTCTATTGATGCACAGAAGTGCAGAGCAAATCTTCCCTTCTTGTATCTGATTCTATTACTTCCGTCATGACTTTCTCAACTCTCATCTAGAATGGGTAGATGTTTTTCTTGTGTGCTGAATATTTAAAATACTCCCAACTTGCACAGAGCCTTTATTTCTGAAAGCACTTAACTGAAGTGATGTACTCCTCTGGCATGTGTATGAGGCTGGGGGTTCCTAGGCATTTGCTCTGTTTGGAAAGTGTTACAATCAAGGGCTGGGAAGATAAAATGACTTGCCAGAGAGCAGACTTTGGTGTCTGAAATAGGTACACTTAACTTGTATCTGCAATTTACATGACAGTTTTTAATTTTGATACTGCCTGCAGGCAGATATTTATTTTACATGCTTCTGAACAGAAGTACTCCTGGATTACATAAAGCCTTTTCTGTCTTTGCAAGCATTAATTTACTGCAAAGGAATTGAATGTCACCATGTTTCTCTAAATAAACAGTTGCGTAAGAGAGCAATCCTATGGCCTATAGACAGTAACTGAGGCGCCATAGGATGTTAAGGATTTCCCTCTCCAAGGTTGTAGACAAGGCTACCACTTTGCAGGGAAATCTAAGCAAGGATCCCCCCTCCAATGTAGTGGAAAGCTCCATGGTGGGTTCACCTCCTGAGGGTGGTGCTGTGTGAACTCGGGAAGGGAGGAAATGGCTGTGTTGGAGGTAGGCCAGTGGGCAGAGATGGAAGGGCCGTGGATCCCAGGGATGTTGAAGAGTCCTTGGTTTCGAGTCACGAGTCGAGTCACGAGTCTTTGGACCCGAGTCTCGAGTCCGAGTCCGAGTCCTTGGTCCAAAATGGTGACTCACGAGTCACAAGTCACAAGTCACTCCCAAAGCTCCACAAGTCCCTATTAAAATCAATGGGGTTTTTTCCCAACAAAATAAGGCTATTTCAGATGTGTGGCTTAAATAAATTCTAGGCACAAGTGTGCCTTTTTATTTCAAAACTCTGCAACTGATTTTGGCAAGAACAGACCAGGCAGACAGACCCAAAATAACCAGACAGGCAGAGGAGGCAGGGAACCCCAAAACAGGCAGGCAGAGGCCTTTGTCTTGGACAATTCAAACTGTAGAACTGGTTAAGATGAGACCAGGCAGGCAGAGGAGGCTGGGAACCCCAAACAGGCAGGCAGAGGCAGCCAAACCCAAAATGTCTGAAAGGTTGCATTTTAGGAAAATGATTTTAAAAAATAAACTTGCTGTACTTCCTAAAAACTATCCATGTTCCATTTGAGGAACATGATTTTGGAACACGAGTCCTTGGTCTCGAGTCCCGAGTCGAGTCCCGAGTCCCATTAAAAATATTGGGACTCGAGTCTGACTCGAGTCAGAGGGGGGACTCAGTCCGACTCACTGAGTCGAGTCCTGGAGTCCGAGTCCCCATTCCTGGTGGATCCACCAGATCCACTGGCTTCTCAGCTCCCATCCCTGCCCCCGGCAAGGTAAGCAAGTTAGAAGGGTCCAGAGACCTAATGTTTAGGAGAAATGGGAGGCAAAATAGCCTCTGCCTTTTCTCCCACCCTTCTGAGCTCTTGCTGGCAGGGCTTAGGATGGAAAGAGGGTTCTAAGATTGGAGCCCTCCATCCTATGAGAGCCTATTGAAGAGAATTGCACTCTAAAAAGCAAGCTGCCATGGCATGCAGCTAAGAATGCAGATGGAGATAGATGACTTTAATTCCTTAGGTTACAGATTCTAACCATGGGAGACAAATGGCTGTACACTGGCTCAGAAGACTCCAGAAGAAAGAATGGCAGTGGCAATATTATTTTTCCAGTAGGAAGTAAGTTTTACTAATTTGCAGTGCACACCTGCCCCACCATGTGGGGTGGTGACTAGATGCAGAGGAAGATGGGGCTCCTGTATGCTTAATAACTGTATAGAAGACAGAATTCCAGATCCCTTTTCTCTCACTTCTGTGAGAACCTGCATCAGCCAAGTTCCCTCTTCTACACAACTAGTAAGATAGTGGAATCCTGTCCTTTGATTTTTTGGGGAGCCACTTTGCAAACTGATTCCCAGGTGGTTGAGGAGTGTGTCCTACCAGCTCCAGCTGGTGAGATGGATGCAAATCTTCCTCCTCACTGATTGGCTTCTTCCCACCATCATCCATGTATTGCTAACTTCCACACTGTAATGCATTGGTCCAATCTGGAGCTACCTTTGAAAAATGATTCAGAAGCTTTGTCTAGTGTAGAACTCTGTGACTTGTTTACTACAAAAGGGAGCCTTGAAGAGCATATTTCAGAGAGTATATTGCACCAGTTGTAGCACATCTGCACTGGGCTGGCATCTGATTCAATGGACTAGTTATATATTACCTTTAAAGCTTCAAATGGTTTGGGTCCTCTGGATCTCAAGGAATAACTCCTCCTGTACATTGTGAAGACATAGTCTAAAAGTATGGTAGGTTGCAGTAACCTTGCTGAATCTAGGGATGGGTGAGAAATTTGTTTGGTTTATATTTCAAGGCAATCTTACCACATTTGCACTTTCTGAACCTAAACATAGAACAAACTGGAACACGTGGCTTGCTGCTGAAATCCATACATTTCCAAAGTTTGCTATGCATTTCGCGCACACACCAAAAATGCTTACTAAAAATACACGCAAAAATGAGTATATTTTAAGAAAATATATGCAAAAATGCATATATTTGCAAAAATGCGTACAACAATGCTTTAGTGATTGGGGGAAATGTGTAAATTTGCAACAGTGCACACAAAAATGCATACATTTTGGGAAAATTGTGAACTTGTTTTAATCTGCACAAAAATTTGTATGCATTTTTTTTTAAAAAAATGCATACAAATTTTTGTGCAGATTAAAACAAGTTCACAATCCGATGTAGGGATTTGGTTAAATCCATTCTGTCTGTGTTTTGCAGATTTGTCAGGCATCTTTCATTCTGTCCACTCACTGATGGAATCTAATTTTTTTTTAATGGACGTGTGAGAATTTCATTCCACTTGCACAAGTGCACATTAGCACTAATGCACATGTGCAGATTTGCACAAATTCCACCCCCTACAAATAAATAAAAAAAACAGTCTGCAAGTCTGTGGAATCTGCAGTGCTCAGTAAATGCCAGTCTATCAGATTAATAGAAATCTGAACTCATCTGACTGTTGAGGATTTCTCCGACATCCCTAATCCCAACGCAGAGCCTGGAGAAAATGAGAACCAGAGCAAGATCGGGCTCAACAGATTCACCCATCCTTAGTGAATCTTCTCTTTCCTCGTACTCCTGTGTGCCTTCCATCCCCAGGAACTAGCCTTTTCTTCCCACTTGCTGTCTCTGCATGTTCACAGTCGAGTAGCTCAATTCCTTTTGAACAGCAGTGCATCCCGCTTGCAGCATTTCTCCAGAGACAAAAAGATGAAAATATATGATGTGTCAAATTGTACATTTTAACTGTCATGTAAACTGTACCCTTTTGTAATATCCTTTTATACTGTATAATATTATGCATTTGTGCCATATATTTCAAGTGCTATCTTCTTGTCTGTAGTGCAGTATGCCAGATGGCCGCTCTTCTGAAGAAGGGGGCTGCCTGGTTATTACTTCCTCCTTAAGAAGAGGGCAAATGCAGCCTCTGAATTGCTGTGTAGGACCAGCTGGAAGCCTCCGCACATGGTGGACATTCCTGGAATGAGAAATCCATAGGCAGCAGAATGTGGAAAGATCTGTATATGTCTACAAAGATTTGTACAGTAATACCTTGGATTGCAAGTAACTTGGTTTGAGAGCATTTTGCAAGACAAGCAAATTTTTAAATATTTATTTATTTATGTTTTACTTGATATACAAGCGACGTCTTGCAATGCAAGTACTGTAGTACGGCTTAAATTAAAAATCTCTGTACAAATTTTTTTGGGGGATTTCGTTTTGATATAAGAGTGTTTTGGATTACAAGCACGTTTCCGGAACGAATTATGCTCTCAATCCAAGGCATGACTGTATATGTGTATATGTGTAGGCAGCAGAATGTGGAAAGTTTTGTATATGTGTCATGAGGATGACGATGGGTTTGATTTCACAGAACTTGGGTCTCTCTGTTGCTTTAGGGCAGGGGTGGCAAATCTGTGGCCCAGATGTTGTTGGACTTTTTATTTTTATGCTGCTTAGGGTGCAATCCAATAAGGATTCCCATAAGCCTCTGAACTCGGAGGATTACATGCATCCTATGCAGAGCCGGAGGAGTGGCGGGAGCGATCTTCGTGCATCGTGCCCCCAAGCCTCCCACTCTGCATTTTTTCTAGAAGGCTGTTTTCTGCCATCTAGCTGGGGTAATTCAGAGGGGGAGGGAAGGAGGATCGCTGTTATCCTGGTCTCTTCCCACTGAGTGAAAGAACATTTTCATCCATGGAAGGCTTTTTCTGGATCCAACCCAGTGTCTGTAAGTATGGATGTGTGAGGAGTTTGTTCAGGGGTGGAAATCCTCTCGTCTCCTCCCTGTTCCCTGGAACACCCCCTTTACCCCCTCTCTGAGGTCGGGTTCCCAACATCGGCACTCAACCTCAGAGAGGCAGCCGGTGAGGTTCTTTCCATGCCAGCTGGGGAGGGCACAGTTGGAGTGTGTGTGGATTCCCAGCTCCAAGGTTGGAACTGTTTCTGACCTAAGTTCTGGGGATCCAAAGTATCCTATGCCCCCCCCCCCGATGATGGGGCCATAGCATCACTCCCTCAATCATTATTTTTTTCAAAGTGGCTTACAGATAGTGGTGGGCGATCCCGCAGTGACCTGACCCGACGGTGGCTTGGCGGACGCCGCCCCTGTGCCTGCTGAGCCAGGCCGAAAGCCGACGCGCACCGAGCCACTTGTTGGGCTTCTGGGTTCCTGGTGGGCCGCTTTTTACATAGAAAATGCCGTAAGATATGTTAAAAGCGGCCACAATTTGCTTAAGTTATGCAAATTGCAGCCGCTTTTGGTGCATCTTATGGCATTTTCTATGTAAAAAGCGGCCCACCAGGAACCCAGAGGTCACTTCCCTGGCTCAACTTGGGAGAACGTGAGTCAAGCCAGGGAACGAGGTAAGCAGGATGGAGTTCGGGGGGTCGAGAGCCCAGCCAGTTTGCCAGATTTTGGCCCCCCAAACGAACTCCTCACACATCCCTACTTACAGACACTGGGTTGGGTCCAGAAAAAGCCTTCCATGGATGAAAATGTTCTTTCACTCAGTGGGAGGCCTTTAATCCAGCAGAGGTTTTCCATTGACTGAACAGGGAAGGGGGTGATCTTCACCAATTCCCTCTCCCCCTGTAGTGCCCCTTGTCTCCTGACAGTCTCTTTCAGGGGGTTGGGGGATCCTCTGAAACAGTGGGGAAGGTGGAATTGGGGGCTGCAGAGGGAGGAGCGAGGAGGAGGTATTGAGCAAACATAGCACTCCTCCTTGTCATCACTGGGAGAGATCTGAGCAGAACTGCACCGAGGGACGCTACCACCAGGGAAATAAGACTCTGGATCCAGCTCATAAAAAAACAACAAAAAACAAAAAAGAATATTGAAACAGAAATACAAAGTACAATAAAAAGAGCACCCTAACATTCTAACATGTTGATATTCAACTCCCATCATCCCTGGCCATTGCCTATGCTGGCTTGGGTGATGAGAGTTAGAATCCAACAACATCTGGAGGGCCACATGTTTACATGCAAATATGTATATGGAAGCCTGAAGGCTGATATATATCCACACACATATAGATAAATTGGGAGGGAGGGTATGAAACCCAGCCCACCGTTAGTTGTTTTTCCATTCCATATACCACCTTTTTCTCCTGTTGGGTGGCCAGTTGCACATCACCAAAAAAGAGAAAATGCATCACCCATAGGTGAGGACACATATTTGCATAACATTTTCATATGCCACTGTATATATGGAAATTTAAAAATAATTACTCTAATTTAAATAGAAATATACAATATTTATAGGGATGTATGTTTCAGTTCATTTTTGGTCAGGATTTGCTCAGTTCACATCTTCCAGATCGAACACAGAGTTAGACACAATCTGTGGTTGAAGTCCGTACATTTCTGAGCTTGCAAAAGAAAAAAATGCATTTGTCAGCATGCGTACATTTGAAATATGCATACAAATACTCTTTAATCAATGGGAGAAGAATGCATACATTTCAAAGATGCACACAACTGATGTGTAAATTTGGGAAAATATGCATGAAAATACAGATGGATTCCCATTAGAAAACAACATCAACCAGCTCACAATCTGATATAGAGACCCGTCAGAACAAGCTTCAAGGTGGAAGTTGGAGAACTTCGGTGAGCTCAGATTTTGCTGATTCACACATCCCCGCGGTCAATAAGCAATTTCAAGCCCCCTTTATTTTTAAATGGACTGGACAGCCCTTTGAATAGTGGACAACTTCACATAGAGATTGTCCTCCGCCAGTCCTTCAAATAGAGGACTGTCCTCTATAAAGTAAGATGCATGGCCACCCTACCCCCTGTGGGCTTCCAGATACATAGTTATGTATTGGGAGTGGGAATATAGCCAGTAGAAAAAAAGGGATTCTGGCATCCCAATGAAAAAGGACTTTAAGCCATGGTGGCTGGAGGAAGAGAGAGAGAGAAGACAAATAGCTTCATCTCAGGGCTGCCAAAGGGAAGACCAGCCAGATCTGTGGCATCAACAGGGATGTTGAAGAGTCCTTGGTCTCGAGTCACGAGTCGAGTCACGAGTCGAGTCACGAGTCTTTGGACCCGAGTCTCGAGTCCGAGTCCGAGTCCTTGGTCCAAAATGGTGACTCACGAGTCACAAGTCACAAGTCACTCCCAAAGCTCCACAAGTCCCTATTAAAATCAATGGGGTTTTTTCCCAACAAAATAAGGCTATTTCAGATGTGTGGCTTAAATAAATTCTAGGCACAAGTGTGCCTTTTTATTTCAAAACTCTGCAACTGATTTTGACAAGAACAAACCAGGCGGACAAACCCAAAATAACCAGACAGGCAAAGGAGGCAGGGAACCCCAAAGCAGGCAGGCAGACACAGCCAAACCCAAAATGTCTGAAAGGTTGCATTTTAGGAAAATGATTTTAAAAAATAAAATCTTCGCTGGCGATCGCACTTCTCTCCACTCCTTCTGGCACAGCCCAGGGATGTTGAAGAGTCCTTGGTCTCGAGTCCCGAGTCGAGTCTCGAGTCCCATTAAAAATGTTGGGACTCGAGTCCGAGTCGAGTCAGAGGGGGGACTCAGTCCGACTCATGAGTCGAGTCCTGGAGTCCGAGTCCCCATCCCTGGGCATCAGCAGGCAATAGTGGTCTCAACAGCAGCAACAGATGCCCCAATAGCCACAGCTGCAGCAAGGAAGTTCCCCCCCCCCCCGGCATTTACTGTGTGTCTTGACCCGCGCAACCACCTCTGAGTTCCCTGATGCCTGTACTCTCCACTCCCTCCCCCAGAGAGCCTCATGCAGATTGCTGATGTGTGTGCACATGCCCATGTATATGTGTGTGCATGCACATGTAGCCCCTGACCTAGCATCGCATGTGGTGGTCCTCGGGGCTGAAAAAGTTTTACATCACTGCTCTAACCATGACACCCCACTGGGCCTAGCTGTAGTGTCAACTAATATCAGTTCTATTCTGGTTTAATTGTCACGGCATCTCTCAAAGGATCATGGGAATTTGGTGAGCAAGCTGAGAATTCTCTGCTAAAAGATCCCAAGCCCTCCCCCAAAACAAATAAAGCTAAAGCTCCCAAGGTTCCTGGGCAAGAGTGACAGATTATTCGAGAAAAGCTGTGCCAAAAATCCCCCCTCCCCCCCACACAAATACACTTTCATTTGTCTCCTGGGGGCAGCATTCAGTTGCTTTTGATGTGGGGTGGGGAAGATGTTTTCAGGGATGAATTGGGTTACTTTAATTTTAGACAAAGTGGCTGAAGGGTTTATTTTATTTTTTTTTTTTTCATGCTTCAAAAAGCCTCACAGCCACTACCATCAACCAAAAAACTCTCCATAGCCCGCTAGCCATGGTTCTGGGTCCATAAAGCCCATGAGAATGATACGACACAGTCAAAAACTATGGTAAACCAACTCACCCCACCCCACTGCCACAGAAATGCCTTGGGAATTTATTCCACCCCCAATAGGTGTTTTCTTTTCACCCCTCGCACAACTGAAAGGTCCATGCCAGCTCTAAATGAAATCCGTTTAGAAGATGTCATGTAGATATGTCCTCTGTCATTCTTCTTTTCTAAATATTCCTTAAAGCTTGACTTTTTCTATCTCCCTCCATCCAGCAATTCTTAGGCGGATGCATGGCTAGTATTCAGGGTTTGAGTTCATATTTAGAGTATTATTCAAGCACCTGAAAAATGAGAATCCAAATTGGAAGCATTTAGTCGATTTCGAAACACAAGCCCAGGAGGTAGTTCTTTATTTAGTGAAATCTGCCTGGAGGGAAAATAGCTATTCAGGCGCTCCAATATGGCTTCTGTGGATAGTGAACTGAATTAGATGGAAGACAGATTAAAGGCAAAGCACGGAATCTAATTCTCTTCTGTCTTTTATCATAACCAGAGCAACTAGTTGGATCTTTCTTTTCTTTGAAAGTGGATACAGCAGAGTTTAAAATAGCGTATGCTAAGTAACTGTGGGAAACAGATGCTTCTGCATATGTAGTCTTGTAATGCAGTTCATTTCGATCCTCTTGGACGTAAATAAATTAAAGATATAAATATTTATCTATATAATAGACAGTGCTATTTATCGTCTGTGATTCCCCATGCATGACCACCCTACCAATTCCCAATTCCCTCATGCGGGCAACAGGTAGTGCCCCCGGAACACCACATCCAGTGCCACCCTTCGCTGCTGGGTGTCATGTACTTCTGAATCCATCCTAACCAGTGCTTTCAGAAACACCAGGAGGATAATATAGAGGGTGAATTGGAGATCATGCCAGAACACAGGAACATAGGAAGCTGCCCTAGGAGTCAGACCATGGGTCCATCTAGCCAAGTATTGTCAACACTGACTGGCAGCAGCTCTTCAGAGTGTCAGGCAGGAGTTTTTACAGCCCTACCTGAAGGTGCAGGGAATTGACCTTCTGCATGCAAAACAGGTGCTCTACCACTGAGCTATGGCCTCTCCCCAAAGGTGCATGCACAGCCTCCCTTTCATCCAGGGTGGCAGCAAATTGAGTCTGGAGAAATCTAGCCTTGCACATTTCTGAAACAGTGCAGGGGATTCTAGGGATGATATGTAAGTAGGTGTCAGGAAGGGCCAGCCCTACCATTAGGCAGAGTGAAGCAGTTGCCTCAGGTAGCTGATGCTGAGAGGCGGCAGCAAGGTGTTGGGGAAGAAACCTGTGTGCCATGTGGCCTGCTCTGCACCCCCCACCCTAAGTTACTGTCTTTAGGTGCAGTGAAGGATTCTGACCCACCATCAGTGTGGAAGACAGATTAATCTGCCAGTCCAATTGGCTTTTGTACATGGAATGGGAGGGGGTGCCATCTTGTTCTTTGCCTCAGTAAGCAAAATGTCTTTCGGCTAGCCCTGCTGTCAGGGCTGGGCCATGGGCAACAGTCTAATGGGAGTCACGAGCCATGGAACAAGCCAGGACTCAAGCCTGAAGATAAGTCAGAACCAAAGGATAAACCAGGAGAGAATGTCAAGAAGCAAGTCAGGAGTCAAGAGACCAAAGAGCAAGTCAGGACTAGAGAACAAACCAAGGGGCAGGAGTGAGGAGCAAGGCAGACGTCAGGTCCAAAGAACTACTAAGGATACAGGAACAGGTGAGAGCTTAGGAAGACCTTTTTGCTCAAACAAGAGCCTCAGCTGGAAGAGGAAGCCCACTTATACTCCTTCCTATCCAGGAACATCCAGCAGCCAGCCTGGGTGGGTGGAGTCAGTCCAGGGCACGAAGCTACTTCACTAATACCTGCCATTCAGTGGTTCACCCATACAGGACAGCTCCAGAGTCCCAACATAGGAAGCCCTCCCTACAAGGGAGAAGCCATTACATGAATGGAGATCATTCCCTGCCACCTTCCATCTTCTGAGTGCTGTGCAACTGTACGGGGGTTGACTATGGGGTTGACTCTCATTTTACAGTGGGTGGCTGCCAGGATGGAGACCACATGCGATGTCTCAAATCTGGCTGAAAACTTGGACAAGTGAGATGGTGGCACTTGGCTCAGTGAACCCACTGGACCTTGACTTCGTTGATTGCTAAGACCACATCTGTATGCATACAATTTTGCTTGAAGTCTAGTATGAAGCACAGGATGTGTTACCTTGCATGGGTTTCTGAGAATCTCAGCTTTCGTTTTGTTTAAACAGCTTCTCACGCCTATGATTGGTGAAGATGTATTTTGAAAACTGGCTGGTCATACCTGTGGGGAGGAGGAAAATTGCAAGGTTTGTGGTTTTAACTGTAAGCGTCCTTTATGTCTACCTGAACCTCCCTCCTGGTTCCCTTTTACCCTTACACTCCATATAAGGTGGTGCAGCTAGGACTGGACCTCAGGGCCAAAGTCCAGGGCCCCACAGCCCAGAAGGCCCCTAAATGACCATCCAGAGAGTGGCAGGTGATGCTCAACTTTATATTGAAGGAAGATGCTGGGCCAGTGGGCCATGCCCCTTTGCTTCTACTTAGCAGGGGCCCTAATCTCCTGGATCAATAGCCACCAGAGGCTGGAACTGTGAAATCATGATTCATATCTTTAGGGATCCTGTTCATGGTGAAATATCTTTTGGTCTGCTAAGGCACAGTAAATCTCAAACTTCTAAGGGGTTTATATTGGACCAGTGATTCCCAAACTTTGTTTGGACATACAAGTGAGATAATGGCTAGGGTGCCATGAGAATATGTACCTCTGTCGTAGAGAGCACATGCTTTGCATGCAGAAAGTCCCAAGTTCAATCCCTGGCATCTTCTTCAGTTAAAAAGGTTCAGCTAGTAGATCATGGGAAAGACTTCTGCCCGAGACCCTGGAAATCCATTGACTGTCTGAATCGATAATACTGGGCTAGGTGGCAAGTAGTCTGACCTAGAATAAGGCAGCTTCCTCTCTTCTAGTTTAGCTTGAGCTTTGGTACATCAATATTGCATGACATTCCCGGGCACCAACCTCTCAATCCAGCTTCCTGACCTTGATCCTCTTGGTTAAGTGCCTATGGGTGAGGAGCATCAGGTGGGCAACCTTTGAAAGTATATTCCCATTTGAGTTGCCTGTGAGAGTCAATTAATGAGTATGGCTGTACCTCTGCTCCTGAACTGGCAGGAATTCCGGAGAGGGGTTGAGGCTAGGTATGGATGAAGCTGTCAAAGTTGGTTTCTCATATTTCCAGTCTTAAGTTCAGTTGGTCTCAGACTTGGAGAATTTGTCTAGTCTTAATTGTGGTTCTTCGTGAATGTTGATATTTTTGGTTTAAGTTTGTATGAAAACTCTGAAGTGTTTTTTGAATGCATTTTTGTACATATTTTGCCTAATATATTAATTTTTTCAAGCAATTTGCCCAAAATTTTGAACATGATTCCCCACATTATATGCCTTTTTGTACACATTTTTTTAACTGGAGAACTGTACTGTAAAATCTAGAGAAGTGTGAATTTTGAAGGATAACTGAGTTTCCGTGTGCATGGTGCAGTAGTGGGCAACTTATTGATTTGGCCTACAACTCCCTCACCCCTCACTATTGGCTATGCTGGCTAGGGCTAATGAGAGTTGTAGGCCAAAACATCTGGAGGGCCACAAGTTGCCCATCCCTGGCATAGTGGTTTGCATTAAAATACAAATGGAATGAATTTCTTCCCCATTCCTAGATGAGGCTGATGCTTATCAGAATGCATCTCATGGTTCAAATTAGAGATGAGTTGAAATTTTTCAGAAGAGATTTTTCTAAGCACATTTCTGAGGTTTTTCTTTTTCTCCCCCTCCTGCTAGAAAAAGGTCGGACTGCAAAATTTTCTTTGAAAAGTCTCCACCACTTTATTGTGGTGGCAGGGCCGGCGCTACCGCTAGGCCAACTAGGCGGCCGCCTAGGGCGCGCGGCCGAAGAGGGCGCGGAAACCCTGCGCTCCTCTTTGCTGCCGCTGCGCAGCCCCCGCCAGGCCTCCGCCTCCCCACCCTCCTGCCTGCCGCCCCCGCCGCCGCCGCCGCGCCTCCACCCGCTCGCTCGCTCGCCCGCCCGCCCGCCGCTGCGCCTCCATCCGCCCTCCGCCCTCCCGCTCGCTCGCTGCCGCTGCGCCTCCCACCGCCATCGCCACCCCCCAACCCCCCCGTCACCCCCAACCCCCCCGTCACCTACCTTCGTCGCGGGCAAAAAACAGCGCGGGGGGTCCCATCGCGTCGCGCGTCACTTTAGGAGCAGCAGCAGCAGCCGCCGCCGCCGCAGCCAGGGCGGGGGGGGGGGGGGGGAAGGTAGGTGCAGGTTTTTTTTTTTTTTTTGCTTTGGAGAGGGGGGGGCGCTAAATAGGTTTTCGCCTGGGGCGCCAAACTGCCCTGCACCGGTCCTGTGTGGTGGCTGCCATTTTCCTCCCGCAATGCCCTGGAATGAGGCTAGGTCCAAGGCATTGTGGATGATGCAAAGTGGTGACCAGGCTGCCGATACTTGCAGTAGCAGCAAAAAAACCTAATTAACCTGGAGGGGGGGAGGTAGAAAGAAGCTGTGCTACTGCTGAGCCCCACCCTGAAGAAACCATTGGGGAATTTATCCTCCCACAGCAGAAATTTGGGGAAATGGTGCCCCCAATTTCTTTGCCCACAATTGGCTTCCAGACCTGGACTGGACCCAATTGGTAGTAATCATCTTTGAGCGGCCTGTGACAGTGGATGAATAGGTGCAGCTCCTCTCCTGAACTGGCAGGATTGAAACCTAGAGAGAAACTGATGCTAACCAGAATACTTCTCATGGTTAAACAAAAGTGTGTGTGTGTGTGTGTGTGTGTGTGTGCATGTTCATGGCACAATGTAAGATACCCACCACAGCTCCCTGCAGGGTCCCTGTTTTCTTTTTTTCCTCCTCTTCCATTTCACCTAGATCTCATCTGCTCTCCTCTAGCACGTACAGGGATGAGGGTAGAAATATTCACTCAGCCTGATCTCTTCCGCCCCCCCCCCGCCCGACTTTACTCCCAGTATTTCTACCACTTGGTCTAACCTCCCTTCATTTCCCCTTATATTATGTGTGGATAGGTGCAGGATGATGAGGATGATGATCATCATCCTCATCCTCATCTACCCTCCTATGGAAGAGAGCAGTACTTGGACAGTGAAACTGATGGGGCAGTTTGCTAGTCCTCAGCGTGTGCCATGTGCTGCAGACCACCCGCGTGGAGTTTCCAGTTCCCACCATCTCCATTCAGTGAAAAGGCAGCTGTGAGCTGCCCTGTGTGCTTCCATGGTGATCGCCTTGGGGCTGCCCCATGCGCAAAGTGTCCCGTGAATGTTATAGGGTAATGTTTCTATCAGTGAGTTAAACTCCCAGTATCACAATACAAGTACGATGGGAATCAGAGTAGGATTTGAGGTCTTGTGAATTACAATGCAAGCAAAGACCCAGGGGAACCCAAGCTACAATGCTTTTACAGCTCTCTGGCTTCCTTCATGTGCATATTAAATTGTTCTCTGAATGCCATTGCCTGCCTTGTAATACATTGTAAAGCTGTCTCTGAGTGCCAAAAATGTTTGACATGATATTCTACTGTTGTAATAACCACAATGGGGTTTAATACAGCATGGAAGATTTTTAGGCTTCCTCTTTGTACTGTTTTAAAGTTAACTTTTAAAACTTTGGATCTTATGATACATTTCTCCAGACAAAGGCTTCCACTCAAACAGTGGCGTTGCACACCGCGGAAGAGGGGAATCTAATGCGTAGAATACGAATGTGTAATTCCCATGACATTACTATAGCAATTTGCTCCCCCTCTCCCCATATGTAATTTTCATGTGAACCACTGTTCAGATGAATGTTTCCCAAAAGAAACATCTTTTTAAAAAACACATTCATTGTGGTGGGGTGCTTGGAGAAGGTAAAATCTGGAGAATGGTTTTGGGAAAGTATCAGATGACACCTCAAATACTCATCTCCTTAATGATCCCAACAGTGCTGTTCGGCATACATTTTACTTTCTACTTCCTAGCAATGCTGCATAAGTATATGGTTCTCATTTGGTACCTCTCTCCAATGCCTCTTTTTGTACTTTCAACCTCCCCAACAAGGTAACATCTTTGCAAGCAATATATAACATGCACTAATGTGTTCTCGTCTTCTGTTCAGCAGTTCATGTGAAAAGACTCCCCCCCCCCAAAAAAAAAACATACAAAAGAAAAATTAGGCATTTGGGTTGGATTGCAAGGGAGATGGACAATTCCTTCCCATGGGCATCATCCACTTATTTTGTCCTCAGGCTATAGAGAAGGAACTCAAAAAAGTGTTTATGTTTGTACTGTTCTGCATTTTCCATGTTTTTTTTTTTTTTAATTAAGTGGAATGCATATTGGGATGTCATATAGTAGAAGCCAGTGAATCACAAATCCTGGATGTGTTACCATGAAAATTAAAGCCCAAATATGACACAATGAAGAAGCCCAAAACAAAGGAATGCTTGCAATGAAAGCCAAAAGGGAGGACTGGTAGGTATGGAAAGAGAATAGGAACCCTTTGACTGTGTTCAAGTTCCATTGAATAGCATCATATGCACTGCTTTCCCGCTGGCGTTATATTGTTGTTTGCTGATTTCTTTTAGCTCTGTTAGATTTCATTGCATTGCTGTTTTTAAAATGATTGTACAATGCCTAGGGAATTTATTTGATAAGCATCTCAGAAATACAAATTAATTCATTAATTAAATATGTTGCCTTTGGAGACATAATATCTAAGAGAGTGTTCTCCAACCTTGGGTCCTCAGATGTTTTTGGCCTACAACTCCCAGCATGTGAACCACTGTTCAGATGAATGTTTCCCAAAAGAAACATCTTTTTAAAAAACACATTCATTGTGGTGGGGTGCTTGGAGAAGGTAAAATCTGGAGAATGGTTTTGGGAAAGTATCAGATGACACCTCAAATACTCATCTCCTTAATGATCCCAACAGTGCTGTTCGGCATACATTCAGCTATGCTGGCTGGGGCATTCTGGAAGTTGTAGGCCAAAAACAACTGGGGACCCAAGGTTGGAGAACACTGATCTAAGAGTATCTATTGTTGAATTTGTATTTCAGGGACACCTTCTTAGCTTTAGTATAAATCACATTGTATGCCTTAAACCCAGTCTAATAAACATAAATGCTTACCAATTAAAGTTGTGTGACTTCACACCCCCACACAGACAAATTTTGTCAGTCTTATTGAGACACTTTTGTCTTCTTTTGAATTTTTTGTGATATTTCCATTGAGGAAACTCCAATTCAGTGTAGATAAAATCTGGTAATAACCAAGAGTTGCATTGACTTTCCGTGAGATTTTGCTGGTTCTAGGTATGAAGCACTGAGGTTTCCACAAAATTCCTTGCATATTTCACCTAAGAAGGAATTCCCAAACCCACTTGGAATTTCACATCAGGCAAAATTTGTGATACTGTAGGGATGCATGAATCTGTCAAACTCTATTTCTCTCAGTTTCTAATTTTTCCAATCTTAAGTTCAGTTAGTCTCAAACTTTAAGAATTCCTCCAGTCTGTAGTTCAGTTCCTCATGAACTTTGAAATTTTTTTTTTTTTAAGTTTGCATGAAAATTGATAGGCATTTTTGTGCACAGTTCTCCTAATACTTGTATTTTTGTATGCATTTTTGCCTAATATGCACATTTTTGCAAGCAATTTTCTGAATATGATGCATTTTGGAATATTATTTTTTCTAATATACACATCTTTGCATTTTTTTAAATTGGACAACTCCATTGCAAAATTCAGAGAAGTGTGAATTTCAAAGGATAACTGAGTTTTGGTTCTTATAGTGTTTCAAAAGTGTGAAATTGGGTAAGTTCACATTAAAAATGCAAACTGAATTAATTTCTCCCACTAGTAGACTAGTGATAAGTCTACTATCTGAAATCATCTTCAATGGTACTTCATCATTTTATTTTTTAAAGTGAGTTCAAAGGACGTCCGTATGTCAGTCTATGCAGCTTGTGCAAACTGAGGCCAACTGACAGATGTAATATTTACTGTATGAATTACTGTAAAGATTTAGCTCAATCAGACTAATGGATTCCCAGCTGGCAAAAGTTCAGAGATCATATCTTCATGTGACTCTTCCTGCCGTGGGAGGTAATCTCTTGGTGTATTTATTAAATCAGGTCATATACAAATGTGAATACCGTACACTCATTTTCAAACACAATTAAGAAGGAAAAACTAGAAAGCTGGTGGTTGCTGAGCTGCCAAATGCTAAATACTATCCAGGGGTTATCGACAATCTGATTAGAATGAAGTGGAGCTGAAATGCGATTGATTTAGGGATAACAATGCATCTATTTAAGGGTGATGACCACAGAAAACACAAGTACTGCAAATAATAATAATAATAATAATTGCATTCTTCAGATGTTTGTAATGATGATGTACCTTTTAGTTTCCTGGATATTTTATTCAATTTCTGTGATCCACAAAAAAATGGAACCGTGCCATTGTAATTCTTAATCTTCAAATCCTTTGAGATATTTTGCGAGAGCAATCGGGTTTCCCTGATGTGAATTATGGGTGGGTAATAATAATAATAATAACAACAACAACAACAACAACAACAAATTTATTTCTTACCCGCCTCTCCGTCTAGATCGAGGTGGGGAACAACAAAAATACAAAATACATAAACTAATCAATACACCATACTATTACAACATCTTAAAACTACTTAAAAACATTATAAAACATCTTAAAAGCATCTTAAAAGCATCTTTTAAGAATTTTGTTTCAGTTCAGTTTTGATAAGAATTTACCAAAATTGTCCTTCCATATTCAGGACAAAAAGAACTTGAGAATAATAGTTTTTTTTTTAAAAAAAAACTGAATGTGGCAGAGACTGAAACAGATAGATTTTTGAGTGCTTCCCTCTTAAAAGTCTGGGTTTTGAATTCCTGTGTATTCAACCATGTTAGTGATTAATTAGGGTTGACACCTTTTCTTCTTTTTTTTTTAAATGAGAGATTCCTCATCTTTAACAGCCACATGGCAGGCAGGCACATCATGGTCCTCTCCATGCCGGGAATAGCTGCACCTATTGAATTTGGGCGGTGCAGATGGGTGAGTGTGTGGTTTCAGTTTCTTTTTGATAACAATTTACAAAAATTCGCAGAGCTCATATCTGAGAGAGGTACAACTTGAGATTTGAATCTGGGAGGAAGCAAAACACACAGATTTGTCCATTCCTAATATAAGTACACTGCTGTTGAGAGATCTGTGTATACATGAGTGTCATGAGCACGTTATGTTGTCAGTGTAACTGCACTCCCTCCCCAGCATTTGTAATTGGCGAAGCTGCCTGAACAGCACAATCCTATGGCCGCCGGGCAGCATCTAGACAGCTGTAGGATATTTCGGAATCCCAGCTCTGACCTTGGAAACTCGCTCCAAGGCTGGAGCTGGGACACTGAGCTCAGAGCACCTCCCCCCCCTGCAGCTGGCACAGAAAGAACCGTGTCAACTGCTTCTGAGAAGGGGTTCTGTGAGCGTTCTGGGGAGGAGACAGGAGGTACTGCCCCAATACGAAGTATCCTCAGCCTCCTTCCCTCTCCCCCTGAAGCGCCGCACTTAGATGGCCGAAATCAGCCATCTAAGTGCTTTGCAGGGCAAGAGGAGCCAGGAGCGTGGAAGCAACCTTCGCCTCCGTGCTCCTCCCACCCTGCATAGGATGCCCATAATCCTCCCGAGTTTGGAGGGCGATGGGCATCCGGATTGGATTGTGCCCTAAGATATTTTTTTCTTGTCAGTAGTTTTTTAAAAAAAACATTTTTCACCAATTGTTACAATGGCAACCAGTAGTAATGAAAAATGAAGGTGTATAACAAAAATGAGACCAAAGACTTAAACGTTTTGAAAAAGAAGATATATCGGCATGTTGAGTGGTACAAAACTGTAAGGAAAGGAAGGAATAAAAGTGTGGAGAAAAAGCGTCAGAGTTTCCTGCACCACACTCACACACACACACACACACACACCTCCTCAGTGTAAACAAGTATAATCCCAGCTGGGGGCTGGGAAATGCAAAATGTACATAGTTCCTCTGATGGCTCCTGACGCCGCAGAGTCTCCCCGGTGCCACAGCTATTTGCATGCATATGCGGCAAAGAGCCACCCCTGCCTGACCCAGATGAAGTTCATCCTGATTGGCTAAAGACACCTGGCCTACTGAAAGGAGGGGTGGGGGGCAGAATCTATACTGCTTGCCGCCGTAGCTTTTGGGTTGTTGTTGTCTGCATGCTTTCGCAGGAGGAGGGCTTTTGCTGAGGCAAGCCCTGAAGAGGACAAAACCCCCAGGTAAAGGAGTAAGGCCTGTGTAGTTATATAGTAAAGGAACTAGCTTTTGTTGTTTTGTAGCTCTATTGTGTATGTACCAAAGTGTCTCCCCACCGTTTCTCCCTCTTCCCTCATTACCTCCTTTTATTGTAATCTGTTTACCTTAAATAAACTTTCCTGGTTTTACCCCACACGGTGTGTGTGGTTCCTCTGTGGTTCAGTGCTAAATCCAGTGTATAGGACCAAGGGCAAGGCCCTGAGACTGAGAGAATCAAGTCAAGATGGCAGAGCTAAGGCTGGCAGTTTTGCACCTTGATCTCTGGTCTTGAGTAAAGGACCAGACCTTCACAAAAAGCTTTTAAGAACTAAATAATGCTCCTGTTGTTACAATCCTGGACCTCTGAAGAATGTTTAGAAATCCAGTCTTCTGTTTTCAGTCAGAAAAACAGGAAGGTGAGGAACAAGATAGAAGATGAAAGGGAAAGAAGAAGGAGAAGGGAAATAATCTGGGGAAGGAATCTGATGGAGCACCATGTTCCAGCAGCCGCTCTTTGGGGATAATTGCAATCAAAGTACTCCAGAAAGGCTAGGCACTCAATGTGCCATTCAATTTTTGCTAGGTACTCAATTGTATATATGTCACTTACTCTCAAGTTGCTAATTTCAAAACATTCACATTTCCTACAAAAAGTATTATAATTAGGAATACCCATTAAATGTAAGGATGCAAATTCATCTGCTATTTCTGCTATGCCAATTAGAGGGATGAAACAGTTTTAATCTGGTTCATAACCCTTTCTCATATGGTAATTGGTCGGTCTGTTCTCTCCTATTTCTGTGGAAACCCAGCCTACAAATATATATATATATATAAGTTACAAGATGGTCTGAAAGCTCATTAACTTCTTTCTGTTCTTTTTGTCAGATGCCAGCTGCCTGGAGCAGTTAGAAAGCACAAGTCCTATTGCATGTATTCCAGATGAGTCCAAAAAGGCCCCTGGGAGTGATCCCTGTGGTGACCTGCTGTCCCATCCAGGGATATTCTATGGAAGAAAACATAGCTTCCACCATTGCATATGATGACATGCTGTCTCTCCCAGGGACAATGTATGGGCGGAAAAGCATGCTTGCTGCCATAGACCTATTTTTTTCTCCCTATGCAGTGGCTTCTTAGTGGTTCTGCATGGATCTGCTGTCCATTTGGAGTCCACTCAGAGTACAGACTTCAGTGTACTGGCTCCTTCTCTGTGGAACTCCCTGCCTCTTGATGTCAGGCAGGCACCAATGTTCTGCTTTTGGTGCCTGCTGAAGACCTTTTTTTTAAAAAAGCAAGCCTTCCCTCACTGATCAGTCATGGTTTAAGATAACAATCTGATTTTAAATATTTCAGTTCTGTAGTTTGATTCTCTTTCTTTCTTGCTTTCTTTTCATAGTTCACAGCTTGAGAATCTTGTCAGATATAGAGTGGTATATAGATCCCAGGGATGTTGAAGAGTCCTTGGTCTCGAGTCACAAGTCGAGTCACGAGTCTTTGGACCCAAGTCTCGAGTCCGAGTCCGAGTCCTTTGTCCAAAATGGTGAGTCACGAGTCACAAGTCACGAGTAACTCCCAAAGCTGACTCCACGAGTCCCTATTAAAATCAATGGGATTTTTTCCCAACAAAATAAGGCTACTTCAGATGTGTGGTTTAAATAAATTCTAGGCACAAGTGTGCCTTTTTATTTCAAAACTCTGCCACTGATTTTGGCAAGAACAGACCAGGCAGACAAACCCAAAATAACCAGGCAGGCAGAGGAGGCAGGGAACCCCAAAGCAGGCAGGCAGAGGCCTTTGTCTTGGACAATTCAACTGTTGAACTGGTCAAGAAGAGATGGGGTGGGGTGGAGACAAGTCCCCCCCCCCTTATGTCAACTCTGTAACATAGTCTGCTTATTATTACCATCTTACTGATGGAATGTGGGATCATGTCTGATACAGAGAGAGGGAAAGGTAGAGAGGCTTATGACAAGCCTGCAATGTAGGCCACTGCTAATAAATATGTATTACAGACGGGGGGGGAGTGTATTATATCATAATAAATGAAATACCCCCCAAGAAGCTCAAGACAAGACACATGATTCTCCCCCCCCTTTTTTAATCCTTACAACAACTTTGTGAGGTAGGTTAGGCTGAGAGTGACTGACCCAAGGTTACCCAGTGAGCTTCATCGCTGAAAATGCATTTGAACCCGGGTCTCCCCAGTCCTGGGCCAATACTCTAACCCAGCCTCCCCAACCCTGGTGCACTCCAGATCAGTTCGTATGCAACTGATCGGAATTGCCGGCTGTGAATTATGGGGTTTGTCCAACAGATCTGGACAGCACCAGGTTGTGAGAACGCTTCTCTAACCACTACACCATGCTGCCTCTTTTGCATTTATTGATTTGATTTATACCCTGCCTTTCCAGCAAGGAAATGGTGCTCAAGGCTGTTCCGCTCCCTAGTCACATTATCCCCATACAGCTGGCAGGGACTCACTTGCAGCTGCAATCCTACACATGGAGAGCTAGTGTGGCACAGTGGTGAGAGTGTTGGACTGGGGCTCAGGAGAACCGGGTTCTAGTCCCCACTTGGCCATGAAGCTCACTGGGTGACTTTGGGCCAGTCCCTGACTCTTCAGCCTACCCTACTTCACAGGGCTGCTGTGAGGATAAAATGCAGAGGAGGAGGGCCATGCAAGCTGCCCTGGGTTCCTCACAAGAGGGGGGGGGTAGCGGGATATAAATATAATAGATAAATAAATGGAGCCAGCATGGTGTAGCGATTCAAGAATTGGAGTACGACTGGGGAGACCCAGATTCGAATCTCCACTTGGCCACAAAGCTCCCTGGGCGACCTTGGGCCAGTCAATCTCTTTGCTGAAGCCCCTTCGCAGGGCTGTTGTGACCCTCTGGCAGGCAGCAGGTAGTAATGACTTGGGCAGGGATGCACACAAGCACACATAGAAAGTGTGTGTGTGTGTTTGTTTGTGTGTGTGTTTCTGTAGCACGTATGCGCGTGTGTCTCTGTCTCTCTGTCACACACACTCACACACATGCTACAGAAACACAAACACACACCAGCCCTGCAGAGCAGCTCCTATTGCTGGGAAGGAGCATTGGACACCCCTCGCGTTCTAGTGCAGCGTTACTGTCCAGTCTCTGGTTTTGGGGTGTTTTTAGGGAAATGCAGTTGCGGGGCTGTGAGTTTAACAGCAACCAGAAGGAAGTGTAGGGGGGGGGAGAAGGTGTGTACGCGCGCATGTGTGGCATAAACTAAGACCTGAGCTGGAAAGAGCATGAGCTCCTGTCCTTGTTGCTTTGAGCTGGATATGCGGCTGAGAATTCTGGATTTCTTGTGTTCTGTGGGCAGCGATCGCTGCTAGGACGGTGTGTGTGGCGAGGATTGCAGCCTCAAGTCTTGATTGCCTGCCTGCCTGCCTGCCTGCCTGCCTGCCTGCCCGCCCACCACGTGGCGCTCTTGCCGCCGCCGCCGCCGACAACAACAACAATGGAGCTAGACGGAGCACCTCAACCATACTGGGAGCAACGAGGAGGCTGGTATGACCCTCAGCCGGCTTGGCTGGCTAGCTTTTTCTCCTGCGGTTGCTCAGCTCCATCGGGGCGGCTGTGCGGGGCTCAGTTCGGGGACAGGGAGAAGGTCCACCTGGATACCCGTGGGACACCCTCCCTGGATGGCTGGCAGCGGCAGTGGGAGACATCCAGTCCTCTCGGCAGCGGCAGCAGGAGGCGGCCGGTCCCCACCTTCCCCCTCTTGCCTTTTCTCCCTCTGCTCCGTCGGTGAGTTAATGGCGATGCTGCAGAGGCAAAGCAGGCTTCACACGATCACCCCCTCCTGGACGGCCTTGCTTGCGCAGTCGCCGCCATTGAACCCCTGACGATGGGAAAAGGAGGAGCAGGAAGCCGGCCACAAAGGGTGGGATCTGTCAGGGCTCGGAATCGCTGCTTGATTCTCTGCCCCGCTAAACGGAGCTGAGAAAGCCAGCAAGCCCAGAGTCACACCAACCTCCTTGTCGCTCGCGCGCCGTAGGATTGGGGAGCTCCACCGAGCTCTGTTGTTGTTATTGTGGCAAAGGATCCACGTGGCTGGAGCAGGGCGGTCCTTTCAGGCAGCGATCCTAGGCATATACGCTGCAGTAGGAGAAGTAAGCCCCGTTGCGCACAGTAGGACTTTCTTCTGAGCAGGGATGTTGAGGAGTCCTTGGTCTCGAGTCCCGAGTCGAGTCTTGAGTCCCATTAAAAATATTGGTACTCGAGTCGGACTCGAGTCAGAGGGAGGACTCAGTCCGACTCACGAGTCGAGTCCTCGAGTCCGAGTCCCCATCCCTGATAGATCCTGTAAATAATATATACGTACATAGGTGCATACATACATACAGTGTCCCCGGAAAGGTACAGCATGTCATCATGCCTCCCAGGGGCATATTTTATTTATTTATTTATGACATTTCTATACTGCCCAATAGCCAAAGCTCTCTGAACGCTTCACATATGTGGCCTCAGCTGCAGTGTGTGACAGGAGTCATGCTTTCTAGCTGCCCCAAGGAGCTAGAATCTCTAAAAAAAATAAAAAATAGAAAAGGAAAATTAACTAGTGTACCCTCAGACCACCTTGTTGTAGAATTTGCTGGCAGCTTGGATCCTGAAGTGGGCCACCATTCCATCCACACATTGATCTGGAAGTTGGTTGGGATGTACGAACAAGCAGAACTTGAGCTAGATGAAGTTCTCCAAATTCCATCTCAAAGTTCATTCAACTCCAGTCCATATTACATTGTGAGTGTTGTGGTTTTTCTTTTCTCATGAAAATCCATATGTATGTTTGTGCATATTTTTCCAAATGTGCACATTAATTGTGTATGCATCTTTGAAACGTATACATTTTCTCCCATTGATTAAAGCATATTTGTGTGCATTTTTCAAATTTTTTTCATGCACATTTTTCAAATGTACGTGTGCTGTCGAATGCATTTTTTGTGGGTCCGCAAATCACATTGCAAGCTTGGAAATGTATGGACTTCGACTGCAGATTGTGTCCGAGCCTGTGTTTGGTCTGGAAGGTGCAAACTTGGTAAATCCTGATTTAAAAAAAACTTACTGAAATGAATTTCTCATACATACCAAGGAAGTTGCAGCCTGGGCGAGTCTGCTTTGGAAATCTGGCCAACTGGATACATCTCCCATGCCCAGTTCGAACTGGCTCCAATGCCTCCACTGCTACTTGTTCATAATCCTGTTCAGAGTACATGATGTGAGTCAAGGATATTCAGCACATATCATGTGAAATCACGTGACTTGATTTCCTCATGGACAGTGACACACAATTCAATGACACAGAGCTGCTCTCCCAACACCAGGGAACGAAGGGCTGATACTAGAAAAGGGCAAAAAAAAGACATTACTCTAAATGTGTGTCTAGCAGCTACCGCTTTCATTTTTACTCTAGAGTAGGCACAGGGCCCCCGATCCAGATTGATACCTTAACATGGGGAATAGGGGGACTTTTAAGAGCTGGATTGAGTCCCTGCACCTACCCTAGAGTAAAGAAGACATAAATGATAGGTACACATTTAAACTAATCTCTGTTTTGGCACTAAGAGGCTGTAAATGAGAAGAATCATCATGTGGTGGGTGGTTGCTGTCCTCCTCCCCTCATTTGGGGTGGGTCAGGACAGCTGCAAGCTCCAGTGCCCATGGATGACTATACACACTAGAGCTGTGGTCTCGGTAGCTCACCTGACAGCCAGCTAAAGTTGCAAGAGTGGCTGGTTGTGATGGAGGGGGTATGGCTGCACATCAGTGGTGGCCCAGTGAAGCAGCCCCCGGGGATGTTAGAGGGGGGAAATAGACAGGGATGGAATGAGAAGAGCCAATGGCAATGGAGACAGAGCAAAAGGAAACAGAGCAAGCCTAAGAGGAAGTTTGGGAGGAGACAAAGTAATCTGGAGGGATGTGCATGAGAGGAGAAAGAGAGAAGAGAAATGGGCATGACAGAGAACAGGAGGAAGGAGAGGGGGGCAGAGAAGGGACTTTAAGTACTACTACTGCCCAAAGCACACCTGTATGCCTGTCTGAGGTAGGGCTCAGAAGGTGGGATTTGACCTTATCTGAAGGGAGAAGAACAACTTGCTCTGTAGAGGGCATCCTGTCTACCACAACATCTGCTGCCATGGCAAGATCTCTTGTCAGGAGAACTCCTACTCTGACCATCAACACCTTGTTCTCTCATTTCCAGGATTCTCCTTCGCCCTCCTGCACAGCGGAGGTGGCACCCCAGGTGAGGGAGGCCAGAAGGGATGACACCATCCTTGTTGAAGGCATGGCAAAGAACCCACCCAAAAAGGAGCTCCACCTCCCTGTGGGAGATTGCCCTGTGAGGCAGAGAAGCCCAGAACATCTCCCCTGCCATGAAGAGTCTGTCTACCTTGAACTCATCTCAGGAGTCAAGGTGGTGCCATGTTTTCTCACTGCTATAACCTGGGAATAATAAAAGCAGGAGCTGCTTTGGACTTTCTTTTAATTCCAATGATGACAAGGCTGGGGGTGGGTGTGATGTCCCTCTACCAGGAGACCCCATGTCACATCGAGTCTGTAAAGCATAAAAGGCATGGAATGTTCCATCTGTATCTTCCTTAATGAGGTGCCCCTTTAAATTAAATGAAGTGTTCAGTATGCCATACTCCTTTAATTTAGTGTCTTTAATTTCTGCTCTGACTATAAAATTTGTGAATTCGCGTATCAGCCCTCCAGAGTTATCACCTTAAGTTGCACATCTTTATTCTTCCTCTGTTCACAAGGCTTGTCTATTTCAAGTGTGCAGAGTGCATTACATTTCCATTGTTTATTTCCACATTTCATTATAAATTAGTTCAGGGGGAAATTTGCTCTGCCTAATTTTCAAACCTCTTGAACCTCCCATATCAGAACAACCAGACTGAACAAGAATATTGGACTTAATGCATAGCATATTGGACTTAATGCAGTGCAGAAAATTTTTCTTCTACCTCCCTTCATCTCTCTCTCTTTCTCCTTCCTTTCTTCTTATCACTACCACTTCTGCTAATAATAATAATTTAAAAAATGTTACTCACAAACAGGGTAATAAACTCAAGCTTGTCAGAAGAAAATGAGAAAAATGTGTTACAGATAGCAAGAACAGTACTAGCTATAATAGAAAGGGGTTTTACAAGTATGTCAAAAATAAGAGAAAAACTAAGAATGCACCAGGACTCATGCTTGACGAATTTTTAACCTTGAAGTTCATTTATATTTATTGCATTTGAATCCCACCAATGTGGTTCCATTGAGCCCTTGACTTATTAGTGATTTTGCTTCTAAAAAATTACCATGGAGGAAAAACAGCAACGATAATGTCACCGTGAGGTGATTTTGCCACATCCATTTTGCATCAGTGAATATGTTTGAATGCTTGGACTTTTTATAGAAAGCTAAGGAAAAACTACTAAGTAAATTCACTGGGCCATCTGGACCAATATGGACTACTCTAAATTCAACAGGGGCTCTTCAGGGCCTCCGGCTGTTGTTTTTTCCAGCCCTGGCTAGGGATGTACCAAAACAGGGAAATCGAGCTCATTTGAGATCACCAGGTTTCCTGCCCACTTCTGTTCCAATGATCAGAAGTGGGCCAAGTTGAGTGTTTTTCATGGACTTCTGCCTGTAAGGTGAACCACAATTTCTGTATTTTTTTTAACCACCAATTGGAATTTGCACAAAATGGCACCCAAAAAGCATGTGTCTCTAGCACAATTTCTGCAAATCGCACAAGTCGTGTCAAAACCAGAATCCAATGGGCCACTTCTGCCCCTGCCAATTCTGTTGCACAAGCAGCTCCCACTGCTTGCGCAATAGCAATTTAGTGCTTCCGGGGCAACCTGGAATGGGAGCTCTGCCGACCTGCTTCCTTCCAGAAATGAGTGTTTCCAAAAGAAAGCACACAACACTATCCAAAGCCCTGGGTGACCAGTCATTCGGATTGTACTGCCTATGATGGCCTTGCCAATTCCTTGGCCTGCAATTTTGATTGGCAAAGAATTGTCCAGTTCCATCTGGTTTGTCAGGTATAGCGAATCAGTGCCGCCAACACTGACAAAGCCTAGCATTGTGCAAAATATTCTCTAATTTTATCATTTAGTTGGAAAGTAGCAGGCACAATGAGATGGAAGAGTTGACAAAAAACAACAGCACCTTACTAAATATTCCCATTGTTTCAATATTGTTTAGCACTTCTTGGTCCACTGGCTATGGTGTTTTCTTAGCACCATTTTCCTCCCCCTTCTTTGCCCTCACTTTCCTCAGTTTCATCTGCCCTCACTGCTGTTTGCTTACTTCAGAACAGATATGTATAGGATTGTATTATTATTATTATTATTATTATCATCATCATCATCATCATCATCCCACCTTTTCCTCAGTGCTGGGACTCAAAGCGGCTTTGCAACCTTAGAACTTGTACAATTAAAACATATAAATAGAAATATATAAAAGTTAAAAATATAATTAAATCAGCTAGAATATTAAAATTATATCAAATATCAAAGTTAAAACAGCAATAATGATATAAACAGTGCAATCCATTGCATTCCCACAGGTCCAGACTATTCCCAAAGGCCTGCCAGAACAAAAAAGTTTTTGCCTGCCTCTGGAAACATACCAAGGAAGGCATCTCCCTGGGAAGGGAATTCCAGAGCATTGGGGCAGCCACCGAGAAGGCCCTCTGCCATGTTCCTGCCAGGTGTGCCTGAGATGGTGGTGGAACTAAGAGAAGGGCCTCCCCTGAAGATCTCAGGGTACGGGCAGGCTCATAAGGGAGAATACAGTCTTTCAGATAACCTGGACCCAAGCCATATTGTACTGTTAGTATACTATGACACAAACTTTCATAGGCAAAAGTGCTTCAAGTGATGATATGAATGCAATGTGTAAGAGAAAATCTCCCTACAAGTAATCTTTTAGGATGGTTTTTTGGATGTGCGAATCAGCAAAACTCACACTCACCTGAAGTTCTCCGAATTCCATTTCGAAGCTCATTCTGACTTGAGTCCATATCAGATCGTGAGCTTTGCTCTTCTCTTTTTTGCATGAAAATCCATCCGTATTTTACTGCGTATTTTTCCAAATGTACACATCAATTGTGCACATTTTTGAAATGTATGCATTCTTCTCCCATTTATTAAAGTGTGTATGTGTGCATTTTTCAAAAGTACACATTTTTTCATGTGATTTTTCAAATGTATGCACGCTGTCAAACACATTTTTTCTGGTCCGCAAATCATATTGCAAGCTCAGAATTGTACAGACTTCGACCACAGATTGTGTCTGAGTCCATGTTCAGTCCAAAAGGTGCAAAAATCAGGCTGGGGACAGCTGCTCTACTGTGAGAGAGTGAAACAGGATCCCTGTTAAGTGTCCTTGCCTCCAAACTGTATGCATGTAGGCTCTGTAAAAAGCAGGGATAAGCAGACATGCATTTTGAAGACATGCAGACATGTCTGCAGAGAGGGACTTTTCAGTGATGGCACCCTGGCTGTGGAACTGTCTCCCGAGATTTGCTCCTTCTTAATTTTGTTTTAGATTGGAAGTAAAGACTATTCTGGTCTTTACTGCAATTTGCAGAAATTTGCAGATATGCATACAGTTTGTATGTACACAAGGTCTACTGTAGCCTTTCCCAATGGGTCACCCTCCAGATGGTTTGGACTATAATTCCAAACACCTGAAGCATTGGCCATGCTGGCTGGGGATGATGGGAGCTGCAGTCCAGAAGCACCTAGAAGGCATCAGGCTGGGGACAGCTGCTCTACTGAACATGCAGAGCTAGGGATGGGGCTTGCCACCACAATCCTACTCTCTACTCATTGTCCCCCACCGCCATGCATGTTTGGTGTTCCTACATGTGTTGTCTGAAAAGGGCTAGTTT
This sequence comes from Shinisaurus crocodilurus, assembly GCA_021292165.1. Classification (NCBI taxonomy): domain Eukaryota; kingdom Metazoa; phylum Chordata; class Lepidosauria; order Squamata; family Shinisauridae; genus Shinisaurus; species Shinisaurus crocodilurus. The sequence continues at coordinate 102,792 of JAHFWL010000485.1, forward strand.
CTGTGGCTCCATATACTGCATTAAGAAAATGGATGCTTCTTCTCTAGGCCCCCCACTTCCCACCCCAATGTCCTTCAAAATCAGCCTGATTTAAGTCACTGTAATTGCACATGGAAAAGAAGCCACGAGATCATAGCCACACCAGGAACGTGAGATTCTGAGTGAGCAGCAGATGCACCAAGGTGGGGACAGCCAGTCTGCTGAAAATGACAGAATGAAATTTGATAGGAATAAATGCCAAGTGCTGCACCTAGGGAAAAGAAACCAACTGCACAGTTACAGGATGGGGGATACTTGGCTCAATAATACTACAAGGGAGAAGGATCTTGGAATTGTTGTAGATCAGAAGCTGAATATGAGCCAGCAATGCGATGTGGCTGCAAAAAAGGCAAATGCTATTTTGGGCTACATTAATAGAAGTATAGCTTCCAAATTGCAGGAAGTACTAGTTCCCCTCTACTCAGCACTGGTTAGGCCTCATCTTGAGTACTGCGTCCAGTTCTGGGCACCACACTTTAAGAGGGATGTAGACAAACTGGAAAGGGTTCAGAGGAGAGCAACAAAGATGATTAGTGGACTGGATATAAAGCCCTATGAGGAGAGACTGAAAGAACTGGGCATGTTTAACCTTCAGAAGAAAGACTGAGGGGAGATATGATAGCACTCTTCAAGTACTTGAAAGGTTGTCACACAAAGGAGGGTCAGGATCTCTTCTCGATCATCCCAGATTGCAGGACACGGAATAATGGGCTCAAGTTATAGGAAGCCAGATTCTGCCTGGACATCAAGAAAAAAATTCCTGACTGTTAGAGCAATACGACAATGGAACCAACAACTAGCTAGGGAGGTCAGTGGGCTCTCCCACACTGGAGGCATTCAAAGTGCAGCTGTACAGCCATCTGTCAGGGATGCTTTGACTTGGGTTCCTGCACTGAGCAGGGGGTTGGACTCGGTGGACTTATAGGCCCCTTCCAACTCTACTATTCTATGATTCTACATACCGGGGGGAAAGTTCTCTCTACTACTACCACCAATGAATACACAGAAGGAGTCTCTCATTAAGCTCCGTGTGAAGTAAAAATTAAAGAACATTATTAGATCATTGTGAATGGGCGTGCATGTGTGATCCATAAAGTCCCCTGAACAAATTGCTCTGCAGGGAGATTTTATAAAACCTTCCTAGGCATTTGAACACCATTGTAGCAGATGGCAATAAACGGGAGAGTAGCTGAAAAGCAGCTCACCACAAGATGGCAAACAGCCACAGTCTAAGAGATACCGATCAGGCTTTCTTTAGCCTTTGTAGAATAACACTGCAAACCTATGCACATCTACTTGGAAGTAAGTCCCATGGAATTCACTGGGACTTACTCCCAGGTAAGTAGGTATAGAATTGCAGTTTAGGAGACATATTCTTGCATTAAACTTAGGTTACAAAGAGTCTTTCTTGGGATGTCTGGGAGGAGGAACTTAGGTAAGCCAATAATACTGGGGGAAAGCAAATCACCTGCTATCTTCAACTGGATTTTATTATACAGATGATGCTGGAAATTGTGGTGATAATGTATTTGTTTATTTCTTTTATTTAGAACATTTATATGCAACCTTCATCCCTTTAAATTATGCTCTTTCGTTCCTGCATCTGGCACTTTAAACTCTCACTCTGTGTGTATCTTTGTGCCTTCCTTTTAATTTTTTATTTTCAATGAAAAGGATGGCTGCCTTGTATATTATTCTCAAGAGTTCACCAAGGCACTTGACACTGGATTCAGATTTCTATGAATCCGATCTTCAGATTCTGCAGCAGACCGGCTTTTTCTGAGTTATGCAGACTTGCAGACTGGTTTTTCACTTCTTGGGGGGGGGGGGATTTGCAAATTAGTGCAACTAGAATGAAATTCTGGTTAAAAAAAAATCTGTTCCAATCAATGAGCGGATGATGGGATGAAAGACACCCAGCAATCTATGAAACACAGGATGGATTTAACAAAATCTGTACCTCTCTACTGCCCACCAACAACTAACAGTAAAATTGGGCAGAAATTAAACCTGGAGTTAAAGAGGATAAAATTTGTTGTGCTGAAGGCAATAACTCAGCCGTAGAACACATCCTTTGCATGCAGGAGGCAGTGCAGGTCTCAAGACAATCCCGCCGCCATGCTAATGCTCACACTTTAGAAGCAGACATTTCAGAAGTCTTGTTGCAAAAGGCAGATATAATAACAAAAGGAGAGATTGCGGAGTTCAAATAACATATCATAGGTAGCATTTACACACTCCATGAGCTTGTTATCCTAGATCAGTGCCCAACAAGTTGTGTGTGTATGTGAGTGTGATCAGATCCAGGGATGCAATTGTTATAAAAATTATGACCCCCCCCCCACCTTGGGGAAAGGTTGAGATTTACCTTTTCAGAAAGAAACTGTTTGTCTTGCAAGAAACCACAGCACAGGCTGCTTTGTAATCAAAGGCGCTGCAGAGATAAGCATGGTTGTTGGCTAGCAAAGAGCCTCAAGAAGAATGTGATAAATAATAGGGAGGAACCTAAGTGTCAAAACAACAGAAGGGTGTAAGAAAGATTCAAGGGCGAAGCTACCACTTATCTAGACATCCCAGTTGTCCAACAGTGCAATTGTCAGCCAAAAGCAGGGGAGCCCGGTTCAGTACATTTCCACTTACTTTTTCTTCCCAGGACAACTCCTAGGCACGCGCAGATTCTGCGCATGCCTAGGAGTACTTTTTCACTTACTCTGTAAAACTTCTCATGACATCTGCGCATGTCAACAAAAATTGCATAAAAAGGCATAGTCAAATAAGAGTGCTTTGGTCATCATCAGCTTTGAGGCTTATGCTCCTGCTTGTCCCTATTTCATGAAATAAAGCTGATCCCAAGATCCAGATCCGGCTTCTCGCCTGTTGTGTTCTGAATGGGCTAAAACACACCAGGTTCTCTGAACTGCATTTGTGCAACACAATTTTTAAGTATATATTATTTTTTGTAACCTTTTCGTTTCCCTGCGAAAGAGGCAGTCGTTTTTCTGCCTCTCATTAGGATTTTGAGAATTTCGAGAAATTTCTCAGGCTGCAGGGTTTCAGTGCTTACCTTACTGTAAAAGGTGGCTGAGGGTATGCGTGTGTGCGGTCTTTCATTTACCATTTCTGTCCTTGCAGCCTCTCCGGCTGCTTGAGCTTCTTGGAAAGCCCTGTAGAAGACTTAGCCAGGACTTCCTCCCTTGAGGCTTTCCAGTGCTACTTTGTGAGTGCCTGAAAGCTGAGAGGGGCATTTTTGCTTTCGTTTTGTTGTTATTAAAAGTCAGAAGAAGAAGAAGAAGAAGAGGAAGAAGAGGAAGAAGAAGAAGAACTTGCTCAGCTTTCAGGCTCTCAGTAGGCAGCAGCTTATTGACAAATGTGCATGAAAAAATGCATATACTTCTGAACAGGACCGGTGCAAGGCAGTTTGGTGCCCTAGGCAAGATCAGATATTTAGCGCCCCCCCTTTCCACTTGAGAGTGCTGTATTTTTTTTCAAGGCGTTTCTGGAGCCCCCTTTAGCCCTGCGCCCTAGGCAGCTGCCTAGTTGGCCTAATGGTAGCACCGGCCCTGCTTCTGAAAAATGCACACAACTATGCTTTAATCCATGGGGGATAACTTTGGGCCAGTCACTGACTCTCAGGCTAACCTACCTCACAGGGTTGTTGTGAGGATAAAATGGAGAGGAGGATGAGGATTATGTAAGCCGCCTTCGGTTCCTTGCAGGAAAAAAGGCGGGGTATAAATATAATAAATAATAAATAAAATAAATAAATACATTTCAAAGATGCACACAGGTTTGGAAATGTACAGACTTCGATTGCAGATTGCGTCTGAGTCTGTGTCCAGTCCAAAAAGTGTGAACTGGGTAAATTCTGATCAAAACTGAACAGAAACAAATTTCTCATATATCCCTACATATTCCTGGTGGCTGGGGATGAAACAGGACAGGTGATCCTTACTGCAACCAATGCTGAAAATTAGCATTTATTTCTCCATCACTTATCAGGTTCCACCAAGGCCAATAGCTTTGCTTCGCCTTGCATGACAGACAAATCCATGGTCATCATTGTAATCCATATGCCTGCTTTTGGAAGGGAACCTATATGCCATTCTAGGAATCTAGGAACAGATGTCAGAAGATGCAAAAAACAGAACACAAACTTTCTTTGAAGAAAAAACGCAAGCCACCCCTGCAGATGCTGAATATCTTAAAATATCAATTTCATTTTCAGCCAAGTAGGGCTAAATCATGGCTCTCTGATGCTGTTTAGCTTCAATAACAGTAACAACAAAAAAGCAAGAAGTATTGGAACACAGAAGTATGTACTGCCCACTTGCATCTCCTGTGAGCTACTTTCTTCCCTAAATGAACCCACCACCTGCCAAGGCCTTTTGGGTAGTCACTAAATCAATGCAATGGCCATTTCTGCATTACACACAACTGAATTAGAACAGAGCTCTGCTACTACCTCCATTGGGAATTCTTTTATTTTGTAATGTTCAGCAGCCAATATGTTCAGTTAATCACTCATCCAAAGAATCACTGCCACACATGCTCATTGAGCAGCAGCTCACAGGTAGAAGCACTTTCCCCCATATCTCTCTTAAGCCAGCTGTGATGCTTCTGTCCCTGAAGCTTCAAGCAACCAGCTACCTGCCCAGTTGCATGGGCTGCACTGGGGAATGTCCAGTTTGTTTCCAGCCATAATTCAAGATGCTGGGTTTGACCGACAAAGCCCTGCACAGTTTGGGGCCAGGATATCTGAAAGACCACCTTCAGGTTCATATCATATCCTTCCATATATAACGGTGCAGAACCTAAGATCATCGATCTTTATGGGTCCTTATCTGGGTAGCCCTATCAAATGAAGTGAGGTGAGTGGCTACTAAGGAGAGGGACTTTTCAGTGATGGCACCCTGGCTGTGGAACTGTCTCCCGAGATTTGCTCCTTCTTAATTTTGTTTTAGATTGGAAGTAAAGACTGTTCTGGTCCATCAGGTTTTTAATGCTGTGTAATGCTTTGTTGCTCTTCTCTTCAATGTTTTGTTTTGCTTTTTTTAATTTGCTGCTCTCAAATGCTATTGTATGCTTTTTGTGTCTGTGTTTTCTTGGTTGTTTGATAAGTTTTCATGACATATATCTAATGTGCTGGACACCTGGTAGACCGAGGGTGTGATTTATACATTTAATAAACAAACAAAGCAACAAACAATATCTAAATATAAGGGCAGCGGAAGCAGCTCAGTAATGGCCCAGCACTTGAGCCTTTCAAATAGATGGTTACCACAAAGCCCTGGAGCCACTTTGTGAACAAGGAGGTCAGGTCATCAGTGTCCAGACATGTGTCATAAAGAAAAACAAAAGGTTTCACTTCGGATTATTAGAGGAGATTACGCTACTACAATCAATGAGGCTTCTTGTTTGCTGGCTGCCCTCCCAGTTCTCCCCCCCCCCTTTTCTTCTTCAGTCTGTTCAGCAGAGCAGATCGATTCCAAACTAGAGCTAATTTTGCAAGGGAGGTTGAGCCCTGCTCTGCTGATAAAAAAACAGCACAGTGAAATGGGGACGGTAAGCCATCAACTGGCTTGCAGTAATACTGACACAAAATCATCAAAGGGTCTAGTGCAGTTTCCTTGGATAAATGGCGGCGTGGGGAGGAGTGGGAGAAATCTAGATTGCCATTGCTCAGAATCAATATATTGACTTCAGGCTTCTTGCTGGAGAAGTTTAAGTGTCCCCGATAGTGTACACATCATAGTTAAGTTCACATTATCTCAGCAGCACCATGTTACTTAACAGGAGCCTTTTGCCATGAGAGAGCCCTAAGCTTTACTGCATTACATTATAATGTAATGTAATCACTCACACACAGAACCACCTTTGGCAAGAGCAACCAGAGGAGTGTTTTCTCCCATTGACTCTTCCTAGTGAGATTCCCTCCAAGGCCTGAAGCAGCCTTGGCCATCCTGGTGCCAACGTGGTTGGAGTTGCATTCCTGCGCATTTGGAGGGCCCCGGGTTGGGGAACCTTGGCTTAAAGGAGCTGCCTAAGAGGTACGGTAAGTTAGGCCATGCTAATAGAGCAATCCAATGGGGTGGAGAAGAAGTGGTGGAGAAACTTGAGGGAGTGGCAGGGGAGGGGGGAAGCGGCATTTTCCCTATGCATTTCATCATATATGGCTCTCACACACCCCTTTTAACCTCTCCTACCCATTGCTCTCAGTAGGAGGGAAATGAACTGTACCAGCTCCAGGGCTGTGTAGGTTTCCCCCTGTTCCAGAGATGTGTCCAGTAAACAGGAGGGCTTTGGATCCTGTGGTTGCAAAGTCTCCCCTGATCTGCTCATGCCACATGCCCGGAATGGCTCCTTGTAGCCTTCTCTGGCAGTGGAGCAGAAAAGGCGGTGGACCTTCCTACCGCTGCACAGAGGGGGCTTGCAAAGGTGGACCAGCTCCACCCGTAGCTCTCTGTGGCTGCAGAGGGAGTTTTGCTTTATGCTATGGCCCTTGGGATACCCTCCTGGGAGGGCCCCCCAGAGGATTGTCCCCTAACTAAGCTGCCATCCCATGCTCACTTATTTGAGAGTAAGTCCCAAGGAGAGTAGGTGTAACTGTAGGAGTAGGAGTAACCTGTTACAGCCCGAGGGCCAAATCCAATGTCAGAGATGCTCTTGGGGGGGCACATTCCAGTGGGGGGGGGTAGGGTCAAAGGCAAAGGGGATGGGCCCAAAGCAGAAAAATGCCAGCATAATGGAGCTTATTTATTTGTTACATTTAGTTATTACGTTTCATTTCCCATCTTTTTTCTTCTTGCAAGGGGCCCAGGGCGGCTTACATAGTCCTCCCCTTCTCCATTTTATCCTCACAACAACCCTGTGAGGTAGGTTAGGCTGAGAGGCAGCGACTGGCCCAAAGTCACCCAGCGGGGACCAGAGCCTGGATCTCCCGAGTCCCAGTCCAACACTCTAACCGCTACGACACACTGGCTCACACTGGCTCAAAGCTCTTACTGCCAGTAACTAACTAAACCTTAGGAGAGGCATTTAGAAAGAGGGGGGGAAACCATAAAAAAACCAGGAAACCAACAAATGATTGGTGTTCAGGGGAAAGAAAGGGGCATGGCATGGGAAACCCAGAGGGCCAGATTGGGACTCCAGATGGGCTAGATTTAGCCCACAGGCCTGAGGTTGTGCACCCTGTTATGATAGGTAGCAGCTCATTCCTGCAATGGAACTGGATGTTAACCTCTAGTTGAGAGGTTAAAAGGGGAGGAGCCTGTGTGAGCTCAGCAGGCTAGGAGAAGTACACAATAAAGCTTTAGTCACTCACTACTACCAGGCAGATAGATAGATAGACAGACAGACAGACAGATAGACAGACTCATAGAGTTGGAAGGGGCCTACAAGGCCATCGAGTCCAACCCCCTGCTCAATGCAGGAAACTGGAGGAGGGGTCTCCCATCCAAGTAATGACCAGGCCTGACCCTGCTTAGCTTTCCACGCTCAGACAGGCTGAGCCAGCATGAGCCACAGGCCTGTATCTCTGTGTCTCTCGGGCATAGAATCCACAACCAAAACACCCCCCCTGTGCTAATGGGAGCTTTTACTCTAGGCTTAATAGTAGGACTGCTATAGGGGAGAAAAGGGCTAAACGGTGTGCTGCATTCCTGGTGACAATTGCCCCACACCTGCTATCAGTAATTAAGTGCCCACTGAGTGCTGGTGGTCTGCTCTGCCACCACTGTCGCCCCCTTCCTGGGCTTCTTCCAAGGACCCGCCATACTTGCCTGGGACACGCGAAGGGGGAGGCAGCGATGGCAGAGACAGGCACTGGAGGTCTCCTGCTCAGCAGGAAAGGCCACTCTCTGAGGAGTTAGAGCGGCTTTCCCTGCTGTGGCCTTCCCCAGGTAAGTGTGGCGGGCCTCGGAGAGCCACAGGAATGGGGAGGTGCCAGTGCAGCAGGTGCTTTGGGAGCCCACAAGTATTCGCTTGGCACAAGGGCAAAGACCTGAGCCCCTCTGGGGAAAACAAAAGGAATTCATCCATCCCTGTTTTTTAACCTAACCCAATCCTAGATCACATAATGTGAAATGGAAAAGAAGCAGCAGCAGCTGATATATGGCCAGAGAATGTATCAATAGCACCGGCAATTTATCCAGAGTAGAGCTGGACTGAAAAGTTCAACCATTTATTTTTCAACCATTCATTGGATGGGTGGAGGTGAAATGGGCCCCATCAGAAAAGTCATGTGGGGGGAGAAAGAAAGATATTTCTCCAAGATTTCAGGGGATTTGCCACCTCCCTTATTTAACCTTGGAAAGTGACTGAGGGTTTTCTATTTCTAGTCTTGCATTTGAAGCTTTTGTTTAAAAACCCGGCCTGCACCACTCACGTGGCATGAGGATCTCTCCACAGATTCCCATTGGCTGCACTTCCTGGAATGCTGTGGGAGTGACGCCACGTCATATCTCATCGCATTGCGCCCAAGGCATTCCAGGACAGTGAGCTGTCCATGACAAAGGAAACACATACTGTCCCTCCATACCCAGGTCACCACAATCCCATAAAGAACAAAAACAACAACCCCAAGTCAAGAGTATGTCCTGTGATATAGGTGGGGTCTGATATAATTTGGGACAATCCCACAGTTGTCATGGGGACCATGAATTCCTGTCCACTCCCAACAGGGTAGCCTCTATGTGTGGATGTTGAAGTTTCCCAGCATCACCAGCTTTGGGAACTCCCATACAATGCTTGAGACTACTTCATCTAACTCAGGCAAGGGGGACTTTGCGATGGGTTCTGTCCCAGTCACCTATTGACAAGACTGGACTATTGTGTAATAGATGGAACCATGATAGACTACAGCAGTCTTCTCCAGCCTGTTCTATTCCAGATGTTACTGGACTAGGACTCCCAACATCCCTGACCATTAGCCATGCTGGCTGGGGTTGCTGGAAGTTGGAGTCCAACAACAATTGGAGGGCACAGGGTCAGGGAAGCCTGGACTACAGCAACTCCCCCTTCCCCAGACTTGCTTGATGGTGGACAGGGAATCATGGTGGACAGAGCTGAGAGACGTTCATCCCACCATTTCATCCAACCAGGTCTCCATAATACATGCCAGATTGAAATCATGGATTGCTATCCTCTTCCCATTTATTGAGCTGGCATTCAAGAGCACCATCTTTAGACTGGGGAGGGGGTAGCCACCAGAACACCCAGGACCTTGGTGGTGAGATGAACTGGAAGTTAGGAAGAATGACAACTGGTCATCAGGGCCGGCACTACCACTAGGCAAACTAGGCGGCTGCCTAGGGCACCTGGACACACACACACACACACACACACACACAGCGCCCCTTTGTTTCCCCCCCACCAAACAGCTGATCTTCTCCACCCAGCTGTTTGGCAGGACTGCCGATTGCCCAGGGCTCTGCGGCAGGCGCCTCTTGGTGGCTGCCGCTCGGTCACCCCTTTAATTTTCTGGGCGCGGTCGGGGAGGGGCTTGTCGCTGCTGCCGGTGCCGCGGGCCCTTTTCCGCCTCCTTCAGGCCCGTTCCGTCCCCGCCCAGCTGCCTGGCCGAGCGCTGCGCGCCAGCTCCTCCCCCCTCTCCCGCTTGGTCGCCGCATCAAACCTTGCAACAGTAGCGCCCTGAGCCAAGGTTCTCAGGAAAACGAAACTGCTAAGGAAGGAGGGAGGGAGGAGCAATATAACAGCCTCGCCTGGGAAATACGCCGAAGGTGAGGCCGATTTCCGTCCGAGAAATGCCCAGTACCACAAGGAAAGAAAAGCAAGGAGCTTAATGTAAGCTTATTGTAATCTTGCAGTCCTTCGAGGACCCTTCTGGGAGTTAAGCTGCACCGAATCGAGCGACACTTTTGTAGTAAACATGCATTGGATTGCTATAGGAAGCGGCAGCGAGGCAGGCGGTTAACTATCAGACAGAGCGGGGGAGGAGGAGGAGTGGGGGGGCAATTTTATGTGCACTACAGTTTCTTAAAAAAAAAAGGGAAAAAAAAGGCAGAGACCACAGATATCTTTTAGGGAAATCTGGAATTGGGGGGGGGGGGGGAAGATAGCGAGAGGATTTCCAGGAATCTTTCCCCCCCACCCCGCCACTTTGTTGGTTAATGGAGAACGCAGTACTGTTGCACTTCTCTCTGCTGCAAACGTGTTGACGCAGGAATCCTGCAAGAAAAGAAAGAGGGAACGGTCTTCCTGGCCCTTGCTGCCTCCCTTCCCTTCCTTTCCAGGGGAAGGGAAGGAGCCGGCTCCAGCCACCCGGCTCCAGCCACCCGGCTCGCCCCGGCCGGCACTGCGAGACCTGGAAGGTGCGCCAGGCGCGCGCGCGACTCCAGAGAGCCGGGCCCCGAGGGGGCGCACGCAGCACGGAGACCGCCGGTGAGTGCCTTCCCCTCCCCGCCTGCGTGCTCGGGGCACCTTCCGGAGTCCAGGCCCACGGAGGGCTGCTGGCCCCGGTGACGGGGCAAGGGCGGGGGTGTGTGCGCTAGGCGAGCAGGCGTTTCCCGGCTGCTTTGCTCCGGAGCCCCCCAGCGTGAAAGCAAGCAGATGGGCACCCCTCCCACGAGTGGGTGTGGCTTTTGTGGGCTGGCAGGTAAGGTTTATTAATGGGCATAGGGCTGGAGGGAGGGAGGGCTCAAATGGGAAGGGGGCGCACTAAATATCTGATTTTGCCTAGGGCGCCAAACTGCCTTGCACCGGCCCTGCTGGTCATCCCTCCTTCTCCTGTAATGGCCATTCCTCATTCCTCCATTTTCTCCACTCCTCCTTTTCCCCACTACCCTTACAATGGCCACTCCCTGCTCCCCCTAACAAGGCCCCAATAAGAAGACAGAGAGCAGAAAACAAGAAAACGGAAAAGTGACCCCCAAAGATCCAACTACAGATCCAGCGCAGCATATAATGTTCCTATCTCCCCCACTTCCCTGGCTCCCCTCTCTGTGCTTTGTAAGGTATGGGAACTGTACATTATTTGACAAAGTAATCTGTATAATGCCCATAGTAAGTGGAAGTTTCTGTCAAAATCAATTGCAATTGAACATGATCTTACCTGCACTATTGCAGCGCTCTCTCTGCTCCTGACCCATTTCCTGTGAAAAGCGCGGAACATCTCCCCACTGGAGCTCATTAGACAGCATTGTATGCTGCTTTTTTCCCCTCATTCATTTTTCCCTCTGCCCCACACAGAGCTTCAAATCCTCCACAGCTTGTTTAAATATCTCAGAGGAAAACCTTTGAGAGGAATGTGCTTGTTTTGTAATAGTTATCAGGCTGATTCTGAGGAAACATTTCTTTCCTCCTTCCTTTTGCATAGGCATACACACATGGAGAATTGTACATGAAAAGTGCCATCTTGGAAGATAAAAGTCACATGGACTTGTACAAAAAGGTCTGTGAGCAGGTTCATGCAGCAATCACACCTAGGTGTGGATCTGTCCAACTTTCTCTTTCTGTATTCTTCCACATGCATTTCTCATGGAAGAAAACACACACGGATTCATTCATTTTCATTTATTTCATTTATATAGCGCCCCACAGCCGAAGCTCTCTGGGCGGTTCACAATAGATGTCAGCATTAAGTACTTCTAAGTAATAAGAACAGGCTGATCCCATCCAAAAAAGTAAGCGCTGTTTATTTCAGTGGGTCCTACTTTGGAGAAAAAATTGACCACAATTCAACACAAAGTGAAGTGCGCTGAAGGTCATTGTATTAATGGGCTAAGCATACTCCACTCTGTGTTGGATTTTGGCCAATATGCTTCAGATTGCAGCTTTCTCCATTTCAAGTTAAAAAATAAGAGCATTATGTGACTGTAATACAGCTTCTCTCCAGGCTTCTAAGAATGCTCTATCTCAAGCCTGCACAACTTGCAACCCACAAGCCGGAATGCAGCCCAGCAGCCATTTATTGTATCCTAACAGGTGTTTCACAGCCCCACCCTGTTTTAAAGTCTCATGCAGAAAGTCAAACCAGAAGGGATATCAAGCCCCTGATAAAGTCAGAGGTAGGCTGATTTTGTCTTGGTGGATCATAAGTTGTGCTGACTTGATCCAGTCCAACGTAAGCAGTGCTATGGTTTAATGGTACTAGTGAGAGGGATTTAGGTGCATGTTTAACTCTCCCACATGGGACTTTGGATGTACAATTTACATTATTGGAGTGTGATGAACCAGTCTTGGAAGTGGACTCACCAAATGTATCTATTCTTAGAGAGAACTGGTTCTGAAACATAAACTGGCAATGCCCAGCACTAATTGGCCGGCAGCTATGTCATTGCCAACTGACTCATCCACCCAACCCCAGAGAAGTTTTTCATCTTGTTTAATACTGATTTTCCTTTTTAAAAAAGGGATGAAAAAAAACATTTGCAGAGGAAGCCTATGCATGTTTACATAGTAGTTCAGTCCCACTGTGTTCAATGGAGCTTGCTCCCATTTAAGTGTGCATAGGATTGAAATTTAGTGGATTAAACAGACATACAGTATTTAAATAAAAATAAAAGGCAGACTGCCCACAAGTATCATGAGAGCAGAGTACAATCAATACTTCTATTGGTATTAGAATCACTGGACAATTAGACTGCAAAATGGGAGATGTTTTGCAATTTCCCTGTGGTTACTGCCGTTTCAATGTACATCTGTATGCAGCATAAAAGCACTTAACTTTGTACTGTGTTTTGTCTAGATTGTTCGCAGCCTGGGCCCTTTGAGAGGAAGGGTGGGATGTACATCCAATCAACAATGGAGGCTGGTGACTCCTGTTTTGTCCGGGCTCCTAATCCACTGCAGCTTTTATTGGGAGCTTTATAGGAGTTATCTATGGTGTTCCATGGCAGTGAACCTATTTTGGGGATGGAGTTCAGCATTAGAGTTTTCACATTAGAAAAATGTGCAATGAACAAATATGTGCTCTTGAAAACTGCGCACGAAAAATATGCACGGAACAACCCCCCCCCCCACAAAGCTCACACCATCTGATGCAGACGTGAGTCAAAATGTGCGTAGAGGTGGGATTCGGAGAATCTTGATGAGTTCAAGTTGTGCTGCTTTGCACATCCCTAAAAGTGATGGCTGAAAGAGCACACCTTTCCCCTTAAATCAGAATAGCCTGGATGTGAATACAGGAGTGAGGGTATAAAGTGACATCGGGCTGGCCAAGGTTGATGATGAGCTCAGAGATCACAGCAAGGGACCTTTGCCTGAGTTCTTCTCCCTCTCCCTCTCCTGATTAATCCCTGCTTTCCAAGATGCATTTATTACTGGAGAGTTCAACACTGGCTCAGTCAAGAGAGGGAATAAAGAATTCTTTAGACATCATGCCCATCTCACTATTTCTAAAGGTTTTATTTCCATTGTGCTGCATCAGCTTTCTTCTTATTAAAGATGAACTTCAAAGCTTTGAAATACCAAGCCAAAGAAAAGCCAAATGCTATTAGATCCCAGATAGGATGGGAAGGTAGTAATGACTGACTGCTTCCAGCATAGGCCACAGTATAGCCAGAGTTCCTAAAACCTTAGGTTCAATTCACAGCTGTGTCAAGAGAGCCCTGTCTGCTTTTGAGGTAGATAAACTGAAGGATGCCCGTTTCCCATTTCCATCATGACAGAACTCTTAGCAGAGGCAAATGCAGCCTACAGACCGTAGGCTACAGTTGAACTGGATGAAGAGGGAGTGCCTTTCCTAGAGTGGCCCAACACCTCTGGAATGTGTTGCCTTTGGGGGTCTGTCAGGCCCCATCATTGCAGGCTTTTAGGAAGGTCCTGAAAACTTGCTTGTTTACTCTGGCCTTCCCCCGATTATGTTTTACCGGACTGTTCTTGGTTGTAGCAAATGGTGTTGTTGTACGATTTGTTTTAAGCTTGGTTTTCCTTTTGGTTTTTTTTTAATGAATGTTTGTTATTTTATTACTGTATCAGTTTTTATTATATGAATTTTATTGCTGTCAGCTACCTTGGGAGGGCTCCTGCCCTGAAAGGTGGCCTAGAAATATTTTGAATAAATGAATGAAATATTTGATCCAATAATACATATGCAGCTAGGTACGTGGCTTGAGTTCTCTGCACTTGTGGCTGGTGGTTCACACAATCCATCACTTGATGACTACAGCATCAGGTGATTGCTTGCATGTGTGAATGGGCCACCACCATGGTGGCAAGGTCTAAATTGAGGCGGGTGGAGCCAGTGCACACAGGGACATAGAGGGTGGGGCCTACATTCACAGTCCCACACCTTACTTATGTGTTTGAATGCCTGAACAGGGCTCTAGTGGTAGTACTATCTCACTGCACTATATTTTGGCATGCAATTAAAATGAGAACTTTTGAATTTCCATTTCATTTTGTAAACTGTCAATTCTTATGCAAGCTGCAAAACTGGATCTAGCTCTGCCATGTTTCACACAGCTGGGAGGCTGCTATCCCTTCCCCTGCCATCCCAAGAAACCGACCACCATTATGTGCCATCCATCCAAGAAATCAAAGCAGATTTAAGCCCTGGTTTCGAGGGATTGCCCAACCCAAAATTTGCCAGTTTGACAAACCAGGAAAAATTCCATTAATCTGGACACTGATGGGGTGAGGGTGGAAAGGGAAGGGAAGGACCCGAAGGAGGAGAGGAAGAAGTTCATATATACATGTCTTGTTCCTAATCAACCAAAAATATGGTTTGGGGGATCAGAGAATGTGATGTCTGAATGCAGCCAGTGCTTCAATGGATTTAAACACATAGGGTAAAATCCAACTTAAGTTCTACTTAGAGTAGACCCATTGAAATGAATGGGACTTAAGTTAGCCATGGCTAACTCTAAGTAGGATTTAAGCTGGGTTTTACTCATGAGGTAGATATAGATACATACGTAGTATTAATCTACTACGTGCATTCTAATATTTAAAATGAGAGGCCCTGTCCGTAGACTTTCTACCTAAAAAGAGAATAAGAACGGGTGAGAATTTAATTTCAGTTTGGTCTTGATAAGAATGTATCAACATTCGCAACGTTCTCTATATTCAGGACAAAAAGAAGTTGAGATTTTAAATTTTTGAATGTGGGAGGAACCGATACTGACAGATTCATCTGTCCAAGCCCAAGTCTTTGAGTGCTTTGCTCTTAAAGGTCTGGGTTTTAATCTCTGTGTATTCAACTTCAGGGGTGTGTGTGTACACCATGGCCTTCTCTATACTGGGCATAGCTGTACCTATTCCATAGATTTCATAGATCTGATAGAGTTGGAAGGAGCCTACAACAAGGCCATCGAGTCCAACCCCCTGCTCAATGCAGGAAAACTAGAGGAGGGGTCTCCCATCCAAGAAATAACCAGGCTTGACCCTGCTTAGCTTTCCACGCTCAGACAAGCTGAGCCAGAATTAGGCCAGTGCAGCTGGGTGATAATTTCCACTTCATTTTTATAAGACTTTACCAAAATTCTTCATATCTGGGAGAGAAAGAACTTGAGTTTTGTTTTGTTTTGTTTTTTTAAAGATCAAATGTGGGAGAAAGTGAAATTGATAGATTTGCCCATCTGTAGAAGAGAAATGGAACACAATAGAAGTGGGCAGGAAATGGATGCAGCAGATGAAGCAAATCACATGGGGGAAAGGGTGAGCAAAAAGACGCGTCTTCAAACACTTCTTGAAAATGATGGTGAAGGGTATTTCAGGAGAAGGGTATTTCCGTGATGAGTAGCAGCTCAGGAGAATGTTGTTTAAGGAGGCTTGGGATGCAACTCTATGCACACCTCCCGGGGAGCAAGGTCCATCAAACACTGTGGGACTTACACATGGGTAAACATGCATAGGAAGTGTGCTGCTAATATATGACACAAACTGGTAGAAAACATGTCCTGAGTGTCGCAGGATAGGTCTGATATTCTTGAAGCTCTGAGCAAGTGTTATTATGAATGTGGTGCTGGTGTGAGGAAGACCCCACACCACGCGTTGTGTGCAGTCCTGTGAATGGACTGGCACTTTCCTACCATGGATCAAAATTATACACTGAATGTCTAAATCCATCATTTCCTAGGAGAACTCAAATGCTTCAGATTGCTTTTCTGTTATTGCAACATGTCACAGACAAACCAGCATTCATAAGATCAGCTACTAAAACAAACTGCATACATGCATGGTTAAGAGCTTCACCATGCTACCTATGTGTCAATCTCTTCCTTGTTTTTTGTTTTTTAAAAATAAAATAGTTATTTAAGAAGGCAATCCTATGCAAGTTTAGACAGAAAAAAGGCCAACAACTCCCTGCATGCCCCAGCCAGCATAGTTGGCTGGGGCATGCTGGGAGCTGCTGGACTTTTTTCTGTCTAAACTTGCATAGGATTGTGCCTTTACAAGTTGTTCTGGTTACAGAGTTCTGGTTACAGTGAAAAAGGTTCTTAAATAAAAGAGCAAGAATTGGGTATCCATTGTACCCCTTGACTATCATATCTCATTATTTTTGTTACAATGTGTCACTCCTATATTATGGTTCATTTTATTTAAAAAAATATTTGCAAGTATGTTTATTAATTAAAAGATTTTAAAGCCAAATTAGGTACATTTGTGTTTAAATGTGAACCAAATGAACTATGTGCATGTGTTTATTTTATTTATTTATTTATTATATTCACATCCTGCCTTTTTTCCTGCAAGGAACCCAAGGTAGCTTACATAATCCCATTTTATCATCACAACAACCCTCTGAAGTAGGTTTGGCTGAGAGTTGTGACTGGTCCAAAATCACCCAGTGAGCTTCATGGCCAAGTGGGGACTAGAACCCGGATCTCCCGAGTCCCAGTCCAACACTCTCACCACTACACCACATTGGCTCTCAAAGTGGTGTCGATGAGCATTTAGAAAAAGCACTATATAAACAATAAATACTATTATACTGGATATTTTTTTAAAGGTACAGTGTCTTATGACCCTACAACAGCTGCATGTTCATAGTCTTCTAAGATGGCACAACAGTCACACTGACGAAACCTAGTCTTCGTTGCCTCTCTGAAACAGTCAGTTGGAAGAATTGCAGCTTATTATGCATGTCTACATGTGTGCACAACCGTAGAACAGGCTGGGGAACTGGGCTGGAGAACAATTTAAAACCCACCTGCACCTGAATGTGCCCATCCAAGCTCTAATATCAACTTCTGAGGCTCGGCTCTCTGACCTGTTGTTGAGAGACGCAAGGCTAATGGGAAACAGGAACAGGGCCTTTGCAGTCATGGCTCCACACTTGTGGAATGTCTTCCCCCAGAAATATATATGGACCCATCTCTGTTGGTTTGTTAAGATAATGCTTAAAATGTTTTTATTTCAACCCACTTTTTATTAATTGATGTCCCTCAAAGAAGGTTCACTGCTCATTTCAAGGGGTATAATGCAGATTTTAATTGGATGTTTTTCTTCTGTTTTATTTTATTATGAATAATACAATCTCATCACAGATTTTATGCACATTTCCATTGTACAATCATTCACAATATAATTCCAGTCAATTGATAATTACTTATATTGCCTCATAGTTTTACATAGGATTTCCTCTTTACAATGTTCCCAACAGACCACAGGGTTGCACCTTGTCCTGCACTTTATTATTCCAAAACATAGCAAAAATAGACTACTTTTCCAAAACAAACAAACACAATTGTTTCCTTGTCTACCCTCTCTCATTCTAATAATATTTGTGAGTTTCAGCATAAATACCAATTCCCAGACCTCCATCATCCATTCTCTTATTGATGGGATTACCATTTCCTGATCTTCTTGAGGCACCTCTTAATCTGATGCTTTAAGAATATATTGGTCTGGATCCAGATTTAGGTGTGTGCAACTGGACTGGTGGCAGAGCACCTTCCCATGCCCCCTCCTTCCTACAGGAAGCCACTGTAGCCTCCTGAAAATGCTACACAGAAGGTCAGGAGACCCTGCAGAATGGGATAAATGGTTTGAGGAGGAGGGGGACCCCCAAAATTGTACAGAAGCACTTTCCATGAGTAAAACCATTCCATCAATAGAAGGCAGATCTTGGATCCAACCCGTCATTTCTTAAGTAATGGCAATATGGTCTGAAAGGTTGTTTATCAATTCTTTAATGAAAACATAAACGGTACACACAGAATTCCCATTTGTGTGCATGATTTCCCAGCTAGTTGGGGATATGAAGAACACATGAAGCTGCCTTTACACTAAATCAGACAATTACTCCATCTAGCCAAGAACTCTCTGTCCAGACTAGAAGTGGTTCCCCTAGGCCTTAGTTTTCCCTGGTCTTGCTACCTCTTTCATTTAAAAAAATAAATAAAATTAAATTAAATACGGTGATGCCAAGAATTGAACATGGGACCATCTGGATGCACGCCATATGTTCTATCATTGAGCTATAGCCCCTAGCTAGTTTAGGGTAAATGAATTCTAAAACCATTTACTCTGATCTAATATTATTGGAATAACTCTGCAGATGAGCTAGATCAATGGAAGAGAGGGAAGCACCAGCTCGCATTTTTATCATCCAACGAAAAGGAGGGTCAGTGGATAAAATTCACTAAGAGCCAGATGTGATCTGATGATCCTGTTTCTCTTTTGTCTCAGGTTTCACTTATATTCAAATCCTCTCCATATTTTCCCCTGGTTGTTTTATTCCATATTTTCAGTTATTTTCCCTAATGAAACCATCTAGCAGAACTAATCCAAACATGGGCTTAATTAATCAACATTTGGCAGTCTATAGCTCCACACTCTTGCCCAAATTACTTGTGACAACTTTCTTAATGCAAAACCAAAATATCTACAGGGAGCCTGTTCTTCAATCAGCTGGCTGGATAGAATGTTTTCAATTGATTTTAATATATGTTAATAAAGCTGCAATAAACCTTTTTCTCCCCAGTTGCCCATAGAACATTTTGCTGCCAGAAAAAGTCATTAGTTTGTTTTTAGTTTGGTAAAAAAGAAAGGTGGAAAATCTCCAGGCCCAAGCATAGAAGAAGAATTTACCGAGCAAGGGTGCCACCCACCATGACTAACTAAGCAGTTATAGCAGGGCTGGGGAACCTCAGGCCCAGATGGCCACACCTCCTTCCCCTAGCCCCACCCCCTTTGCCCCACCCACTGATCATTTGGTGGCTTCCCAGCTTTTGTGCAGTTTTTTCCTAAAAGGTTGAACTGTTTCTCTTAAGGCTTAGTTACTCCTAAGAGCTTTAAGTATGCTGGTATTTTGTTGCAACTTGGCTCCCAGCCCTTTTGCATTCAGCCCCATCCACCACTGGAGAGCCAGGGTAGCGTACAGGTTGGGGTGTTGGACTGGGACTCAGGAGATCCAGGTTCTAGTCCCCACTCGGCCATGAAGCTCACTGGGTGACTTTGGGCCAGTCACTGACTCTCAGCCTGACCTACCTCACAGGGTTGTTGTGAGGATAACATGGAGAGGGGGAGGAGGATTATGTAAGCCACCTTGGGTTGCTTACAGGAAAAAAGGCAGGATATAAAAATAATAAAAATAAATGGACTCTGAGAGCTTCTCCAAAATTGACTTTGGTCCTTGGGATAAAAGAGGTTCCACATCTCTGATAGCATGCTGAATGCTTCAGGCAGGAATGAAGTTGTGGCTGGGCAGAGGTAGGACATGCTCCAAAGTAGCATGTAGATGCATGCTATTTTGACATTGGCTTGAGAGGGTGGAGCCTGATGGGCTATTTAAGGCCATTCTGCCCTGGCCGTCTGCAGTTCTGGCCAAGACACAGAGCCCACAGAAAATACTTAGTTTCATAGATCATAGAGTTGGAAGGAGCCTACAAGGCTATCGAGTCCAACCCCCTGCTCAATGCAGGAAACTAGAGGAGGGGTCTCCCATCCAAGTAACAACCAGGCTTGACCCTGCTTAGCTTTCCACGCTCAGACAAGCTGAGCCAGCGTAAGCCACTCACATTAGATGTACAGAAATTGCATGTGCCTACAAGTCTTCAACCACCAAGCAAAACTATCCACGTTAGGCCACAACAGATGGATCTAAGCCAGTACAGACTAAAACTGGACCACAAATCAGAAAGCAGGCAATTACTTACATGCAGAGGAGATGCCTCAAGAAAGTAAGCCAAGCCACAGACTACACACATCAAGGCACATATTATG